>PRKT01000181.1:145402-209086 GCA_003671525.1 Saccostrea glomerata | reverse complement strand
GGGGGGGGGGGGTCTTCTTTTCTTTTGTCAGCTATTTTTTTGCTTTGCTTTGTTTTGTTTCTTTTTTAATTTTTTTTTTGCACATAACTTGCCAATAAAATCAGACATTCACAGTTCATTACTTTACAAAAACAAATCACAATTTGAATTTACAAATCACAGTTTAATATTTACATTAACAAATCCCAGTAAATTTCAAATCCCGGTTTTACATTTTCAAACACAAATCATAAATTCATATCAATTAAACATTATCGATAACTTTTACCACATATTAAGTCATATCAGTATATAATACATTCATTTAAATGCACTGTTAATTAATAAATAATCGAATTGACTATACAAATTATTACTGGTATAACTGCTTACAGAATTTGTACATTAGAGGAATACTTATTTTATTGAAACAATTACATCTGCAACAGATATAATTTATTTAATTTTGTATAAAATGATCAGATAATTAAAGACAAAGCAGCCTCCAACTAGTCCTTTTCAGCTGAGCCAGCCTGGCTTCTGTGGAAGTTTAAGTTTAAAATATATTTTATTCATATAAAGAAATGGATTGAACAGCAGTCATACGTGCCTATGATCGTTCTCTCCATACTGTGGAAGTCAAGGAAAGTTCCAACCAGTAATGCCCCAGGGTATCCTAAGCCTATTTACAACGTAAGCCTTCAACTACTTCATCTTAACATTTAATAATAAAAAATATTATAACAATATAAATTATAACCAAAACAATACATAATAATAATAGATATTTACATTCGAATATTTTTAATGATAATGTAATTGTCTCATTGACATATAGAGAAAAAGAATGTAGTCAGTGTGGGGGGAAACCGGAGCACCCAGAGAAAACCCATGTGTCTGAGTGGATGACCCCATACCCTCTCATAACTCAGACACCCTGTTCCAAAACAAATGTTTTGTGTTTTGGATTTATGTACTTGTATGTGCTTCACAGATCTGGCTTTCTGCATTGTCATCTTTCTTTGTCTTTCTCCAAATACGATCACAAGGATATGCCTCTTCATAACTTTTATTTCTATCAATGAATGAGAACAAAGTTTATCAACCAAATTTAGGAAATTTAATGAAATGAAGAACACAGTCTTACAATTTGACATACTTGGATAACATATTCCTATACCTGCATGAGGGTTCCTTGTCATTCATGTTAAGCACACCATCACGACTTCATCCGTGAGTCTCCAACTGGGTACGCTGTCACCAAATCATTAAAGCACACTATAAAACAGAAGTTAATATTCTTCACCATCTATGCAAGTATGAACAGAAATTAATAAAAGAACAGACATATCTAAGTAAAAATTTATTCAACTCGAAGTGTAATAAAAATTATATAGCTCTAGGATATTATTCTTTTGCTGTACTTAAAAAAAAACACATGGGCCTTATAGGTCACCTGCATGAGCATCATGCATTAAAAAAACTGAATTTGTTTTTTTTTTTAAAAGCCAGACACTATGACATTCATAATTACAAGAGAAACCATTGCTCATCATAACTACTGTAAACCAACTATTATTGGCGTCATCTTTTATTCGCGATTTGTAAGTTTCAAATTATTCATCGACGATTGATTTTCGCGACTGAAAGAACATTCCTTGCAAATTCAAAGGAAAATAATTGGTTCGCGGCGATTTATATTCGCGAGTGAAAGGAGGTCGCGAAACTTGCGGATATTTCTCGCACGCGAATAAAAGTTGGTTTACAGTATACACTCAGCAATTGCTTAGTTTGGTTAATTAATATCCAAAGGCAGGGTAAGGGAACAAAAAATTGTATTTAAATTAACTAATCAGTAATAACCATAAATATTCAGTAGTACCACTACCGGGTACCCAACAGGGATCCCTCACCCTGGGGCCACACATTTTACAATTTTAGAAAAAGCATCCCTGCTAATCATAAATGTTTGATTAACCCGGGGACCCTGAAATTTCAAAACTTATTTTGAAGAAGTATCCTTCCTCATCATAACTATATAGGTAGTTGATCTGCTTAATACCCAAGAGCAGAGATGATTTTCAAAGAATTAATGCATTTTCCCTACCAGTAAATAATTAATATAGCCCCACCCTAACACCATAATCCCTAATACTTGAGCCATGAAATTCAAAATTTTGTAAGAGGCACTCTTATTCATCATAGCTATTTATGTATTTCGTTTGTTGAATACCAAGGGGCAAAGAAGTAAGTTTTCAAAGAATTAATGCATTTTAACTAAAAAAATTTATATAGCTCTGTCCTAACACCAGCACCCCTTGACTCTGTGGCTATGAAATTCACAATTTTGGAAAAGGCATCCTTCCTCATAATAACTATGTATGAGGTTAGATTGTTAATACCCAGGAGCAGAGAAGATTGACTGATTGTACCAGGTATGTTTTACATCCCATTCAAAAATTTATCACTCATATAGAGACGTCACCGTATGTAGGTGAAGGGTTTAAAATTTAGACCTATACTCGGCACTTACAGCCACTGAGCAGTGAGAGTTCTTTGTCGTGCAAACACCTACCGTGACAGGGGACCAACATTAAACATTTTGCTATATATAATTTATATAGTCCCACCCACAGAACCCAACCCTGGGGCCATAAAATTCAAAATTTGGAAAGAGGCACCCTTCCTTGTCATAACTATGTATATAATTAGCTTGTTTAATACCATGCAGAGAAGAAGGTTTTCAAAGAATTATTGTTTTTTCACTATATAATCAACAGAACCCAGCCCTAACACTAGAACCCCTGACCCTGGAGCCATGAAATTCAAAATTTTGGAAGAGGCACCTTTCCTCATCATAACTATATATTTATTTTGTATATTACCCAGTAGCAGAGAAGAAGATTTTCAAAGAATTAATGCATTTTCACTATATAATTTATATAGCCCCACCATAGCACTACATGTAGATCGAACCCTGACACTGGGGCCACAAAATTTCACAATTTTGGTAGAAGACTCAGTGCTTATTACAATCATACCAACAGTTTGACAGCTTGATGTCCAGAAGTAAGAAGAGGATTGCATTAATTTTTGTGGTTTTGGCACTTGGAGGGGGGGGGGGGGGCATGAAATTTTTGTTCCCCCTTCACCCATAGCTAGATGCCTTATGCCAAGATTGGTTACATGTAAAATTGGTTGCTGCTGCATTAACAGTTGCAGAGAAGAAGCTGAAAATGTTCAAATGTTCACAGTCATGACACAAAACACACAAAGACAGACCAAAACAAATATCTATGTATAGCAATAGTTTACTCAGGTGACCTAAAAAAGATGTTGGCTTATTGACAAGTCACCTTTCTGATCCGTGCTGCTGGGAAGGTCAGCATCTTTCAGTCTTTCTTTTCCAGTTGTTTCCACCAGTTCTGTCTGGTTGTAGCCAATTTCTGTTTGAGTGGAGCTGCTCATTTCCACATCTTGGAGGGTCAACATCTCAAAATCTGTCTGCATTAATTTCCAGTTGTAATAAGCAAATGTAGTTTTCCACACTGTTAAAGAAAAACATCATCCTTTGAAGTCTACTCTTCAACCTGTAAGATGCAAAAGTCTCATTTTTGAAAAAAAATGTCAGCTTATATGATTATTAACCATACCAAACATTCCAAAATTTAAAGCTCATGAGCAGCTCATAAGACACATGAGAAACTAGTTAAGAAACACATTTAATTTTTGAAGATTCATGAGGTTATGAACTACGACACTTCACAGCTGCATATTTCATGGAGTGCATTAGTGCTTCATGATAAATATGCTGGTATGAAGCGTTGTAGCTCATATACCTCATGAATCTTCAAAAAATAAATTCATTCTTATATTGACATTATCTTTCTGATGAGTGGCCACAGAATTTTTGCCATTTAACAGTCATTTTTAAAGCAAAAGTTTGCACTATAGTTTTGACGTCAAGTGTGGTATTATGATGTAACAATGGAGATATTCATGCTCATCCGTGGTATAGTTCATGAGAAAATGAACAGTCTTCATGTTTGCAAAGAATCTTAAGGATAATTATTTAGAATTGTAAATATTAAGAAATGTCATAATGCACATAAGGTAGAATTTGATTTTGATCATGTGCAGATTGTTAGTCTCCATTAGGAAGGAAAATACTAACCATATGCATATGTGCAAAATTAAGCTCACTTGGATGGTCATGAGCAAAATTAAAATTTGCCCACCTTTGAAAATTCAATAAAGTTTCATAATGTATTAAAGAAAGTAGTGCCCTAATCCCACATGAACCCCTGACCCTGGGGCCACACATTTCACTATTTTGGAAAAGGCACCATTGCTCATCATAAATGTTTGATCAATACCAAGGAGGAGATTTCAAAGAATTAATTCATTTTCAGTACATTAAAATGTAATAATTAGAGCCCCCCGTTACAGTACCTCTGACCCAGGGAACTTGAAATTCATAATTCTGAAGGAAGAACCCATACTTGCTCATCATATCTATGTATGAAGTTAGTATGTTAAAAATCCAGGAGCAAAGAAGATTTTCATAGATTTAATGCATTTACACTTTATAATCAATAAAGCCCCATCCTAACACCAGAACCCCTGACACTGATAAATTCTGATTTATATAGCCCCACCCTAGTACTAGATCCTCTGACCTTAGGGCCATGGATTTCACAATTTGGTAGAGGACTCAAAGCTTATTACAATCATGCCAACTGTTTGACTGCTTGATGTCCATGAGTAAAGAAGACGATTTTAAGTTTGCCAGGATGCAGGGGGAAGGGGGGGGGGTGGACCATGAAATTCAAATTTTTCTTCCTCTTCATCCATAATATGTCAAATTTGGTTGAAATTGGTTCAGCAGGTTCAGAGAAGAAGCTGAAAATGTTAAAAGTTTAGGACCGATTGATGTACAATGATAGAAAATAAGAGATACAGCAATAAGCCACCCGAGTGACTCATTTTAGAATGGGACAATTCTGCCAAATAAATGATATTCCTAATTTAAATATGAGACCAAAATTAATACCTTTGGCCTAAAATAAGATGCCAAAAGTGAAAAATAAAAATAAATCTCTCTGTAGATAATTATTAAAGATATATTACTTTATACATGTGGTAAATAACCCTTGCGCAAGACTTTTCAGACAATTTAAATTTGGTGAAATTAAATGATTTGCAAGAAATGTCTATAAGTCAAAAAGAATGTGAAATATTGCATTTAAAGAACACTAACAAAAGTTTCCAGACTGTGATGGTTCACTGGACTGGAATCAACATGCGGAGGAAAAGCGAGGTCTGGCATTGGATCCTTTCTATCCGTTGCAAAAAGTGCTACTACCAGTCACCAATAAAAGCTTTACAAAGTTGTGAGGAGATCTGAAAGAGAACAAAGACTTGCACAGCTAAATGTGGTCATGGCTGTCCGTCACCTGAGTACCAGTCTCTCTACAGAGGGTATGTGTGGTATGCTGACCAGAATCAGCTGCCAACAAACAATAGACCTGCAACAAAGTGAGGAAAATTATCACAGATGTGAATAAGAGGCCCAGGGGCCACATTGCTCACCTGAGCAAATCAGTTTAGTGAAGGATGCTTCCATATCAATAACAATGGCTTGCTGTTCTTGAACATAAGATTTTTAAAGAGCAAATGCAAAGTTATTTATTGGAATTAATCTAATTTGCATTAAATTCTCAGTGTGAACACTGTTTTAATTTAATTCACAGTAACTTACGTTTGATTCAAATTAAATTCTCTGTGTGAACAGGGCATGAGTCTTCTACTAAATCAGGGTTGTGATCAGTTTTCTCACCCAGGATGAGGTGTCAGCCAAGGCTTTCAAGACTCATCTTTCTGTGCGCCCTTGCGAACTTAGCCTGGGACCAAAAGGTGCCCAGTATCCGTCTGCTTCCACATGGAGGCATCGCATAGGACTTATTGTGGAGAGGCTATGTACTGGCAGGGAAAGACATAAAAATTCCTTCCCTTTTCGCATTACTGCTAGCCAGCGGTGATGGCTGAAAGTGAGAGGTGACAAGCACACAGACACTAACACCAACACACTAGACGCATCACACAACATTTAGCAGACTGTTAGTAGTTTTAGTAACTTGTTACAATGATTTGTTAGAAAGGATGAGTGCACTTAAGCTATGAAAGTTGGGTCCCGGTGTTTGGCGCAGAATAAAATCCCGAATTTCACTAAATTTATGTTTTAAAAATATTAAACAATGTCTTAAGAGAAGGTTTTGGTATATCATATTACATGAAAGTACTAAATAATGCCGAGCGACACTAGCTTTTGAGATGGGGTCTAACAGTTTTGTCACATTTCTATTGTTATTCATATGCATACCACTTTTCAACAACATTGTTTACATTGAGCCGCAACTTGGCCATTGATCTCATTTGCACAGAATGTGTTTTTTAATTTAAACTTATACATATCCAAAAGACAATGTTGGCCAAGTTGCGGCTCATATCTAATTTTTTTGTAAAAGTCTCCAAGCTACTGTCAAGTTAGCCACTAAATTAACAGGTCCCCAAGTGTCAACAATTGATATTTTAATCACTTTACTTGTGACATTCCACGGTTCGATATGCCAATGCTTTCATTGAACATTTCATTGTGTTTTTTTATTTGAAGTTTCTATTGATAGTTTCCATTTTATCTATTGCACTTCAAACTTCAAAGTATGGAAGATTTTTGCGCAAATTTTGATAAGATTCGAAGATTATATGTCTCTCATTTTACTGTGTATTTTTTGTTAAGAGTGTTTTGAAAGAATTCTGGCATTAAAGTAGTGAGATTAGTAAATATAGGCTCATACTGCTTCTGTATAATGGTCTCAGGATGATACATCTACCCCATCCCTAAACACTAGAATCATTTATTATTTGTGCACCATGAAACTACACAATCTCTCTCTTCACCAATTAAAATTTATAGTGTAGCATCTGATTGTGAAAAAATCATATGTGCTATTGTTTACATTCCAAATCAAAGCGATTTAAATGTATTCGCCTATTTGCGGGTTTCTTAAATTCGATAGTGGTCCTGTTCAAATTTCTGGAATTTAAGGCTTGTACATGTTCTTTTCAATGGCATTGGCTATATTTATAGAAAAATGTATGACAAAAAATTCAAGGCATAAATATCAAAAGCGTATGATTGCACAATAATCATAGATTAATTTAGCGATAAATCATAAAGTAAAGATTAAAATGGGTAGCCGAAAAGGTTCCAAATGACTTACTAAAGTGCACTCATTCTTTGTTAGGATGATTTGTTAGGATGATTTGTTAATAGTTTGTTCGAGTGATTTGTTAGTTTATAAGACTGATTACTTAGGAATTTGTAAGAATTATTAAATATTACCTCTGTTATTCTTGAAATACCTCCATTCCAGCGTTGTTCAAAACCAATAAGCCCAGCTTCATCCAGGCCATTATTCCACCTTCTCCAACGATGAAGTCCCGGCAAAGAGAAAACAGAGAAGATAAGACAAATATAAAAAGAAAACATATTATAACTTATAACAAAAGAGGTGCTGAGAGTGGGGGAGGGGAGGGAAATGTTAGTACTTAGTAGGAGTGCAAAAATAATAATGAAACGATCTTACCTTGGCCTTTTCTTAATGACTAAGAAATACCTCCATTCCAGCGTTGTTGGCATGCTGTTCCAATCCAATATGCCCAGTCTCCTTCAAATCCTCCAACGATGAAAGAGCCAGCCGCCTCCAAGTCCTTATTCTCCAACGATGAAATCCCGGCAAAGAGAAAACAGAGAAGATTAGACAAATAAAAAAAACAACAGAACAAAAAACAAAATGAATCAAAAATATTACAAAAGAGGTGCTGAGAGTGGGGGAGGGGAGGGAAATGTTAGTACTTAGTAGGAGTGCAAAAATAATAATGAAACGATCTTACCTTGGCCTTTTCTTAATGACTAAGAAATACCTCCATTCCAGCGTTGTTGGCATGCTGTTCCAATCCGATATGCCAAGCCTCCTCCAAATCCTCCAACGATTAAAGAGCCAGCCGCCTCCAAGTCCTTATTCTCCAACGATGAAATCCCGGCAAAGAGAAAACAGAGGAGATTAGACAAATAAAAAAACAACAGAACAAAAACAAAGCAAATTATAACTTATAACGAAAGAGGTGCTGAGAGTGGGGGAGGGGAGGGAAATGTTAGTACTTAGTAGGAGTGCAAAAATAATAATGAAACGATCTTACCTTGGCCTTTTCTTAATGACTAAGAAATACCTCCATTCCAGCGTTGTTGGCATGCTGTTCCAATCCAATATGCCCAGCCTCCTCCAAATCCTCCAACGATGAAAGAGCCAGCCGCCTCCAAGTCCTTATTCTCCAACGATGAAATCCCGGCAAAGAGAAAACAGAGAAGATTAGACAAATAAAAAAACAACAGAACAAAAACAAATTATAACTTATAACAAAAGATGTGCTGAGAGTGGGGGAGGGGAGGGAAATGTTAGTACTTAGTAGGAGTGCAAAAATAATAATGAAACGATCTTACCTTGGCCTTTTCTTAATGACTAAGAAATACCTCCATTCCAGCGTTGTTGGCATGCTGTTCCAATCCAATATGCCCAGCCTCCTCCAAATCCTCCAACGATGAAAGAGCCAGCCGCCTCCAAGTCCTTATTCTCCAACGATGAAATCCCGGCAAAGAGAAAACAGAGAAGATTAGACAAATAAAAAAACAACAGAACAAAAACAAATTATAACTTATAACAAAAGATGTGCTGAGAGTGGGGGAGGGGAGGGAAATGTTAGTACTTAGTAGGAGTGCAAAAATAATAATGAAACGATCTTACCTTGGCCTTTTCTTAATGACTAAGAAATACCTCCATTCCAGCGTTGTTGGCATGCTGTTCCAATCCAATATGCCCAGCCTCCTCCAAATCCTCCAACGATGAAAGAGCCAGCCGCCTCCAAGTCCTTATTCTCCAACGATGAAATCCCGGCAAAGAGAAAACAGAGAAGATTAGACAAATAAAAAAACAACAGAACAAAAAAACAAAATGAATCAAAAATATTACAAAAGATGTGCTGAGTGTGAGGGAGGGGAGGGAAATGTTAGTACTTAGTAGGAGTGCAAAAATAATAATGAAACAATCTTACCTTGGCCTTTTCTTAATGACTAAGAAATACCTCCATTCCAGCGTTGTTGGCATGCTGTTCCAATCCAATATGCCCAGCCTCCTCCAAATCCTCCAACGATGAAAGAGCCAGCCGCCTCCAAGTCCTTATTCTCCAACGATGAAATCCCGGCAAAGAGAAAACAGAGGAGATTAGACAAATAAAAAAAACAACAGAACAAAAAACAAAACAAATTATAGCTTATAACAAAAGATGTGCTGAGAGTGGGGGAGGGGAGGGAAATGTTAGTACTTAGTAGGAGTGCAAAAATAATAATGAAACGATCTTACCTTGGCCTTTTCTTAATGACAAAGAAATAACTCCATTCCTGCGTTGTTGGCATGCTGTTCCAATCCAATATGCCCAGCCTCCTCCAAATCCTCCAACGATGAAAGAGCCAGCCGCCTCCAAGTCCTTATTCCACCATCTACATCATCGAAGTCCCAGCAAAGAGAGATTTCAATTTCAGGAAGGAAACTGCAAATAAACAATATTTTATTAGATGCCAGCTAATATTATACATTTATTGATTGCATAAGTTCGAGGGCAACATTTATTTTGTCAAACCCTAGAACCTAACTGTCTGCCTGAGGCTATTAGGCCGAAGGCAGACAGTTTGGTTCGAGGGTTGAAAAAAATGCATTTTGCCCGAGAATTCAGTCAATAAATGTTTTGTTTGTTATACCTTTCATTTCATTTTATTTTTTGACATACATGTAATTTATAATGTCTTCCATGATGTAACATCAGGTCCATCACTGTTGAACACCATCAAATGAAAATGAGATCAAGCTCCACCCATTATGTGACGTAAGCCGTCCATCATCTCACCGACCGGTCCAACATCTCTGTCAGCGGTGAAAAATCGATTATTTATATGTCCACTCAGCAAAAAGTTAGAAATGTTAAGACTCTTTTCGTATGACTTTGTATAGGAACAGATTTCTTAAGGTATAACAATTGACTTTATTGCATGTTTAGCCCTTTATCCTGTGGATATCACTCGACACTGGATATTTTTTTTTCTTATTTCCTATGTAGCATTTATTTTTTCTTGGGAATGGACCAGCTAAAAATCTCAACTAAAAATTGTTTTTAAGTTACCTGGAACATTTAAATCAGTTCATCCAGGTAAGTCAAATGCTGCATCTAATGCATGACTGGTAAATATGTATCCCTATACATTATGTAGATGCATTACTCATAACATAAGTAATAAGAAATTACAGAGCTCGGATCACCTAGATCAATGAATGCTTTTCTTTCAGTATAGGCAAAGTCCTATAGCTACATTAAACTAATAATTTAGAAGTGTACATCCGAAAATCACTCATCTGGAATATCTAGATGCAAGCCCGATAGTGTGCATCCTTAGATGTATCATCCAGTTTGGTCAACATAGGGCTTATAGTTACTTTAGAATGAACCTGCTCTAAACTGGAAAATAAATGTCAGATCCAGCATCTGAAGCAAGCCTGGTAGTATGCAGGTGCATCCTAAGATGTATCATCCATGAAAGTTTGCTTAAAATATCGCTCAAAGTTATTTGGAAATGAAACCTGTATAAAAAAATAATTAACCTTTTCACTAATCCAGAAAATGTGGGTCAGATTCAGCATCTGAAGCCAGCCGGTAGAATGCACCCTTAGATTTATAATTCATGCAAGTTTGGTTATTGAAGAGCTCAAAGTTACTTGGAAATGAATCCTCTACCAAAAACGTTAACCTGTTTACTCAACCGGAAAATGTAGGTCAGATTCAGCATCCAAATCAAGTCGAGTAGTATGCATCCTAGGATGTACTTTCCATGTAAGTTTAGACATTATAGGGCTCATAGTATCTTTGAAATGAAAACTGCACCAAAAACTTTAACCTGTTCACTCAACCGGAAAATGTAGGTCAGATTCAGCATCCAAAGCAAGTCGGGTAGTATGCATCCTAAGATGTACCATACATAAAAGTTTGGTCATTATAAGGCTCATAGTATCTTTGAAATGAAAACTGCACCAAAAACTTTAACCTGTTCACTCAACCGGAAAATGTAGGTCAGATTCAGCATCCGAAGCAAGTCGGGTAGTATGCATCCTAAGATGTATCATCCCTGCAAATTTGGTCAACATAGGGCTTTTAGATACTCGGAAATGAGACCTACACCAAAAACTGCACCCAAAATGTTAACCTGCACCAAAAACATTAACCTGGTCATTCCTTTGCTAAAATTGCAGCATCTGAAACTTTGACTGGTACAATGAAACCCACTAGAAACATCTTCCATGCATGTCTAATCAATATAGGACATAGATGTACATAAAAAGAAAACTGCTCCAAAAAACTTAACCTTAATCCGGGACGCCGACGCCAACGCCGACACCGAGGGTATCACATAAGCTCCCCCAACTTCGGTGAGGTGAGCTAACAATGATACCTATTTAAAATACTCATATTTACATTTGTGACTTATTCATATTTTATATTTGCCCGATTATGACTTTTAAAGTATGAAATTTTTTTTTTTTTTTTTCAAACTCAACAGCATATATATTATGCAATCCATTGAATGCATACTGACCATTTATGACAACTTGTAAGCATCAGTGACCATAAATTATGACGTTTGAGGATCCTCGATAACCCCAAAACAAGAGGTCCACGGGCCACATTGCTCACCTGAGCACATTGGCTAGGAAAAAACAAAGATAAAAATCAGTTCAGTATTGTAGAATTTACATGGAAGGGGGGATGCTTGAATTTTAAACTACCTGATGATGCTTCCATATCAATATAACAAACAAATGGATTTGCTTTTCTTGAGCAGCAGATTTTTTTCCAATATATTCATTTGCAATAATTTGACCCCCATTGTGGCCAAGCCCTACCCCCTGGAGGCCCTCATTTGAACCAATTTGATTTTACACTACCTGAGGATGCCTCTATATAAATATGACTAATCATGACTTTTTTGTTCTTGAGAAAAAGATTAATTCCTATATTAAATACTAAATTCCTGTGTAAAACTTTGATCACCCATCATGGCCAACTAATACCCCCAATCTCTGGGTCATGACTTCAACAAACTTGAATCTCCATTACCTGAGGAATTGCTTCCATTAAAATATGACCAATCATGGCTTTGATGCTCTTAAAATGAATACTTTTAAAAAATTTCCTACATATTCCTATGATAAACTTTACTCCCCAATTGTGACCCCACCCCACCCCCGGGGTCATGATCTGAACAAATTTCAATCTTCACAACGGGAGGATGCTTCCATTTAAATATGACCAATCATGGCTTTTTTGCTGTTCTTGAGAAGAAGATTTTTAATGATATTTTCCTATATATTTCTATGTAAAACTTTGGTCTCCTATTGTGGCTCAATCCCACCCCTGGGGGTTACAATTATAACAAATTCTATTTTACACTACCTAAGAATGCTTCCATATAAATAATATCAATCATGCATGGCTTTGCTGTTCTTGAGATCATTAAGAGTTTTAAAGAATTTCCTTATGTATTCCTGTTAAATTTAATCATCCATTGTGGCCCGAACCTAACCCCAGGGGTCATGATTTGAACAAAATTTAATCTACACTACTTAAGGATGCTTTGATCCATATAATTTTCATCTTTCCTAGCCCAGTGGTTCTTGAGAAGATTTGTAAACGATGCCATTATTTTTTAAATCACTAATTCCAAGTTATCTCCCCTTTACAGACGTCATGGATTTTCATTTGAACAAACTTGAATCTCCTTTAGGCCATTCCAATTTTTTTCTATGTTTAGCGTCCGCGTGCGCCTTGGTTTTTGACACCCCATATAAGAAAAAACACACAACATCAGGAGTCCTGAAATTGATTAATTTAGTCGAAATTTTTTAATTTTGTCAATTTCTCCAAATGATTCTGTACAGTAAGTTAATTATATTGGGTGTATATTAAGCATTTAATCCTTTGTTTTTGCTTAAGAACAGATATTTCTTCTATTAAAGCAGTTTCGTTAGATCAAATCAATTTAAGGGCGTCATTTTTATAACTTTTAAGCCTGTGTTTTATGTTTTGGCTTGTGTGTTTTTT
This sequence comes from Saccostrea glomerata, assembly GCA_003671525.1. NCBI lineage: Eukaryota > Metazoa > Mollusca > Bivalvia > Ostreida > Ostreidae > Saccostrea > Saccostrea glomerata. The sequence goes on along the minus strand of PRKT01000181.1, from coordinate 195,844 downwards.
TTTGCGAATAGGTAGGTAGGTTTTTGAAAGATGGGTGGACGCTAAACAGAGAAAAAACTTGGAATGGCCTTACCCAAGGATACTTTGTGGCAAGTTTGGTTGAAATTGGCCCAGTGGTTCTTGAGAGAAGTCAAAAATGTGAAAAGTTTACAGACAGGCAGACAGATGGAGGCCAGATTACCCCCAAGATGCTATACATGTTTTAGCTTTTCTGGCCAGGTTGTTCTTGAGAAGAGAATTTTGATTTTTCTATTTATTTCGATGTTAAAATCATATTTCCTTTTGTGGCCCTGCTCTACTCCGAAGGTCAGGATTTTGACAATTAATTCAAAATATACACTACCCCAGAATGCTTCCACATTCCCTGTGGTGGCTCCGCCCTACCCAACAGGGGTGATGATTTGAACAATTTAGAATCTATACTATCTCTGGATGCTTTCACAAAAGTTTCAGCTTTTCTGGCCCAGTGGTTCTTAAGATTTTTTAATAACCCCATCCTATTTTTTTGTTTTTTCTTGATTATCTCCCCTTGCCAGGTGACTTTGTTCTTTATTTTAAGTATTTAAACTCCCCTTCACCCAAGGATGCTTTGTACCAAGTTTGGTTAAAATTGACCCAGTGGTTCTTGAGAAGTTGAAAATGTGAAAAAGTTTACAGAAAGCTGACAGACAATGGGTGATCAGAAAAGCTCATTTCAGCTTTCAGCTCCAGTGAGCTAAAAATCATATACATGTATTCTTGGTCTAATTTTATTGCATCTTGTCCACACCTTCATGCATTCTAAAAAGGTTTGGGGCTTATTTGAGTAGTTACTTGCAGGTGAGTAGCATCAGGGGTTGGGGGCAGAGGAGTCAAATAGTCAAATAAGGGTTAATGTATTAGTTTATAAAATTTGGTATTGAAAGAAAGAAGTTGGAAACTACATGTATTTACATAAATAATTTTGTGAAAAACTCATTCAAATAGCAAAAATTAAAGCTTTTTGTACAGCTAAATAAAGATATATAGCTATTTCAAGCCTGGTGTAGCTAAATGTAGTGATTGTTACTATATGAATCCTTTACATGTAACAGTGTTCAATTCTATTTTTAGCCTAATTACTTTTTGTTCATTTCATATTTCTTGAACAACTCCAGAATTACTAAAATAGTGCAAATTACGAATCTACGGAATTAGGAAACTATACTTTGTAACTGCCATGCACTTCTAGTCTATGGGATCTTACCTGCTAAAGACATGAAGACTGCAGAGAAATTTTATAACATTCTTCCACACACCGCATTCAAATGAAGCTCATTCAAAGTGAGGACTGTTCACTGGGTACTAGCATTTCCCATTTCTGTACATCACGATGTATATCTGCTAAACAAGGAAAAATCATTGAAACATGAAATATTGTCACGTGTTGATATTTCTAGTTAACTCAGTATAGCAAATTAACCACATTAAAACTGTCAAAACTGTGAAATTTGTGCTATGACATTGAGCATTGAACATGTTCAACAAAATACACTCACTTATAGACGAATGACCTGGATGAAGAATTAATAAAAATCCGTATATTAGTTACGAACATAGCATTTGATTCAACGGACACATCTCACACGCACATTCAACAAGGCAACTTCCAAGGCGTCAATGGGCAATGAATGGGAACAAAAAAGAAGCAGAAATTTCCCACCAAAAAAGCACGTGACTAAAGATCAAAGTGTAACCAATAAAAACAAGATTCACCAACCTGTTTATATTCTATTTATAGCATCAAAGTGGAAAAGAAAGCATTTTATGACATCCTCCTAACAATTCTAGGCCTACGTAATAAAGACTAATGATCTGAATTTTTTATTCCAGTGGAGACCAACTTCTAAAAAAATAAATCCAGAATGTTTTTAATTATAGAAAAAAGGTCAATTCAATTGGAAGGGGGGGGGGGTATTTTTTCCATTCTTTAGATCCTTCATTCTCATCTTGAAAAAGTTATTAATTAATTGCACCATTAATATGATATGAAAGTCGAAGATTTCGAAAAGGAAGACATTCAAGACAAGTATGCATATTTTACCTCTCTTCGGATATTTCATTCTCATCTTGAAAAGTTGTTAACTTGCAACAATAACTTGACATGAGCGTCATAGATTGAACCTTACCAAGATCACCAAACTACTTACAAAGAAATTTGTGTAGTCTATAGTTTTTGGAGCAAACTCAGTAATAATTCATAGATTAAACTGGAAGTTTGAGAAGAAACTTAATCCTCTGAATACTTGGAAAAAAAATGATTCACCGACATAAGTACATGTACTATAAACCCCGAAATATTTTTCGTTTGGAAAACATACTATCAGGACGTTTTCCAAACGAAAAATAATATTATACACACCAAATATTAAGACACAACTGTTCGTTGAATTACTGGGTATTATCTCTACAGGCGAAATATTATTGATTCTCCTACTAAAATGAAATACTGATCAGAATGAGAATGTTTTAATGCATCATTTTTTCTTTGTTTCTAAAAGATATTAAATAAAAGCAAGAAATATTTTTTTTGACGAACTGCTCAAGTTAGACTGAAAAAACTATTCTAATAGACATATATTATTACGAATAAATCAAAGTTCGGGCTTTTTGAAATCATAGAAATCTGCTTTAACTTTGTTAAATACGGAAGTTGGAAATTTGCATACTTTACTGTTGATATATTGAAAAATTAAACTTTGAGTATTTTTTCCCATATATCAAGCAATTTCCGTTTGCATAAATACGCTGATCCAATAGGTAATGGGGGGGATGTCACTAAAGATTATATATAGGGAAGACGTTTTCAAAAAAAAATTACATATATTTGCAATTAAGTTGGGCGGTACCCTCTCAACCTCTTTCTATGGAGAATGTCCACTTTTTTTTCGTACTTAAGTGTGATAGTTAATTCATGATGATGAGGTATTCAAGGTAGGTTGTCAACCGCAAGGATGCTTTGTACCAAGTTTGGTTAAAATTGACCCAGTGGTTCTTGAGAAGTTGAAATGTGAAAAAGTTTACAGAAAGCTGACAGACAATGGGTGATCAGAAAAGCTCATTTCAGCTTTCAGCTCCAGTGAGCTAAAAATCATATACATGTATTCTTGGTCTAATTTTATTGCATCTTGTCCACACCTTCATGCATTCTAAAAAGGTTTGGGGCTTATTTGAGTAGTTACTTGCAGGTGAGTAGCATCAGGGGTTGGGGGCAGAGGAGTCAAATAGTCAAATAAGGGTTAATGTATTAGTTTATAAAATTTGGTATTGAAAGAAAGAAGTTGGAAGCTACATGTATTTACATAAATAATTTTGTGAAAAACTCATTCAAATAGCAAAAATTAAAGCTTTTTGTACAGCTAAATAAAGATATATAGCTATTTCAAGCCTGGTGTAGCTAAATGTAGTGATTGTTACTATATGAATCCTTTACATGTAACAGTGTTCAATTCTATTTTTAGCCTAATTACTTTTTGTTCATTTCATATTTCTTGAACAACTCCAGAATTACTAAAATAGTGCAAATTACGAATCTACGGAATCAGGAAACTATACTTTGTAACTGCCATGCACTTCTAGTCTACGGGATCTTACCTGCTAAAGACATGAAGACTGCAGAGAAATTTTATAACATTCTTCCACACACCGCATTCAAATGAAGCTCATTCAAAGTGAGGACTGTTTACTGGGTACTAGCATTTCCCATTTCTGTACATCACGATGTATATCTGCTAAACAAGGAAAAATCATTGAAACATGAAATATTGTCACGTGTTGATATTTCTAGTTAACTCAGTATAGCAAATTAACCACATTAAAACTGTCAAAACTGTGAAATTTGTGCTATAACATTGAGCATTGAACATGTTCAACAAAATACACTCACTTATAGACGAATGACCTGGATGAAGAATTAATAAAAATCCATATATTAGTTACGAACATAGCATTTGATTCAACGGACACATCTCACACGCACATTCAACAAGGCAACTTCCAAGGCGTCAGTAGGCAATGAATGGGAACAAAAGAAAAGCAGAAATTTCCCACCAAAAAAGCACGTGACTAAAGATCAAAGTGTAATCAATGAAAAACAAGATTCACCAACCTGTTTATATTCTATTTATAGCATCAAAGTGGAAAAGAAAGCATTTTATGACATCCTCCTAACAATTCTAGGCCTACGTAATAAAGACTAATGATCTGAATTTTTTATTCCAGTGGAGACCAACTTCTAAAAAAATAAATCCAGAATGTTTTTAATTATAGAAAAAAGGTCAATTCAATTCCAAAATCTACAAAAGCTATAATAATTTCGAAGCATGTTTTCCTCGGTGAAAGCTGAAGGAGTGCTGACATCGAATCCCATGAGTACACCTAGAGTTGTGATTATTCTGGGATCGGCCATGTCCCTACAAAGAAAATTAAGATAGATAACTCACACACCATGAAAGATAACTCAAGTATCAAATTCAATAACAGTTCTGAAAACTTTTCAACATGGCCATCAGACATTCTGACAGATAAAAATCTGTCAACCAGAGAATTGAATAATTTTTTTTCTTTTATTTACAATCCTGCTTACATTGTATTCGACTTTTATTTTTAGTTATGTAGTATGCCTTATTTTTTAAAGGATGTTTTCACTTAGGCTTAATAATGTACATGTATTATACCTGGGTACTTACCATGTACGATATTTGGTGGAAATTTATTTTTGATCAAATTAGCGCATATTTGATTTAGCGCATTTCTTAAAATGTTCTTATTCATGTATATATATGCCAGACATTTAGCATTGTACTTCATTTAGCGGAAGTTTCTTTTCGCAAAAGGTGCTAAAAAAGAATACACAGCCAAATATTATATGTTTACAGTACTTTCAACTTCTCTAATTTTGTTAAATTGTTGACTGTGTGTTACAATACTTTGAAAATTGTGTATTTTAACAGGGGTAATTAGAAAAGCATACTTTTTGGGTGGTTAGTCAGGAGAACAGTACTTGCAAAAGTTGGATTTAGATATCTCATTATTAACAGTGTTTTCATTGTCTCATTATAATACAGTGTAGATGGGGCATGTTTCCAATGAAGATCTTGCACAGAGAAATAATCTTATTGAATCTCAGAGCAATCAAAGGTTTCTGTTGCATAACTTGCATTGGAACTTTTTAAATAATACATAGCTCTAATCTCTTTTCTTATTGACTTTTGATTTCCATAATCTTGCAAAATTTAGACATAGAAGAAAATTTGCATTCTCAATCTGATAGGCTATTTTCCATACTTTTAGCTAATACTAACTTGACTATAGCTTATACTAACTTGAGGTCATTAGGATTTTTCTGTAGCTTTTCAATCATAGCACAGTAATCGGGTTGTTTAAGAAACTCTCGTGTTTTAGGGTTTGCTTGTAGCTTCTCCATCATATTAGGAATAGCAAAAGGGCTCGATATAGGCTGACTATTTCCAGGACCTACAATAAAGGATCCAATGTAATACAATAAAATAAATATTTTATACCTTAAACTCCCACTAGAATTGGAAAACAATGAAATTTTATAAAGCCTTCACTAAAGTTCAGCTCAGTTGAGCCAAATATTATATTAAATCTTGCAAATAAATTAGTTGCTTTGCTAATTCTGTGAAAAATAAAGTAGAGGATTGTAGGTGATTTACACCATTCTCTTTGAATACCTTTACCTGTAAGAACATCTTTGGTCTTCTGTAGTCCTTCTTTGAGGGCGGCACTTTCTGGATCCACCTTGAGACCATCAGAGAAAACCTCATTTGCCTCTTCATATCTATTTAGACAACACAGGGCAGTGCCTTTCCTGGAATATCCCTATATAGAGAAAACAATTCACATGAAATGAGCTCGTGGTCAACATAGGGCTTATAGTTACTTTAGAATGAACCTGCTCTAAACTGGAAAATAAATGTCAGATCCAGCATCTGAAGCAAGCCTGGTAGTATGCATCCTTAGATGTATCACCCATGCTGCAAGTTTGGTAAACATAGGGCTTATAGTTACTTAGAAATGAGACCTGCACCAAAAACTTTAATCTGTTCATTCATCTGGGAAAAAAATTGAGATCAGATCCAGCATCTGTAGCAAGCCTGGTTGTATGCATTCTTAGATGTATCACCCATGCAAGTTTATTCAACATAGGGCTTATAGTTAATTGGAAATGAGATATGCACCAAAAATCTACACCTGTTCACCCATTCAGAAAAAATTTGCTCAACATAGGGATTATAGTTTCTTGAAAATGAGACCTGTATACCTGGTCATTCCTTAGCAGAAATTGCAGCATCTGAAACCTTGACTGGTACAATGAAACAGACTAGAAGCATCTTGCATGCATATCAATGTTGGGCATAGAAGTACTTAAAGAGAAAACTGCACCAATAACTTTAACCTGGGCAGTAGACGTGTAGTCATGCAAGCTACGATTAAGTTTATATATATTTTGCAATGTATCAATTAATTCAAAAACCTTTAATATGGTCATTTAATCTAGAAATGTAGGTCAGATATAGCCTATATTAAGAATCTTATGATGTGTCGGCCAAATATTCAACCATGCAAGTTTGGATACAATTAGTACTTTTAGTTACTAAGAAAATGGCTCGGCTCCAAAATTAAATCTTAAAATTGTTCATTCATTCTTCTAGTGAATGTTAGAACCAGCATCAGAAGTAAATCTGCTAAGCTGCTTCCTCACTGCAAGTTTATAGTCACCATAGCGATTGTGTAAGTTACTTAAGAAATAAGGTTTCATTTTAAAACATTTATCGGGATATAAATACAGGTTCTGGTACGAGATCGAATTCACCATAAAGCCCTGACAGATGTTTAAACATAGGTTATCAAAGATTACAGAGCTCATCTCAACGAATGTTGTCTTTAAGTAAGGCAAAGTCACACAATTAACCAACAAAGAGTGTACATCCAAAAATGCAAAATTTATGCAATTTTGATTTGATACTTTGGAATTAAGGCCTATATAAAAACTTCAAACTAGTTCTTCAACATGAAAACCTAATCAAGATCCAGCTTCTGAAGCAACTTTGAGAGTTTTCATCCCTTGATGCATCATTTGTGCAAGTTTGGTTTATATAAGCCTTATAGTTTCTTGGTAATAGACCTGCACCCATAACTTTAACCAGGTCCATTATCTTGAAAATGTAGGTCGAATTCAGCATCTGAATATTAGTGTGCATCCTAAGATGAATCATCCATGTAAGTTTGCTTAGAATATCGCTCAAAGTTATTTGGAAATGAAACCTGTATAAAAAAATAACCTTTTCACTAATCCAGAAAATGTGGGTCAGATTCAGCATCTGAAGCCAGCCGGTAGAATGCACCCTTAGATTTATAAATCATGCAAGTTTGGTTATTGAGGGGAAAAAAAATTGGATCCGCGCCTGTACAAAAATTGATCGTACTCAGATGGCCTAGCAAATACTCTGACCAAAAAAAAACCTGATAAAATAAAAAAAAAAATAAATAAACAGGCTTTCGCAACTTTACATTTTTAGCACTTCAGAGTTTCCGTACGAAGAAAGGGCAGTAATTCTGAGAAATTTCGAGAAGAGAACATGGCTGACATAAACAAGAAAAAGGTAGGGAATATGAAATATTCTGTCTATATTGATTTATTTATGGAAATGTTTCGATATATAATTGTTGTATGGAAAGATTTCATGACAAATGTCTGTTGTTGAGCAGCACGTGTGCCAGTTAACACCCGGCATCAGAAAATTGCACGTGTTTCTTCCCCGATCCCGAATCTAAAACGATCGCAAATTCTAGAAAATGGAATTGATAACACAATAAATAGTTATTTTTAGTTAATTTCCATTCTTTATAATTAAGTGTGGCATTTAAGCAGATTATAGTTTATTCTGTCACCTTTTCTTATGACAAAATAAATTTTTCTTTTATTTATTTAATTTTTTTTTTGTTAGTTAGCAATGCCTAAATTATATCTGTTTGGAATTTGATACATAGAGGAAGTATACTGTTAAAATTCTAGAATATGCTATGAGGGAAAAGACTACAAATGATTTGACACAGAAATTGTTCTAAACAAACATTTGTATGGTAAAAAAATTACTTAGACCAAGGAAATGAGAACATCTACCGAGTTTTAATTTCAAATTTTGTGAAACAGGAAAGGAGTAGACCAGGGATCGAAGTTGGTATCTATGCAGCATTAGTCTGGTGCTCTTCTGACAGCTAGGTCAAAGGCCCAAATCATGATATTCCTCCCCTCCTTAAATTTTCTTTGCCCTTGAAGACTCAACCCTAGGTCTTATTCAAGTTATTTCCCTGGCAGTGTTTTTCTGACTGAGCTACACAGGCAGGAATCCACGACCAATTTAATTAACCATTATACTTTCACTTATGTTAGCTCACTGTGAGCTGATAGCTAACTGGAGAGCTTTTCTGAGATTGTCTTTCTGGACTCAGATTTGTCCTTAGTTCTGTTAACTTTTTTTCACATTTTTATATCTCTCCTTCAGAATTGCTTGGCTCTGATAAATTTCTCTTTGACATTTAATTGTAAAATAGGTATTCTGGATTAATCCATATTATTTTTCCTTCGGATTAGAACTGAAGGCAGTGTTTGAAATGTTTGCAAAATTGTTTTAAAAATGTATTGGGGAAAAAAACACAGGAAGAGACGACAGTTAATTGTAATAAAATGAATAATGTAGAATAGAATCAATTATATTTTGAAATATTTCACATTGGGACAAGTGAGTGCAAAAGGTATGACTTTGGCATGTAGGATTACTTGTATACTGTAATTCTCAATAACAATAAGACTACAACTTGCGAGCTTGCTTGTAATATTATCAATCAATATTGCATTAATTAACACAATAAGGTGCTTTATTTACACATTTGCCTCCTGAAAGGAAGTATTAAATCAATCAAGCAGAGTGCCCCATTTTAAATTTTTTGCCAACTGATGGGTTTGACCATCGACACTTGATCCTGCCTGACCAGTGACCACTACATTAGTTCACCTTTTAACTCTTTAAAGAGTTTGAATTTTGAAACTTCAGCTATCCCAAACACTACATTTGTTAACCTTTTAATTTGTAAACTCCTGTTAGAACCCTTTAAAGAGTTTGAATTTTTAAACTTTGGGTATCCAAACACCAAGACATTTTCTTTTATTTCTATGTCCTCTGTCCCATTGTATAGATCAGAGATTGCACCTGACTGTTTTATAAACTAAGTTTTGAATGTGTTTGCTATACAATATGCCCCTCCAGCCCTGAAACTTTTTAGGCAGAAGCCCTGAAAAGTCAAGGAAATGAGGCATTAAATCAGGGAAAGTTTGAGGAGGCCATAGGGAGCTACACGGAGGCAATTCAGCTGGACCCGGACAACCACGTACTGTACAGTAACAGATCAGCGGCTCTCACTAAAGCGGGGAAATACCTGGAGGCCATAGGGGATGCCGACAAAGCTATTAATCTGCAGCCAACCTGGGCTAAGGTACCAAACATTTTTTCACTTGATTTCTATTGCAGAGTTGTATTTTTAAATAAATCTTGGAAGAGAGACATACGTAATCTTTTTGAGAAGACCTTTCATTGAATACCAAAAACGTTTAACCTTTGACCTTGACCTTGGAATTCAGTGATGATTTCAAAATAAATGAAATATGATAGGATGTTCATATTACGCACAATGTGTCATAAAAAATGACATCTCACCAAAAAGGACACCGAAAGCGGGGGACCACAATTCCTTGTTCTTTCAATAATTTACGATGAAATAATGATAGCTCAAATCCTCCAATATCTCTATGTTTTTACTAGTCCCATTGAGTTCAAGATAATGAGGTTTGACTGTAGATGAAGGGATCTTACCTCAGACTTGGGATCAAGCTCCAGGGCTTTCTGGTAAGCAGATATAGCTTTGGTGGGCTCCTTCATTGCCAGCAGAATACTTCCTTTCCTGAGATAACCTTTTACTGTTCAACACAAGACATTGCAAATTTTAATAAATAACATTTCAAATATTTACATTTACTGTTCAACACAAGACATTGAAAATTTTAATACATAACATTTCAAATGAAACTTATTTATTGTCCCATGTTAAAAATACAATCATGTGACACTACATGTACACAATCTTAACAAAAGTAAGTACTTTTCTTGCTTGCAATTTTTCAAATATGCAGAACTCCAATCTGCCAAGTATACATAATGTACCAGTATTTATCTATTTAAAATGTGACTTCACTTCCTAAATTCAAGATTTTCCCTTCCATATACAAGATTTTTGCCACAGTCTAAGCATCCCATATTTATGTACAGACAAAATCTTCCAACTATGAACACATGCTCACAATATTACATCTGCCTAAATCTGTAAATTTACAAAACCTTCATTTTTTTAAAAATAAAATTGACATGTAGAATGATTAAACTTACTAAATTTGGGATCCAGTGCAATACATTTTTCACAATCTGCAATAGCCAGGTTGAATTCCATTAATTTTGTGTAGCAGGCCGCCCTATTGCTGTACAATTTGGCATCATCTGGATTCCTCTTGATAGCTTCATCATAATGTTTCTTAGCCTCTGGATATTTCCCTGTTAAAGAAAACAATTATGTAGATTTTTGATTTTATGAAGAAAAAACCCCAAACATATTGCTTAAATTAATAAGCTTTTAGAAAAAATAAATGTTTCCTCTTACTTCAGATCTTTTGTGTATCCGATTTCAATATAACCGTTAATTTAATGCAAAGAATATGAGAGGCAAAAACTGGGGATTTATTTCTATTTCAAAATAACTGGAATTTCAAAATAATCGAGTTCAATGTAAGTGGAGTAAGCCGAATATCATGTTTCTCAAAATAAATATATATGTGCATAAAATAATGTGAACTTTTCTGATGAAATTCTTTACCATCTCAATATACAAAGAAGAATTCCTGTATAATGTTGTTCTACTAAACATGCAAAATAACAGTCATTTTCCATGATGCCTTTATTTATTTTAAGGAGAGAAAACCCATGCTTCTTCCTTACTGTTTAATATTTTATTAAACTTTTCTGTAGGAGGCTCAGAAAGGTTACCGTGATGCTTTAATGGCTGAAGGTAACGACCCTGAAGCAGTGAGAAGACGAGCAATGGGAGACCCTGAAGTCCAGGCCATTCTAAATGACCCCGCCATGCGCTTGATCCTGGAACAAATGCAGAAAGACCCCAATGCTGTCAGAGAGTAAGTACAGAATTTATACTGTTTTTACGGAGGTCAATCTAGACCCTGTAAAAGGACCCCTAATTTGACAATTAATGAGTCATACAAAAACATTGATAGATAGTTTTGTCATTATGGTTTGTTGCTCAGAATGCAAATACAAATGTTTGGTTCCTTTATTTTAGACATTTGAAGAATCCAGACATTGCTGCAAAGATTGAGAAACTCCTGGAATGTGGCATAATAGCTATCCGTTGATGACTGCAATATGATGCTATAGTTTTAATGCTCCATGAAGAAATGAATACGGACAAAGTTCAGAGATTGACACTCAGAACTTTCTCCTTAATGAGGACCAATCAATGAATGAATTGCTTCATTTAAAATGTATTTTATTGTTTCAGTGTACACAAAAGTGATTCTAATTAATATAACATAAAAATTGATTTGATGTTCAGTAAAAAAATATCAAATTGCTTCATATATGTCTTGCTTCTACTTGAAGAAAGGAAACAGTTTTTAACATGAAACATACTATATTAAAATTTCCCAAGTTCCAATGTTGTGCATTTTACCATGTCAGACAATCTGGCAAATATATTTTAGGTTCAAATTATTGCTTCATTTCTTTGAAAATATTTTCCATTCCAGATAGATAACTTAACAATACAATAAGGTAATTTGGAACCATATTGAGGTACCTCAGATTTATACTATATTTGTATTGAAATTAGACAAAAATTTATAAAATGTAGCTTACATTAGTTATCAAGGAAAGAAGATAGGTTTTATAGGTCTATGTCAGAGTGATGTGTAGACTAGATTAACAATAATGGAATTTGGACACAACTAGTTCCCATGTCATGCCAAACTTTGTAATGAAAGACATATATAATCAGATAAAGTTACAAAACATGGGCTCCAACTAAGAAACACTTTTGTACAAAACCGGTGAGAAGGACATGGCTATAAAATCTCACGTTGACAATCAAGTCTAACAAAAGGAAATAACTGTAGCTGATCCGGAAACTTTAAATTTTTCTATCACTGAAAGTCTATAGGAAGAAAACAGCCTCAAAGATTTTTCTTATTCTATGTTTAGCAAAATGAAACGCAGATGAAATGATGATCGTTTGTATTTAGGAAATGTACTTATGAATATTAAAAAAATAAAGAAAATTTTCCGTATTTAATGGTTTTAAAATTATGGACAAAAAATGGATCACAAAAAATGCCAATGGCAAAAGTATTATTGACATACACGGAATAGTATACATTTGTTTTCAAAGTATAGTAATTGTTATGCAACTCTAACATTAACAAAATACCAATGTATCAATGAAATGGAATATTACAGGGGCCAATAACACCCTATGTTTGATTTTGCATGATCACTACTAGTATTTTATATACATGTATAGTGATTATGTAAAATCGTACCTAGTGAGTTACTAGCCCCTGAGTTGATAGGCTGGGGGAAACCATGCCATTATATTTAGCTCACCTGAGGTTTCAGCTTCAAAATTGTCATCAACTTTTTTTGTCCTTCTAGTGGGCTATTGATTGATCCAGGAAAGATCAATCTTGGAGTGAAGTGTATTCAACTTTGTTCCATTGAAAGTTCATACCTTCTTTTAAGGAAAAATTCAATGTTATGATTTTTATTTTTCAGAAAAAAATGAACCAGAATGGCTAAAACTTAAGTGAAAGCTTCATTACATAGTGTGAAATCAATTTTATTTTAAAGATCATGACCCCAAGAAGTAGGGTACAAATTAAAATGTTGCACACCGAACTGATAACGTTTTTCATTTGGAGGGGATGCATCGATTTTTACAAAATGACATGCTTTTTTTTAGAAACAAGAAAGCATAACTCGTTGCAATGTTTCAAGAAGTCACTCCACAAAATGTTGTCATTGATTTACATAAAATATATAGTGAACTTTTTTAAAAATAAAAATCACGAACACAAAACGGTGTTTTATTGTCATGGAAATAAAAGCAGCTTTAGGTTTTGTTCAAATCATGACCCCAAGGGTTATATGTTTTACAATATGGTAGATATACTAAAAAAAAATACCTCAAAGAACAGGAAATCATTGATAGTCAAATTTTACATGAAAGCATCCCCATAAATTGTTCAAAGCACGTAATACAGAGTTAGGACTGAGTTAATCTGGCGATCAAACCTTTTACACAGCTGTATGTAAGAAAAATATTTGAAATTCTCAATTCCCAGAAAAGCCATAATGATTTAGGTTAGCAATGCCGCTCATGGACATCTTTCGTTTCTGTGATTCATGTTATAGGTGTATCTCCTAATGTTTGATAACTCTTAAAATAAAAGTAACATGAAATGATGAAAACGGATGTTTAATTATTATAAAATCGCATTGTTTAGAGTTATTCAGAAAGGAGAACATAAAAGAATCTGTCTTGCCGATTTTTTTTCCCAAGAAGAAACGCATACCGCTTGTCTGAAACTCTAAGAAACAATTCTGAAATAATTTGGCAACGAAATAAGTAAAACCAGAACTATTCCTCAAAATTTGCTATCCCCCCTCCCCCCACTCGTCTAAATCAGAAGTTGCTTAACTTTGATTCTATGTATACAATGTCTCTCTGCAATTTCATTTTTGATTCTATACAATGTCTCTCTGCAATTTCATTTTTTAGGTCTATCTTTCGCTAAGGTATCTTTCCCCAATCGGGAATTAACTAAATCAGAGAATTCGTTAAATCTGTATGAATATCTGTAGTAAGTACAAATTACTAAAATATTCACGAGAACGTTATTTTTTGCGTAATAACGCGAAACAGTGTGGTCGAGAAAATTTCATTCTGTCAGATATTAGTATTCCGTAAGATTATAAAAAGCAAAAACCACAATTTGTAAAATTTGTTTCGCTTATAAATTATTATATATAATAATGACTATCTCGCCAAAATAAGGTGTCGCTACAATTTAGTGATCTACAGTATATGCTTAATATAACTATTGTACATGTATAATAAATATTACTGTTTAGTTAAAAAAACAGCAGATTTTTTAAGTTTAGTAGAACTTCATTCCGAAGTCCTGTGAACATCCTCAATACTGTGCACCAAAGACAGAATCGGAAATTTTCACCAAGAGGTCATATAAACGCATTGTGGGCTGGATTTCTAAATGGAACTGGACCGCGCCTCGACTTATTTGTACAACGACTGTCTGGCGTCAAGTCTGAGGCTAACGTATTAGCTGGCGTGAAAGTCTTAGGCGTGAACATTCTACCACCAGGCACGGCTGCCGTTGCTGGCGTGAAAATAAATGGCAGGGGTTCCACGGGAAGATTTGCCTCGTTCTTTCTGTTGCTTTCGCGAGCACTTTGCACTTCTGGTAGGAATTTCGGAATGCCTCCATCGTCTTCTTTTCTAGCGGTACTTCGACCAGTTGTTGTCATGTCTGTAAGAGACCCCCAACCACCCGGAGGTCGCTTAGCACTAGTCTGGGTGCACTTGTCTCTTTCAGGTTGTGTAATTTCTTTTATCAGTTGGGGCAACTTATTTTCACTTCCAGTGTGATTAAGACGACGATTTGACTTTAGTTCCAAGCTCTCCTTAGTACTAGTAACACCAACAGTTGTATGCGACCGACGGATAGACAGGTTGGCTCGCTTTGGGGGAGGGCGGGAAGGCATGGAGGGAGGGGTGTAACACTCAGAAACGGTGGGAAGAGACCGGGACACCTCCTGAGACCAGAGCTTTGGTCTGATTGGTTTTTCCGGTGACACGTCCAGTCGGGTTCCGGATATAGAGAACACATCCTCCCCTGCCGAGTACGCTGTTTGTCGCCATTTTTGACAGAGTTATGCCCCTTGGACTTAGAAAAATTCCAATTATTTGGGGGAGGGGGGCGTAAGTGTTTTTCAAATATTTCTTGTTTTTCTTAAGCTCTCCTGGTCATAGATCAGGCCCAATTTAAATAAAAAGAGTAATGGTCTTGTCGGTGACTTTAATTTATTAAAGAAGTGTCCATTTAAGGTCTCATTTATGTATTTCAGCGGTGTATTTTGAACAAGAAAACTATGACAAATGTATAGAAGAATGTGAAAAGGCTGTGGAAATTGGACGAGAAAATAGAGCAGATTACACACTTATAGCAAAGTAAGGATTTCATCATTGCCACATAATGCAGTCTGCATTTTCTGATAATGAAAAAATGTTCTTTTGTGGCATTTGAAGAAGTATAAGATTCAGCTAAAGTATGCCACGTACATTCCCTGATAGATAAAATAAATATGTATGTTGAATGCAATGGATAAATCCTACACATTAGAAAGGAATTTGAATCAATTTGCTGAAAAAAATGTTTCTTTCCAGAGCTCTAGCCAGAATTGGTAAGGCTTATATGAAGAAAGAGGATGAGGAGAACGCTCTACGCTACTTTAACAAGTCTATCTCTGAGCACCGAACGCCAGAAATTTCCAAATTAATTGTAGAAGTGAGTGTGGTTCCTAATCTGTTGATGCTTGTTGATGGCTAAAATTTCTATAATATGCATCAGCGTTTTACAAACACCTGTGACTTACACCCAACAAATAATTTGAATCACAACTTGCTATCACATAAAAACATGATATAAGACATGGCAGTACATGTAGATTTGTTTGACCGTACATGTACCTGGTACTGTATTCTTGAGTCAGATTTCTGTAAACTTGTTTACATTTTCAGATTGAGAAAAGAATGAAGGATAAAGAGCGCTTGGCTTACATTAACCCAGAGATTTCATTGGAGGAAAAGAACAAAGGCAATAAATTATATCAAGATGGTAAATATCTGATACTATGACTAAACATCACAATAATACATCCAGGATGTTGGAGATAAATTAGTTAATATTGGAACAACTGCTTATCTTTCGAAAATACAAATAACATAGTTTAGTTTAGGAACTTGTAAAGTCTCTGTGACAACAAAAGATCTGAAGTAAGAGGAAACATTTATTTTTTCTAAAAGCTTATTAATGAGACCAGAGCTTTGGTCTGATTGGTTTTTCCGGTGACACGTCCAGTCGGGTTCCGGATATAGAGAACACATCCTCCCCTGCCGAGTACGCTGTTTGTCCTGCAAATGTCTTCTGTCGCTCCAGACCACTTAGCCGAATGTCGCCATGTATTCGGCTAGTGAAAATGGGTTGTCTTTTCTCCGGAAAGTGTGTGTTCCTGAACCATTTCATCTGTTCTCTCAAATCGGTATCGGTTGCCAGTCGATGTATTCTGAAATTCACGCCACATGTCTGAGCTCTTGGCAGTTCAGGCTGATACCCGACAACCGTAAAAGGCGTTGTTTGCATCATTGTTCTATAGGTTATTTTTTAGTGGATAACTTATTGAATATCACTGAATATTTCCATCACAAAAACTGGTGTAATTCAACATTGTGTGTCTTGTGGTAATAAAACACTTTAATACCTTTAATATTTCAACCTACGCTTGTCTAAATACATGGTAATCTCGATTATTAAATCCTTTCTAGAAGTAGATTTGCATTGACATTCTGTTCTTAAGCTTAATTAGCATAGATTATGAGAACTTAGCAAGTGTTTTAAATGCACCCATTAAGGAATTGAATTTAACACGTTACCATCATTTCAATACCTCTCATTTGGCAGATTTAAGAAAAAAAAATTGGCACACAAGAGTTTATGATACCTACAACTTTCCAATGCGAGCACTAGTATATTGGCAAACTGCATTTCTTGAACTAGATTCTTAAAAAGTTTCATTGGTCGAATTTATTCAAGGGTTTCACAGAATTTTTTGTTGGCAAAATGGGTATGCCCTTTCTGGAGTAAAATGGCAAACCAGGCAAAGTTCATTTTTGCTATGAGAAACCCTACCAGATCCCTAGCTCTCCGAATAAAAAAATATTGACAAACCAGAGACCTAGTATTACACATATAGAAAATATACATATTGCAAACCACAGGTGCTTGGTGTGACAAGACCTTTTTAAATATATTATAATTTTTGACCTTGTGATCTTGACCTTGAAGTTTGACCTACTTTTCAAAAACTTTAAACCTTGCTCATGACTTTTGAATGAGAAAACATGGAGCTTTCATATTAAACCCATGTATTGCTTGTGATAAGACCTTTCTAAATACAATGTGATTTCTGATCTTGAGATCTTGTCCTTAAAGTTTGACCTAATTTTCAAAAATGTTAATTTTTTCCTTATACCTTTTGAATGAGGAGAGATAGGCTTTCATCTTTGACATGTGCAATTCCTGTGAAAGGATAGAACCTTTCCCAGGTAAGCTTGGGCTTTCAGTAAGGCGTGGCACTTTCGGTACTACGTAATTCGTGTCTGTCAAATTGCGAATAGATTCTCATTGGTTAAGAAATTAATAACACCAGGAACTTTAAATTATTGTTGACAAAGATGAGGCGTTAAGCTCCACCTCTTTGCCGGACGAGACAATGTTATTGGTCATTCCATACACTAATTGGCATTTGCCCAAATTTCTATCCCATGTATGTTTCATAGTAAAGGAAAGCTGTGTTGATTTCAGAAGATAATAAATTATTATGTAACGTCGAGAATGCCACGCCTTACTGAAATTCCAAGCTAAACTGGGAATTGTCCCATTTCCGAGCATGCTGCGATATCTGACCCCTTAACCTTGAAGACTGAAAGTCCAAGCTAAGCTGGAAATTGTCCTATTTCCGAGCATGCTACGATATCTGACCCCTTAAACTTGAAGATTCACCTAATTTTCAAAAATCTACTTCCATGGTAACTTGAATTACAAATGAAAGGGCGTTCAAATTTGACACAATATGCCATTAAAAAAACCCACAAAGACCACAGGCGCTAGTTTCATACAGTACTGTGACAAACATACCAAACGTAGGGGACGACAATTCTTTGAATTTGCTTGTTCCCTTTATTTCAAATGAAAACCATTGCTATTTTTCAATCTGTAAATGCCATCGAGGAAGCCACCTGCATAAATTTCTTCGTCTTTTTAAGCAACCGTTCTTCCATCAATTAAGCTAGTAGTTAAAGCTACATCTAAACTAATATACAATATTTAACATTTTTCTTCAATTGAAATGTTTAATTTAATTTTATTCAAATATAAACAATAAATATTTAAATATAAACAATAAATTGTCTTTCTTGCATGTTAGTATTGAAATTAATGTCACAGCCATTGCAGAAATTAATTACATAAACTGCTTAGTATTTTTTCTGCAACAGCTGCAACTTAATTCCAATACTAACAAAGCATTTTATTGTTTAATATATTATATGGAAGACATCTTTTAATCATCATCGGTAACCCATGGGTGATTTACATCAGTTCTCTCTATCATCACGTTTGCAACGATGGCTTTTACTCTTTTTGGGGGGGCATTTTTCAATTTATACTCATTCGAGTGCCATCCTAACTACAAATCCCTGATCATGTGGTCATGAATTCACCACTTTCAGCAAATGGCTCCAAGAATTCTAAAATCATGCTTTTTCCATTTTGATGATTTTAGTCCCATCCCTCAGGAGAAAGAATGAAATTCAAAATTTTTGTGCCCCTTTACCAAAGGGTGATTAAGGTGACCTAACATATACCCTTTTCCTTTTTCTTGCAAATGGGTCAATACATGTATTGAAAAACAAACAAAACATTACTACCAAATATTTATTTCCTGAAAATTGATGCATTTTGTTTGAATTTTTCATTCCATTACTTTTATTTTTTGCACTTTTCATGCATTTTAAGTACAAATTTCCAAAGAAAAAATTTTTAAATAAATATATTAATGAAAAAAAATTTGGTTTCTTGAAAATTGCAATAGAAAATACAAATTTAGGCATATTCCAAAATGATTGCATGATTTGCTTCCAGAATGTAGGAGTTGTCGGACAGATTGATGACGGTGTCATCATTCTTGTGGGTATGGAACACCACCTTAACCTCCTTGGGGATTCCAGTGGCCCCATGGAAGGACTCTGTAACCCTCTTGGATCCAAGATTCATGGCAACCAGATAGCCTGGAAATCCCTCTGCCTTTCTTGTGAACATTATGAGATCCTTATCTCTGAAAACATTCATAATGCCCCACTGGAAGGACTCGTTTTCACGAAGTTTTGACAGTCTTCCCATGACCTTCAGAATGGTGTATTCATCTCCCACAGCTTTTTCAGA
Source organism: Saccostrea glomerata (assembly GCA_003671525.1). Taxonomy (NCBI): domain Eukaryota; kingdom Metazoa; phylum Mollusca; class Bivalvia; order Ostreida; family Ostreidae; genus Saccostrea; species Saccostrea glomerata. Next base: position 176,385 of record PRKT01000181.1, on the reverse strand, counting down.
CTGTAAATGTACAAAATTAAGATATACAATAACTCACAAATTCTTTAATCTAGTCAATACCTCATTATCATTCCCTTTATCATCTTTAACCTACCCGGTAGATAAATTCATAATATTTTCTTACCTCAACATTGACATTTGCATAGTTAGGATTCTGCGCAAGCCATTTGGTATGCTCTGAAAACCCTGTTCCCTTAGAATTCCACTGCATGGGGGTTCTGTATTTATTTGGCACTGGGACTGATGGATGGTCAGTCATTCCTATCTCGTTTCCATAGTAATTGAAAGAAACTCCAGGCAAGGTTGCTTGAAGAGTCAGCAAAGCTTTCACTAGTTCGGGTTTGACTTTGCTTGCAAGACGACTGGAATCTTTATTGCTATACTGAAAACAGAAATGCCAAAATATTACCTTTTACGTGTAAATCTTAGATTTTCCAATCACAATCACAAATATGAAAGATGATAGCTTAAATATAGGAGTTTCTCACCATCCATCCAATTCTCTTGGCATTGGAGTCTTTAAGTTTGGTCTCGATACGTTCAGCCATTGATGAGCCGCTGTCTGACATTGGGGTGACCCGTACAATGGTGGCTCCAGCATCAAAGTACTCCATGGTGGTGTTCAAATCATCCTTAGCTGTTACAATAAGGGCCTTTTCTCTGCCTGGCTTGGTATTGTAGGACTCGAGGACAGATTTCCAGGCAGTCATCAGCTTCAGATTCTCCGGATGGTTCATAGTTTGGTTGTGCTCAAAGTCGTCATATGCCTACAAAGAAATGTCAAATAAAAATGTCATTTGCATTTTAAATACAACTAACTTTGAACAGTATACTCTTTTAATAGAATTTAATGTGTAGTTCCTTACATTCCCTGATTTTCCAGGCATTAGAATTTCATCAGCAAGACTTTGATCCTCATACAAATACTCAGCATTCAAGACGTGGAACCCATCCACTCCTTTGTCCAGCCAGAAACGCAGGATGCCCTGTTGAAAATAAATGATTTCATGTTTCATTACCCATCCCATTTCCTTTTGAATGACAGAACTTCTTTTATCTAAATTTAGAATGCATTTACGTACCTCCAATTCTTGCTTGACATCTTCATTCCAGAGGTTCAGATCTGGCTTGTCACTCTCCAATTGATGGAGGTAGCATTCCTTTCTGGTGTCATCATATGTCCAAGATCTGTTGACTTTCACACTCATCTGGTGACCAAATAAGTTTATATATTAGTAAACATAGATTGAATTTAACTCGATAAAATTATCATTTCAATTTCAAGTGGACAACCATTACACTACAGAAATTTAGCAAAAGGGTTATTTTCAGAAAATAATTGAGATTTACCCAGTTGTTGGGATAGGTGCCTGCATTTGGATCACATGTAGCCCAGATGTAGTAGTCTTTGTATTTCCCATCTTTCTGCTGACTCTTCACAAACCATTCATGTTTTTTCCCAGTGTGGTTAGGAATGAAGTCCATAATAAGGCGCACTGTAAAGTGACCCAAAAAAAATTCATGAAGTGACAGATATTCGCCTCTTACACGTGATAAAAAATATCTGCAATTTAAAGGATTTCATTGTTTGCTAAAGAGGTATCTTAAATGTTTGCAGTTCAATTGCCACAAAAATTTGATTTATCTTTAGCAAGTAAAAGTCCATTTTACTGGGTCCAACAAAAGCTACAGAAGACCATCTCATTCGTTCTTATTTTTCCTCCTTCATTCCCCCCCCCCCCCCCCCCCCCCATTTTACTTGATCTCTACCTGGCTTTCAATTGATAGAGGAAAACTTACTTTCCATCTTTTTAGTGGTTTTCCGGAGCTGATCAAAGTCTGCCATGGTTCCTAGTACACTGTCCAAACTCTTGTGGTTAACAACTGCCATGCGACTATTATCATCACTCTCGTACATGGAGTTGATGTAGAGAGCTTTACTGCCGACATCGTCTTTAAGGTAGTTCAACCGAGATGCAATACCTGAAAAATTAAGAGGAAATAAAACTTTTGGATTATAAGACCTGTCGACTTCAATCAAAGATTCAGATCTTGTGAGATTTGGCATTTAAGTCATACAGCATATTCGGGGGTAAACATTCTTAAGATTGTGGGCACATCAGCAATGCACCTACTGACCTAGAGTACCCCAACTCAAACACACTTAATTTCTCATTACTTATGTACTTTCTTTTTTAATTATTTGTTTAAGAATTCCTCCTGACTCATCCCATATACTATAATAGATATATAAAATGGTTGGTATGTTTCTCCTTAATTTCAGTTATGTTAATGTTATTTTATATATCCTTAACATGCAGACACTTCTAATTTAAGTTTATTAAAGGAAATTTCCATGATTCAATTAAAAAAAAAATTGTTCATTTATTTTACTATGATATGCTAGGGCTAATATTTTTTTAGTACGCAATAATTATGTAAATTTTTCAATACACGATTTCATTTATGCACAATGCACTTCTCAAGAGCTTGATCAGAATGTTGCATCATCCAAGGGCAAGGCCACCCTCAATAATCAATAGAGCAACCAATCTGAATCACTTTAAAGCATAAATATCAAAACAAAATCACTGAAATATAATAATAAACCCAAATATACCATTAATATCTCCATATCCATCTCCTTCCTTCGGCGCGCCATCAGACTGGGGGCTGGAGTCCTGGAAAGAATCTGGGAGGATTTCGTAGACGATTTCTTTGTCGTACCACTTCTGGTCGGGTCTGTAGGGACATCTCGGGGCCAGGACAATGATGACGATAGCCGCTACCAGCATAGCAATCCATCCCGCCCAGAAGACGATGAGAAGAATAAGACGAACTCTTTTCCAGAAAGGATCATCGGCATACTGCATCAACTCCTCCTTGCCCAATCCCGTAAAACTCACGTCGTCTCCCGATCCACATTCTATGGCGACGTGTGGCTCGACTTTTCCTCCATTTACAAACTGTGCCTTAGTATCTAAATCTGGTTCCACTGCTGCTTCGTTTAGTGGCGTTTTTTCTTCGTTATTTGTGTTGTGGTCTGCCATCTTCGTCCTTCTGTTCTTGCCTAAACTGGTTATATATTTGGCAACGTGCTCGTTGATCAAGGCGGACTGACGTAAGATTTTGGGAGATTCCAATATAAAGGGGGGATCAGAGATTTTGTGTAGAACATTGTCATGTTTCTCAAAGATCAAGTACCTTTCAAAGCCTAAGATGTTTCAAAATTAGAATTTATATTTCTTTACAATTTAAGTTATAATGATATAAATATTAATTACTTAATTATAGCCAAATAAGTCAATCAAAACACCCCTATGAATGAAATCGTCGTTGGAAACTTTACATTATGATTTAAGGGGGCTTCAGGTGGGGAATGTTAACAATTATATTCAGAACACCTGGGGTGAACTAAAATGCTGTTTTAGCCAGACACATGTCAAACTGCGGGCAAAGTCTAAAGTTTCCATATAGGGTGTCAAAAAATACATTACATCCACAGCAGGAATGCATAACATAAAATTATTTCTGTCATATCAGAGTTGCACATGGATATAATATAGCGCTTGATTAGAGACTATTTCTGTATAGTTTGAAAGATAAGGTTCAATCAAAGTAATAAACATTGTGAATTGAAATATATATAATTTTTAAAAAAATTCTGAGTAAAACCCAGTGGATGTGAAAAAATTTAAAAGAAAAAAATTTAAATTTGAATTAAAGATCAAATTAAATTTAAAGTAATAGTGAGTATCTTGAATTGTTAAATCAATACTAGTACTTTCATGACAGCTGCCATAATGATTTGTTCCTATATATTCCACAGCACAAGGTTTTGAAAGATTTTGTTTTATATGATTCAATGTAAAAATATCTTAATCTTTTTTTTGCCAGAGACCTTTAACCCCCCCCCTCCCCGAGTCATAAAAAAGACAATAAAACAACAGAATCTACACATTTCTGGAGGCTTCCACAGAAGCTTTTTTCTGGCCTGGTGGTTCTTCAAAAAATATATTTTTTAAATGACCACAACCTGTCTTTTGCATTTTTTAAAAATATCTCCATTGGAAGGGACTAAACTGTAATCCTTCATTTAAACAATTTAAAATCTCCTTTACCTAGCTAGAATGCTTTGTGCCACTAGCCTAGAGGTTCTTGAGTACAAAAGCCTTATTGAGACTCTTGTCAAAAAGAGTACACTGTAAATGCACAACTGTTATTACCTCTGACATCAGACAATGCACTAATAATTTGGGATGTTCAGATTCAATGATTCCACATCTCTATCCACTTTTTCAAATAAGCTATTCTAAAATTAGTGTTATCATCAGGTTTTTTGAAAGAATATTTACTGTTAATGTCCTAGTCCCATTCTGTTTCACTATTAACTCCTTGATATTTTTTTATACAACAATACAAAAGCTGTGTAAATTACTCAATGCTTTTAGTAAAACAGAATCTACACATTTCTGGAGGCTTCCACAGAAGCTTCATTTTTTCTGGCCTGGTGGTTCTTTAAAAAATATATATTCTAAATGACCACAACCTGTCTTTTGATTTTTTAAAAATATCTCCATTGGAAGGGACTAAACTGTAACCATTCATTTAAACAATTTAAAATCTCCTTTACCTTGCTAGAATGCTTTGTGCCACTAGCCTTGAAGTTCTTGAGTACGAAAGCCTTATCGAGACTCTTGTCAACAAGAATACACTGTAACTGCACAACTGTTATAACCTCTGACATTAGACAATGCACTAATAATGTGGGATGTTCAGATCCAATGATTCCACATCTCTATCCACTTTTTCAAATAAGCTATTTTAAAATTAGTGTTATCATCAAGTTTTTTTGAAAGAATATACACTTATATTAAATGACTACGAGGTAAACAGTCAAACTGTTGTCCCGAGGTAGTGGGGAAGACCTGTTCGGCCTCGGGCAACAGTTTTCCAGGTCTTCCCCACTACCGAGGGACAATAGTTTGACTGTTTCACCGAGTAGTCATTGAATAAGTGTTTTATTACCTAACCTACTGTATAATTAACTAAATTGGAATAAAAACAAACAAACATTTAATAAAGAGTTTTAACAACTGTTTATTCACATATTCGTCTACTAATTAGCTGAACACATAATATAAAGATTAAATTAATATTAAATAATTTAAATCAATCCTTATTAAACTGATTTATTGATACTTGTGTATTTTATTCCAATTTAGTTAATTCAATAGCAGGTTAATAGTTATGTCATGATCATCAAAATGCTTGAATATCACGATGACGCTTTAAACAGTCAACAGTTCATTCTGTGGCCCGGTCAACAGTTTGACTGTTTCATGATCACGCAAAAACATAAAATAAACCATGAAACAGTTCAAAATGCTTTATTACAATTTATATCGTAGGTTAGGTAATAATATTTACTATTAATGTCCTAGTCCCATTCTGTTTCACTATTAATTCCTTGATATTTTTTTTATACAACAATACAAAAGCTGTGTAAATTACTCAATGCTTTTATTAATGAGTCTAAAATGTATCACAGTAGCAAAACATCATTTTATATGAATATCTTCTGTTATTAATCCTTTTCATGTGGTTGCTGCTAATTCTTTATCTCTCTACCATTCTGTGAGGGACAGACAGGCTTGGGGTAATCTGCAATGTTTGTCCCCCCAGGAGGTAGAACCTGTCTGACATTCATGTTTATCCTGGTACACTGTAAATACTGACTAAATAAGTCCCAGTTCACGTCCTGTCTCCCAGCTGATTTAACTTCCAGTTTTTCATGACAGGAAGTGCCATTTTCTTCTGGTGTTATTTTGTTTTCACAACTATTTGATACAGTGCTGAAAATGTAACAGTGTTTGAGAATATCTTGACTGGCCGGCAGAATGCGAGGAACGGCGTGGTACACAAGTCGACAGTCACCATACATGATACAAATATCACCACTATGTAGACACAGACAAACTGGTTCTGTGGCTTTTGTCATTCCACCAAGCAAGAACAAAGCATCCTGACCAAAGCTGAATTAAAAAAGATTTTCATTATAATTAGACCACGAGAGGGTTTTCTAAAGATTTCATTTTTTCAACATGATCATGTGTCTATCGAGTTTACTGATATAATAAGAATCAGGGTTGGGTAGAAAAAAATGATTAAAAAACACAAACAAACAAACAAAGAAATCAAACTCTAAGAATACTCAGATATAAACAAACTATACCAGGGCACTTAATAAAATCAAACAGCCAAATAAAGAAATACATTGAGATTATTCCGATAATTCCATAATTTTTACCTAAAAGACAGTAGAGGAGCATCATGGTCAATCTCTGAGATGTCCTTATGTGGGCCCATATCTCCAGACATGTGGTAGTAATTAACAATGGCGGTCTCCGCGGAGAAGTCGTGGTAGCCTACTGCGGAGGCTATATAGTGACAAAGATCATGTAGGTCTGATGGAAAAGACGATTTCATTTCATCATAGTAGGCCTGATAATAAATAAGAAATGTACATGAATTTGATTTTTATGAATAATTTTATTCTATTCTAACATCAGTTTTATTTTCAGCAAAGAATCTTTACCAAAGTAAAACATCAATTTTAAATATTGATGAGCAGAATTTTTTGCAAAGATTTAGTTTTGGCATTATTAGCGAGGGTGCTCAGATCGCTAAAATTGAATATTGGTAAAATTTAATTGCATGATATTTGTTATAGCTTCTTTAGTGAACAATTTAAAATCGTTAAAATTACATCTCGCTGAAAATAAAATATTGATTTTTAAGGACAAATTGCTAAATTTGTATCTTACTCTTGAATTCCATTCATAATTGTATCCCATAGTTGCCCATCTAAGTTTCATGATGAGACTGTCTTTTCCAGTGATGTCTGAGCTAAAATGAAATCTTACAGTAAGCTAAAAGACAAACTAGAAGAGCTTAGAAATGTTTGTGAAATATAATGTCTCTAACTAGGAAAATTTTCTGTGGTGCCAATATTCATTATTGCAATTCCTCTCACATTTAACTTGAAAACAAAAATAAAAGCATGAATAAAACAATAATATACAAATATACATATATATTCAGAGGTTATTTCACTTAAGGTAAAAATAGCAAAGAAAAACTGATAAAAAAGAAAATCTTTTACAGTATATTTCAGCAATGATAACAACATTTTATTTGAAATATTAAAAGTATTGATAATCTTCATTTTTTCTATACTGATTCAAATATTTTTATTTCAATGATGAAATAATCAATTAATATGCTAAATAATAATACATTCACAGTAGACTGTTGTAACATTCCTTCTTACTTAGACTTGTTCTGGCTATAGGACCAAATGTTATCAATACCACTCATGTCTACCAAGTTATCTAAGATGGTTTTGCTTGGTTTGTTGGGATAATCCAGAACACATCTCTCTATCCAGTATCTTTGTTGTCCATCCTCAAAGGGATTTTTTATAAAGATGAACCCTTTGATAAAATTACAATAAACTGTAAAACCTGTATCATCAGACATATAAAGGTAGACAGAATTTTCACCAGAATGGAGTCATATTGCACTGTCCTAAAATCATAGAAAATAGTCAAATGGAAGATTGGATACCTAATAAGGATTGGTGAAACATATTACACAAGGGTATCAGATCAGACAATTTCACTGTATCGGTACATTTATATGGTAATTAACAAATAAATAAAATACATACAAAATTATACCTTGAAAATGCTAGAAAATAAATTTTAGAATAAAGTGTAAGAAGATTCACATGTAGAAAATTTCAAATGTATTTGATAATATATATTTTATTTCATTGTTTTTTTCTTAACACATTTATAAATTGCTTTATTATATTGTTTTAATTTTACCAGGAAAACCTTTGATTGAATAACTTTTCCATTCCTTCAGAGGTTTTAATCCCCTCACTGCAGGATGCTGAGAAGCTTGTAGTTGTATTTCTTCCACCTAAAAAAATATAAACAGATATTATCCTTAGTCAAAGTCTATGAAATCTGAGGATTAATGCACATCTAATAGTCTCAACATTTCTGCTTTAAATAAAGGAGGAAGGTTTTTAAATTAATCTGTAGGTATTACTATTTATTTCCCAAATTATCAAATAAAATTGTCAATTTAGTTAAGTTAAACATAAATTATTCAAAGAGAATTCTGAAAATTTAGAAATTAACTGAAAAAAGATTAGGGTTGTTCGGGAAATAAATATCAAGAGCCAGATAACCATAATAATATAATTTTCTTAATTTGTCTCACGAATATGGATCCAAATTGATTTCAATTAATTTGCGTCTTTAACTCTTTTAACATCAAGACAATAGGAACTAAGAATACATCAAATTTATTTTCCTGCCCATAATTCAATTTGTTATTTCCTTTCAACCCTTTTCATGAGGAACCGCAGATCCCTGCTTTTTTAATATCCCCAGCTATTTCAGTTCTTATGTAAAGATCTGTTTAATAGAGAGGAAACTGGGTTACGCTGATTTGGATTGACCCACACACAAAGGGAAATAACCTTTAATGTAAATGTGAAAGTCAGAAAAAAAAATCTCTTGAAATATTTATTAATTAGGGTCCTCCACACCATGTGACTTGTGACATATATAGAGAAAAAATGCTTTTACTTCAGTTTTTTTCTAGTTTGTACATTGTCCATTTGGCCTGGTACCTTTATAATTGATCGATAAAATTAAGTTTTTATGGTTATTCTGTGAGCTTAAAAATATAGGAAAGGGTAAGACAAAATTTGTTGTGAAAACGCCTTGGGAACAATTTCTTAAAACTTGTGAAATTATTATTTTTAAGAATCAGTATAAATTACATTTTAATCACTGGACAGTTTTTAAAGGTTGATATGTTTGTTAAAAGTAATGCTCAATAATTTGAGAACATAAGCTCTGTGTGTAGGTATGGTAAAGGATTTTTTCATAAAACAAAAACCACAATTATTTTTACATACTTTGATTACTTTACCTTTTACAAATCATGTACAGTTTATTTGAACTTCATATCTCTTCAAATAAAAAAGTTATAGCATTGGAATGTGACTAACCCCCTGTCAGATTTCATGTTTATATTTTAGAAAAATGTCCATGGAGTATGGGACTCTTTTATACCTCAGGAAAAAAAAATAGAAATTGAAATTATTTGTCAAGTGCCATTGGAAGTGTTAGAATAGGCATCGGGGACTGATGCACTTTCATTATTTCCATAGTGCTCACTTTATAAGTCCATATTATGTTCCCAAAACAATGGTTGTGATTAAATTGTATTCTCTCTGTTTGCCTTTTCTTTCTTTTTTTTTATCTTATTCTTTGCCTTTTTTTAGCGTGTAAGTATTTTCTGAAAATGCTCATCCAAGTGAATTTAAATCTTTTAAGGCATGTTATGTAGATATCCTCATGGAAGGTCATTTTACCCACACGTGCATGTACAATTTACGTGAATTTAAGGTGCATGCAATTAGTGATATGAATGACATACCGATATAGCCATAACTTTCATATTTTTCTATGAAATGCTTTGAATCTCATGACATAGAGATATAGATTACTTGTGTAGACAAGGTGACACAGTACAGTGTTTTCCCCAGGCCATTTTTGCATGGCGGGACCGCCATGCATTCACGATCCCCCGCCATGCATCACATTTTGCCGCTATGCTTCCCGCTATGCATAAATCATTAATAGAGTACCATACTTAGTAAGATAATTTATGTAAAATGTTATCAGTTAATATGTTTTACGGTGTGACCGTTGGGGCGAGCGCAGTTGTACCAGCAAAAACACTCTAAAAATTGATCAGCCACTTCAAATATCAAGCCGCACGAGATATCTCGATTAACTGTGACGTCACACGACGTCACGTAGCTCGTCGGAGGTTACGGAGACAGCCGAGCGTCTGTTTGAAACTATAGACCTAGTGCAATTTTGGTTGAAAAACATTGTAGAGTTATTTTTTGTTTCTTTGAATGATTTCTACAAACTGATCTAGCCTTTTATGTTTTACGTTATTATTTTATTTATTTGCGCAAAGGACATTGGGTAGTGCGGGAATTCTGGGAATGTTGCACAGAGAAATTTGTCTGATGTATGTACAGATTTCAATCCGAATTTCCTCTGTTCTTACACGTTAGTCTATTGAGCTCGCTTTGCGAGCGTCGCTTCGCGACGCTCGCTGCGCTCGCTATAAAATTCATAAACAAATCCTCGCATGTACAAGTTGCACACCTGTCGTGAATTCGAGTGCGTATCACGGCACGGGGTATGATGCTATAGCTGTCAATTTATGCTAAGAATGCTTACTGCAATTTATTGGTACTGTTCAGCTTTCATTTTTGATAAAAATGTTTATTACAAGGAAAAAATAATTAACTGCTGTCGGATAGTGCACACGGTCAAAGTAATACACTTGTAAATGCACATGTGGGTGTTTCCAACCTATACAGGTCATTCTAAAAATAGCATAAATGTTCCGACATTAGCACACAAGCTGCAAAGATTCATTAGTCAAACACATAATTATTTAGCCATCATTCAGCATATAAGTATCTCAACTGATGTGTGCCATGCCGCGCGATGTGACGCGCTGTTGATTCAACAAAATTCCCCCCATGCATTAAAAATTTTCTGGGGAAAACACTGCAGTAAAATTAGCATGAACTTGTGTGCATCACTGCATGCACGTGCACTTCCCTTTGAATGGCTTAAACAAACATCTCAATATCTTCTGTGGGTTTTTTTTGACAAAATACCTGGTACTTTGAAAATTATGATATAGGTATAATTATATATATATTACAGGTTCTACAAGATGTTTTATATGGAAATTCTTGAAAAAATGTGCTGGTATTTGACAGGCATATAACTGTAACTTCTATTAGTTTTTCAACAAAACATAAAGAAATTTAGAACATATAGAAAGGTATAATTATATAGGCTCCTAAATTATGCTACTAAAAATTGAGTACGACATCCATGCATGAGTGCCTATTGTGCCTTAGTATTTCTGATTGTTAATATTCATGTTGTTGAATGATTTAACTTTCTAGTACGCTTTCAGGAAAATTCTTTGAAATCTAAATTAAAATTAAATAAGAACTTTTCCTTTATAATATGGCATTTTATTAGACAATTTATGAGACAACGTTCCTGATAATTCTCAAAAGCATAAGCATGTATGTGTACTCAAATTTGATTTGCTTATGCTTTTGGTGCTATATATGCTGTGTTATTTCCCAAAAATACTTTGCAAAATCAGTAGAAAGACTTTTAATACAATACTAATGAATGTAAAAGGAAATGGAACCCCATATGAGTAGGGGGTAATTTGAGTAACACCTATTAAATTAAAACTAGTACCGTAATTAAAATGTTAACAAATATTATTTTTAAAAATCCTGCACATTATTTTTCCTGAACCAAATATGTAATAAATAACTAAAAACATTTTAATCCATTTATTTTATAGTTGGCCACTTTAATTCTTTAGCTTCCAGCTGTGAATCTCTAGAAATCTATAAATTGAAATAATGATGAATAAGCTAGTTGATTCCCCCCCCCCCCCATATTATGATTATTTATTTGTCTGTTAATCATGTTAAATGATGATGATCTCAACTTAGATCCGCGCCTTCTGGTAACAATACACTAATTTAATTGTAACGTTTTGTAATCTACCACTAGAACATTAAAATCAAGTAATTTATATCAAATCATAAATTATAATCTTGTTAAACCAATAAAATATTAGTTCTTTTTAAAAAATTCAGCGATTTTTACCTGTGCCGTACACACTATGAAAGTACTGAGGCGTGAATCGAAAACGAGGCTTGGACAAGTTTCGCTGTTGATATGTTAAATAAACGCTTCCTGGGTACAGATCAGTATATATTTTTATGATAAAGAATTAGAAAATATTCTTTTTAAAAATAGCGTCGGATTTAATGGCGTATTAAGACCGACAAAATTTCTACCGCATATTTTACTTTGTGGTTGGGTGTTATTTATTTAATTTTCACACTTAAAAACTTAAAAAATAAAAATACGCAAGCTATAATACCTCTTCTAAGTTTATATCTTTATAAAGACACATTCTGTTATGTTCAGGCTCAGAAAACTGCCGTTATATTTATACCACTTTCACTTTGCCCACCATTAAAAAAGACCCGAAAACGCGAGGACGTTTTTATCACAACAAAACAGAGTTACGCGCCCTTTGCTTTACCGTGCCTACTGTGTGTTTGAGGAGGACCCAAGTAAATGCATATATTTTCTGAAATATATTTATAAGTCAAACTTTGTTAATCTTTTTTATTCACACGGGTCAGTGGCACTGTGCAGTGCAAACCTGGTTATTTTTTGCTGAAAGGGCCTAATTATTATTAGCGTTAGATCATAAGGATTATTGATACCTTGTCCATATTTGTCTGCTTCGTCAAGTCAATGACGTCACTTAGATCGAGTTTCCTGTCCTTTCTCTTGTATCTTTTATATTCTGGTTTGAATAAATCTTCACCACCGTCTACAGGTTCAGTATCATCTCCGTACAAGTCCATTTTTGATTAATTTCACAAATGATGTTATGATGCAACGTGATGGGGTTATCGGATTATTGACAACTCGAGTATAATCTATTTCGTATAACTTTTGATTGTTAATTAATTCAACCCTAACCTCAAGTTAGGTGATTTGATCCACTTATTATTTAAAAAAACGAATAATAGAAATTGTTAAGTTTTTTGAAATTGTTACTTGGATTTTAGGTAAAAAAAATTCTGGTACGAGTTAATTGTTAATACATGGTTTCACTAATTACAGAAAATGTATATATATATCCTAAAACTGTATAAGTTTTTTTAAAAATTGGATTGATGACAGAAACTGGGAGAGGTTGCAACAATTATGCGAAAACAAATGCTCTTTCCTTAATTATCTGTCTGATTTTGAATCAAGCTGTTGAAAACAAAGTAATGTCTTTTTAGCTTACCTGGTCATCTTAAATACATGCAAGAATCCTTGTTCCATCCGTCTGCTTATCCATCTTTAATTTTTTTTTTTACATTTCTACTTCTCCTCAAGAATAATCAATCCAATTTCAAGCAAAACAGACAAAAGCAATATTGGGTAATTATGAAGCTAGCTGTTCAAATGAACGTGGGTCGATCAAGCACAACTCCAAGGCAATTCAAGAATTTTAGGAAAATATATATAAGATGGGATCATTAAAAAAAATCATCGTTTCCGAAATCACTTGACCAGAACACTATTATCTTAAAGAAAACTTTCTAAGTAAAAGCGTACGGAGATTCTAAAAAGAAATTTAATAATGCATAATTATAAATTAAACATCCAGTGTTTGGATGGGGCCACAATAGGGGATCGCATGGGAATATATAGAAAACAAGAGGCCCATGGGCCAAAATGCTCACCTGAGTCACTTTGGTCATGCTGTTCTTCACCAGATTCTCCCCTTGTAATAACTATTGTGGCCTCGCTCTACCCCGAGGGGTCATGATTTGAAAATTTTGAATCTACACTGACCCAGGATGCTTCCACAAAAGTTTCAACTTTCCTGGTCCAGTGGTTCTAGAGAAGATTTTAAAAGATTTTTTCCTGTTTATTTCAATGTAAAACTTGGATTCCCTATTGTGGCCCCACCCTACATCCGGGATCATGATTTGAATAATTTAGAATCTCCACTACCCCAGGATGCTTCCACCAAAGTTTCAGCTTCCCTGGCCAAGTGGTTCTTGAGAAGAAGATTTTTAAATGATCCCACCATATTTTCATCTTTTCTTGATTATCTACCCTTGGAAGATTTTGACATTTTAACAATTTAAACTCCCCCTTACCCAGCGATGCTTTGTACTGTAACGGGAGAGGTGAAGATGCAGCGGACCAAACCGGGATTCAAACCCGGGCCCCCTGAAACTCCGGTCAGGTGCTCTACCAACTGAGCTATCTGGCCACCGGCCATCGAATCCAGCTGACCGTCACATTCCTCCCTCCTTAAAGGTCTTTGGCCCTCCAAAGACCCAAACTCAGGTTCATCCCTGGCCTGGAAATACAAGACATTAAGACAATAAAATAAACTAAAAATCTTTCAAATGGGTACTCCTGGCAAGTAAAAATCAATAGGTGTTGTTTCTTGGCTTCACAGCCAAGATTGAGTAAATATCACAAACTGAAGTTTTATGATAGAGTGGCTCAAATCAGTTCTTTAATCAACTGGGTTTGTCTAAAGCATAGACAAAACCAAAGACATTAGTAACTGGTATATTACGTACCACATACAAGCACTACCTATTGCAGACTGTGACTTAAGTGAATCAAAAATGCACACGCCTCTCTTGGGGGACCATGCTCATCATATTCAACTGAAAATAGAAGATATTAAGACAATAAAATAAACTTACCTTCATCCAAATGGATACTACTAGCACGTCTACTTCAACCTGGGTTGTTTCTTGGCTTCTATCACATCCAAGATTGAGTACAAGTCACAGTCTGAAGTTTTATGAGTGAGTGGCTCAAATCAGTTCTCTAATCCACTGGGTTTGTCTATAGCATAGATAAAACCAGGGACATAAGCAACTGGCATACCACATACAAGTACTACCTAATGCAGACTGTAACTTGAGTGCATCAACAAGCATACTCATCACTTTTAATCAGACAATAAAATAAACTTACCATCTCCCAGTCATGCTTGCTGGCAAGTATACTTCAATCTGGGTTGTTTCTTGGCTTCTATCAGAGCCAAGATTGAGTACAAGTCACAGTCTGAAGTTTTATGAGTGATTGGTTAAAATCAATTTTTTAATCCACTGGGTTTGTCTATAGCATAGACAAAACCAAGGACATGAGCAACTGGTATACCACATACAAGCACTACCTATTGCAGACTGTGACTTGAGTGTTTCAACAATGCACACATATCACTAATAATCAGACAATAAAATAAACTTACCTTCTTCCAAATGGGTACTACCGGCGCATCTACTTCAATCTGGGTTGTTTCTTGGTTTCTATCACAGCCAAGATTGAGTACAAGTCACAGTCTGAAGTTTTATGAGTGAGTGGCTTAAATCAGTTCTTTAATCCACTGGGTTTGTCTATAGCATAGACAAAACCAGGGACATTAGCAACTGGTATACCACATACAAGCACTACCTACTGCAGACTGTGACTGAGTGCGTCAACAATGCACACGACCCTCTTTGGGGGCCATGCTCATCAAATTCAACTGAAAATACAAGATATTAAGACAATGAAATAAACTAACCTTCATCCAAATGGATACTACTAGCACATCTACTTAAACCTTGGTTGTTTCTTGGCTTCTATTACATCCAAGATTGAGTACAAGTCACAGTCTGAAGGTTTATGAGTGAGTGGCTCAAATCAGTTCTCTAATCCACTGGGTTTGTCTATAGCATAGACAAAACCAGGGACATTAGCAACTGGTATACCACATACAAGCACTACCTATTGCAGACTGTGACTTGAGTGCTTCAACAATGCACACACATCACTAATAATCAGACAATAAAATAAACTTACCTTCTTCCAAATGGGTACTGCCGGCACGTCTACTTCAATCTGGGTTGTTTCTTGGCTTCTATCAGAGCCAAGATTTTGGCTTCTATCAGAGCCAAGATTGAGAACAAGTCACAGTCTGAAGATTTATGATTGAGTGGCTCAGATCAGTTCTTTAATCCACTGGGTTTGTCTATAGCAAAGATAAAACCAGGGACGGTAGGAACTGGTATACCACATACAAGCACTACCTATTGCAGACTGTGACTTGAGTGCATCAACAATACACACACATCACTAATAATCAGACAATAAAATAAACTCACTACCTTCCAGTCATGAACTGCTGGCAAGAATACTTCAATCTGGGTTGTTTCGAGGCTTCTATTACAGCCAAGATTGAGTACAAGTCACAGTCTGAATATTTATGAATAAGTGGCTCAAATCAGTTCTTTAATCCACTGGGTTTGTCTATAGCATAGACAAAGCCAGGGACGGTAGCAACTGGTACACCACATACAAGCACTACCTATTGCAGACTGTGACTTGAGTGCATCAACAATGCACACACATCATTAATAATCAGACAGTAATAAACTCATCATTTTCCAGCCATGCTTGTTGGCAAGTATACTTAAATCTGGGTTGTTTCTTAGCTTTTATCACAGCCAAGATTGAGTACAAGTCACAGTCTGAAGTTTTATGAGTGAGTGGCTCAAATCAGTTTTTTAATCCACTGGGTTTGTCTTCAGCATAGACAAAACCAGGGTCATGAGCAACTGGTATACCACATACAAGCACTTCCTATTGCAGACTGTGACTTGAGTGCTTCAACAATGCACACACATCACTTATAATCAGACAATAAAATAAACTTACCATCTTCCGGTCATGCTTGTTGGCAAGTATACGTCAATCTGGGTTGTTTCTTGGCTTCTATCACAGCCAAGATTGAGTACAAGTCACAGTCTGAAGTTTTATGAGTGAGTGGTTCAAATCAGTTTTTTAATCCACTGGGTTTGTTTTCAGCATAGGCAAAACAAGGGACATTAGCAACTGGTATACCACATACAAGCACTTCCTTCTGCAGACTGTTACTTGAGTGCATATCAGCAATGCATACGACTCTCTTTGGGGGGGGGGGGGGGTGCTAATCATATTCAACTGAAAATACAAGACATGAAGACAATAAAATAAACTCACCTTCATCCAAATGGTTACTGCTGGCACGTCTACTTCAACCTGGGTTGTTTCTTGGCTTCTATCACAGCCAGGATTGAGTACAAGTCACAGTCTTAAGTTTATGAGTGAGTTGCTCAAATCAGTTCTCTAATCCACTGGGTTTGTTTATAGCATAGACAAAACCAGGAACATGAGCAACTGGTATACCACATACAAGCACAACCTATTGCAGACTGTGACTTGAGTGCAACAACAATGCACATACATCACTAATAATCAGACAATCAAATAAACTTACCATCTTCCAGTCATGCTTGTTGGCAAGTATACTTCAATCTAGGTTGTTTCTTGGCTTCTATCACAGCCGAGATTGAGTACAAGTCACAGTCTGAAGTTTCATGAGTGAGTTGCTGAAATCAGTTCTTTAAGCCACTGGGTTTGTCTATAGCATAGACAAAACCAGGAACATTAGCAACTGGTATACCACATACAAGCACTACCTATTGCAGACTGTGACTTGAGTGCATCAACAATGCACACACATCACTAATAATCAGAAAACTAGATGCTGTCATGAGACAGTAATACCTGCACTAAGGTTTTTGCTTCTAAATACACGCTCCTACATATTGGGCGGCTTTCCAAGGAAAAAGTCAAAATAATTCTATATAATTTACATGTATTCATCAAATTGAGTATGAAATTCTCCCTGTGACCTATAACTCAGAACCTCTATATTTATTTTACATGCTTAATTCATTATATACCAGTTTGAATTCTATTAATGATGTAAATTAGATTTTGATAAATGTTTTGCTCATAATAGGACCTTTTCAAATTTACTAATCCCCACCCCCTCTCGACACCACAATCACACAGCACATACTTTTTGGAATAGGCTAGCTGGAACAGTTTTTTTAAAACATTGTCTGTTATGAATTAATTAAAAATTTGTTCTTGAACTATACATGTTAACATGTAAATTTCTACATCACATCACGTTGCGTCACCCATTATCATATTTTTAGATTAAACTCCATTCGGCACACCTCGGCCGATTCCCACTTCATCTGATAAGGTGACGGAATCGACGGCACGAAGGTTTGCCGAATGGAATAGCACATGCTGCAGTCTGGTGTGCATTGGATTAATTCATTTTGTGTTATAATTGGATTATATATTTCATGAAGTTGACAAGACCTATGGAGGTCGGTAAGTACAAGTTTAAGTATAGTGGGGGGGGGGGGTGTAAAATAAAACGATTAGGTTAAAGTTCAAAAAGGGTCAAAGATCATCGCATGCCACACTATATAGACGAATTTCATATTGTGAAGTTATCTCCCGTTGTCGATGTGACATTCAGTTACTGCCAATACTGGTGCGGATCCAGAATTCTTTTTCGGGAGTAGGGAGGGGGGTTCACATCTCAGTCAAAAAATTCCAGCCCAGAATTTCCTGACAAGCAGGAGAAAAAAAAACTGAAAACAAATAAACAAAATAAAAACAATGATAGTGGGGTCAATGTTTTCTAAGTTAGGGGGAGGATGTCCAAAGTCATTTTTTATTTGCTTCAGTATATAGTCTTGTTTAAATAACAAAGCAAATTCCAGGGGGGGGGGGTCCAATCTCCCTACCCACTCCCTGTCCCTGAAATACTAGTAGTATATTTTTTTCCATTTGATTAATTATACATATTTTGTTTCTTGTGTTTATATTATGTCTGTCTATTTGTCTGCAGAAATTATAACCTTGCCCATAAGTTTTTAGTGGGATGGGCTATACAAATGGCTGCCACATTTTATAGGTTTATTTCTTGTGACAATTAAGACCTTTTATTTGGGTACCATTAATTTTTACCCCTGATCGCTTGACCTAGGATACACATTTTTACAAGAAAAATACCAAACTTTAAAATTGGCTTAAATTTTGATCAGTAGGTGCTAGGGCTTTCATGCTTAAGATGTGTATTCATTGTGAACTGTCAACAGGTATAAATATGTTTGACCTTGACCCTAGAGTTTGAACCACTTAAAAAAAATTAACCTTGGCAATTAACTTTTGAACAGAAAGTACTAGGGATTACTTATTTCACATGTGCATTCCTTGTGGCAAGACTTTCTTCTGATATCAACAATTTGAACCCTTTGACCTTGACCTTTGAGTTTGACATATATTTGAGAAACTTCAACCTTCGCCATAGGCTTCCATACAGGGACATCAGTGTTTCACAAACACATCTTGTCTTCATTATTATTTGGTGGTGTCGCCATATGAGGGAAAATTCCTGAGAGAGATGTATTCACAACAGAAAAACAAATAACTAAAAGAAAATATAAAACATGAATATATTGGTCATGCATATCTCTGCATGAAAAAAACAGCTTTTCAAATACTGCAACCATATTGTAACCCTTTCAAAACACTCATTTGAGCTTTTCTGGTTTCCTTATCATATAACGTCTGTCGTGACGTGTCGTCCATCTGTTTGTTTGAAAACTTTTTTCATTTTTAGCTTCTCTAGAACCATTGGGCCAATTTTACCCAATTCATATAGAAATATGTACATTTGTATGTCAGACTGTCCATCTGTCTCAAAAAATTTAACCTTGATCATCACGGTCATATCTACTGAATGAGAAGAGACAAGGCATTCATATTAAACTTATGTATGAGTATTTACCTGTGAGAATGGCATGGGTTTTTTTTTACATATGACCTAGAAGTTTGACCTACTTGCAAAAAAATTAAATTGTTATAAATTCATCATTTTGAAAGAGAAAAGTTAGGGCATTTATATTATAATGCATGTATATTATTACCTGTGATAAGACCTTTCCAAATGAATCATGACTTTTACTCTCTGACCTTGACCTTAAAGTCTAACCTACTTTTAAAAAATGTTGCATTTGCTTATAACTTTTGATTCAGATGAGATATGACTCTCACATTTGACATGTGCATTAATTACTCATAAGAATTCAAGGTGTTTCCAAGCATGCGATGCTTTTTTACCCCTTGACGTTGATGTTTTACATAGTTTTCAAAATATTTAACTCTCCTAAAAGATGATTAGGCTTCTGAGTAACATTAAGAAGGACTTCAGGAAAGACAGGACTTTTTGCACAAAAAAATGTCATTTTTCCACCCCCATTCGACCCCCCGAGGAAAAATCAAAATTACGAAACCTTACTGCACATCTACATGACACCACCAACTATCTCACAAAAGATGATTAGGCTACTCTATAGCATAGACAAAACCAGGAACATAAGAAACTCGTATACCACATACAAACACTACCTATTGCAGACTGTGACTTGAGTGCATCAACAATGCACACACATCACTAATAATCAGACAATAAAATAAACTTACCTTCTTCCAAATAGGTACTGCTGGCACGTCTACTTCAATCTGGGTTGTTTCTTGGCTTCTATCATAGCAAGGATTGAGTACAACTCACAGTCTGAAGTTTTATGAGTGAGTGGCTCAAATCAGTATTTTAATCCAGTGGGTTTGTCTATAGCATAGACAAAACCAGGGACGGTAGCAACTGGTACACAACATACAAGCACGACCTATTGCGGACTTTGACTTAAGTGCATCAACAATGCACACACCTCTCTTAGGGGCCATGCTCATCATATTCAACTGAAAGTACAAGACATTCAGACAATAAAATAAACTTACCTTCTTGCAAATGGGTACTGCTGGTATACACATACAAGCACTAACTATTGCAGACTATGACTTGAGTGCATCAACAATGCACACACCTCTCCTTGGGGGGCTTGCTCATCATATTCAACTGAAAATACAAGATATTAAGACAATGAAATAAACTAACAATTTTTTGTAATGGGTACTGTTGGCAAGTATACTTCAACCTGGGTTGTGTCTTTTCTTCTATCAAAGCCAAGATGAGTACAAATCACAGTCTGAAGTTGATGAGTGAGTGGTTCAAATCAGTTTTTTAATCCACTGGGTTTGTCTTCAGCATAGAAAAAAACCGGGGACATGAGCAACTGGTATACCACATACAAGCACTACCTATTGCAGACTGTGACTTGAGTGCATCAACAATGCACACACATCACTAATAGTATAATCTTCACTCATTATTTGACAGACTACACACCAAATAATACAACACTTAAGCTGTAAGCCAGGCTAGCTTAGTGGGAGCAGCTGGCATTTATTTAATAACAATTCATAACAAACAGGCATACATTTTGTGTATGTGAACAATGAAGTACTGCAATGTTTTGGTTAACTATGCGTTACATGCTATGCATTAAACCCCTATCAAAGACATTAGAAACCGCCCAGGAAAAAACCATAGACGAGTAACTATGGAAAACCTGTGTCCGTCGCTATGTAAATAATGCCTCAAGGGAGAATGCCGGACGTGCATTCGGAGCAGTCCTTGATATGCATAAACACCGTTTATGTACATGTACAATAAAGCAAAATCAAAATATATGACAATATTATACATATATATAATATACATGTATTACATATATCAACATATTAATTTGAATATAGATAAAAAACTCAGCAAAAACACGTGTGTGTTCTGCGGAGCACTGGCTAAGAATGATCCAACACCTCACAAAATACCACCTTCTCATTGGCCTTCCTTTGGCCACGCCTACCATAAACAGGCATTTCCAATAAAATACGTTCCTATCATACAATGTTTTCCCGCTATTCTACGAAACGCGGGAAAACTTTAATCAGACAATAAAATAAACTTACCATCTTCCAGTCATGCTTGTTGGCAAGTATACTTCAATCTAGGTTGTTTCTTGGCTTCTATCACAGCCAAGATTGAGTACAAGTCACAGTCTGAAATTTTATGAGTGAGTGGTTCAAATCAGTTTTTTAATCCACTGGGTTTGTCTATAGCATAGACAAAACCAGGGACATGAGCAACTGGTATACCACATACGAGTACTACCTATTACAGACTGTGACTTGAGTGCATCAGCAATAAACACACCTCTCTCAGGGGCAATGCTCATCATATTCAACTGAAAATACAAGACATTAATACATTAAAATAAACTTACCTTCTTCTAAATGGGTACTGCTGGAACGTCTACTTCAATCTTGGTTTTTCTTGACTTCTCTCACAGCCAAGATTGGGTACAAGTCACAGTCTGAAGTTTTATGAGTGAGTGGCTCAAATCAGTTCTCTAATCCACTGGGTTTGTCTATAGCATAGACAAAACCAGGGACATGAGCAACTGGTATACCACATACAAGCACTACCTATTGCAGACTATGACTTGAGTGCATCAAAAATGCACACACATCACAAATAATCAGACAATCAAATAAACTTACCATCTTCCAGTCATGCTTGTTGGCAAGTACACTTCAATCTAGGTTTTTTCTTGGCTTCTATCACAGCCAAGATTGAGTACAAGTCACAGTCTGAAGTTTTTTGAGTGAGTGGTTCAAATCAGTTTTTAAATCCACTGGGTTTGTCTATAGCATAGACAAAACCAGGGACATGAGCAACTGGTATACCACATACAAGCACTACCTATTACAGACTGTGACTTGAGTGCATCAGCTAAAAACACACCTCTCTTAGGGGCCATGCTCATCATATTCAACTGAAAATACAAGACATTAATACAATAAAATAAACTTACCTTCTTCTAAATGGGTACTGCTGGCACGTCTACTTGAATCTGGGTTGTTTCTTGGCTTCTATCAGAGCCAGGATTGAGTACAAGCCACAGTCTGAAGTTTTATGAGTGAGTGGCTCAAATCAGTTCTCTAATCCACTGGGTTTGTCTATAGCATAGACAAAACCAGGGACATGAGCAACTGGTATACCACATACAAGCACTACCTATTGCAGATTGTGACTTGAGTGCATCAACAATTTACAAGACTCTCTTTGGGGCCATGCTCATCATATTCAACTGAAAATACAAGACATTAAGACAATAAAATAAACTTACCTTCTTCCAAATGGGTACTGCTTGCACGTCTACTTCAATCTGGGTTGTTTCTTGACTTCTTTCACAGCCAAGATTGAGTACAAGACACAGTCTGAAGTATTATGAGTGAGTGGCTCAAATCAATTCTTTAATCCACTGGGTTTGTCTACAGCATAGACAAAACCAGGGACATGAGCAACTGGTATACCACATACAAGCACTACCTATTGCAGTCTGTGACTTGAGTGCATCAACAATGCACACACATCACTAATAATCAGACAATAAAATAAACTCACCACCTTCCAGTCATGTACTGCTGGCAAGAATACTTCAATCTGGGTTGTTTCTTGGCTTCTTTCACAGCTTAGATTTAGTACAAGTCACAGTCTGATGTTTTATGAGTGAGTGGTTCAAATAAGTTCTTTAATCCACTGGGTTTGTCTATAGCATAAACAATACCAGGGATATGAGCAACTGGAAAACCACATACATGCACTACCTATTGCAGACTGTGACTTGAGTGCATCAACAATGCACACACACCACTAATAATCAGACGATAAAATAAACTCACCACCTTCTAGTCATGAACTGCTAGCAAGTATACTTCAATCTGGGTTGTTTCTTGGCTTCTATAACAGCCATGATTGAGTACAAGTCACAGTCTGAAGATTTATGAGTGAGTGGCTCAAATCAGTTCTCTTATCCACTGGGTTTGTCTATAGCATAGACAAAACCAGTGACCATAGCAACTGGTATACCACATACAAGCACTACCTATTGCAGACTGTGACTTGAGTGCACCAACAATGCACACACCTCTCTTAGGGGCCATGCTCATCATATTCAACTGAAAATACAAGACATTCAGACAATAAAATAAACTTACCTTCTTGCAAATGGTTACTGCTGGAATACACATACAAGCACTACCTATTGCAGACTATGACTTGAGTGCAGCAACAATGCACACACCTCTCCTTGGGGGGCTTGCTCATAAAATTCAACTGAAAATACAAGATATTAAGACAATGAAATAAACTAACAATTTCTTTTAATGGGTACTGTTAGCAAGTATACTTCAATCTGGGTTGACCGTTCACGGTAGCCTAGTGGTAGAGCGTTCGCTTCGTGATCGGGAGGCCCGGGTTCGATTCTCGTTCGCGGCGCCGCGTCAAACCTAAGACGTAAAAATAGGTAGTGACTGTTCCTTCGCCAAGCGCTCGGCACCAGAAGTGAAAGTCACGGGTCTTTCGGATATGACCTTAAAAACGTAGGTCCCGTGTCACGGTAGGC
Organism: Saccostrea glomerata; assembly: GCA_003671525.1. Classification (NCBI taxonomy): domain Eukaryota; kingdom Metazoa; phylum Mollusca; class Bivalvia; order Ostreida; family Ostreidae; genus Saccostrea; species Saccostrea glomerata. Next base: position 152,363 of record PRKT01000181.1, on the reverse strand, counting down.
GCTGGCACGATAAAGAACCCTCACTGCTCAATGGCCCTGAGTGCCGAGTATAGGTCTAAATTTGAAGCCCTTCACCGGCATACGGTGACGTCTCCATATGAGTGAAAAATTCTCGAGAGGGACGTTAAACAATATACAATCAATAAATCAATCAATCTGGTTGTGTCTTGGCTTCTATCAAAGCCAAGATAAGTACAAGTCACAATCTGAAGTGGATGAGTGAGTGGCTCAAATCAGTTCTTTAATTCACTGGGTTTGTCTACAGCATAGACATAACCAGGGACATGAGATACTGGTATACGACATACAAGCACTACCTATTGCAGACTGTGACTTGAGTGCATCAACAATGCACACACATCACTAATAATCAAACAATAAAATAAACTCATCATCTTGCAGTCATGTACTGCTGGCAAGTATTCTTAAATCTGGGTTCTTTCTTGGCTTCTATCACAGGCAAGTTTGAGTACAAATCACAGTCCGATGTTTTATGAGTGAGTGGCTCAAATCAGTTCTTTAATCCACTGGGTTTGTCTTCAGCATAGACAAAACCTGGGACATGAGAAACTGGTATAGCACATACATGCACTACCTATTGCAGACTGTGACTTGAGTGCTTCAACAATGCACAAGACTCTCTTTGGGGGCCATGCTCATCATATTCAACTGAAAATACAAGACATTAAGACAATAAAATAAACTAACCTTATTCCAAATGGTTACTGCTGGCACGTCTACTTCAACCTGGGCTGTTTCTTGGCTTCTATCAAAGCCAGGATTGAGTACAAGTCAAAGTCTGAAGTTTATGAGTGAGTGGCTCAAATCAGTTCTTTAATTCACTGGGTTTCTCTACAGCACAGACATAAGCAGGGACATGAGCAACTGGTATACCACATACAAGCACTACCTATTGCAGACTGTGACTTGAGTGCATCAACAATGTACACATATCAGTAAAAATTTCACAATAAAATAAACTCACCATCTTCCATTTATGTACTGCTGGCAAGAATACTTCGATCTGGGTTGTTTCTTGGCATCTATCACAGCCAAGATTGAGTACAAGTCACAGTCTGAAGTTTAATGAGTGAGTGGTTCAAATCAGTTCTTTAATCCACTGGGTTTGTGTATAGCATAGACAAAACCAGGGACATGAGCAACTGGAATACCACATACAAGCACTACCTATTGCAGACTGTGACTTGAGTGCATCAACAATGCACACACATCACTAATAATCAGACAATAATATAAACTCACCACCTTCTAGTCATGAACTGCTGGCAAGTATACTTCAATTTAGGTTGTTTCTTGGCTTCTATAACAGCCATGATTGAGTACAAGTCACAGTCTGAAGTTTTATGAGTGAGTGGCTCAAATCAGTTCTCTAATCCACTGGGTTTGTCTATAGCATAGACAAAACCAGGGACATGAGCAACTGGTATACCACATACATGCTCTACCTATTGCAGACTGTGACTTGAGTGCATCAACAATGCACAAGACTCTCTTTGGGGGCCATGCTCATCATATTCAACTGAAAATACAAGACATTAAGACAATAAAATAAACTTACCTTCTTCCAAATGGGTACTGCTGGCACGTCTACTTCAATCTGGGTTGTTTCTTGGCTTCTATCACAGCCAAGATTGAGTACAAGTCACAGTCTGAAGTTTTATGAGTGAGTGGTTCAAATCAGTTCTTTAATCCACTGGGTTTGTCTTCAGCATAGACAAAACCAGGGACATGAGCAACTGGTATACCACATAAAAGCACTACCTATTGCAGTCTGTGACTTGAGTGCATCAACAATGCACACACATCACTAATAATCAGACTATAAAATAAACTCACCACCTTCCAGTCATGAACTGCTGGCAAGTATGCTTCAATCTAGGTTGTTTCTTGGCTTCTATCACAGCCAAGATTGATTACAAGTCACAGTCTGAAGTTTTATGAGTGATTGGCTCAAATCAGTTCTCTAATCCACTGGGTTTGTCTATAGCATAGACAAAACCAGGGACATGAGCAACTGGTATACCACATACAAGCACTACCTATTGCAGACTGTGACTTGAGTGCATCAGAAATGCACACACATCACTAATAATCAGACAATCAAATAAACTTACCATCTTCCAGTCATGCTTGTTGGCAAGTATACTTCAATCTAGGTTGTTTCTTGGCTTCTATCACAGCCAGGATTGAGTACAAGTCACAGTCTGAAGTTTTATGAGTGAGTTGTTCAAATCAGTTTTTAAATCCACTGGGTTTGTCTATAGCATAGACAAAACCAGGGACATTAGCAACTGGTATACCACATACAAGCACTACCTATTACAGACTGTAAGTTGAGTGCATCAGCTATAAACACACCTCTCTTAGGGGCCATGCTCATCATATTCAACTGAAAATACAAGACATTAATACAATAAAATAAACTTACCTTCTTCTAAATGGGTACTGCTGGCACGTCTACTTGATCCTGGGTTGTTTCTTGGCTTCTATCAAAGCCAGGATTGAGTACAAGTCACAGTTTGAAGTTTTAGAGTGAGTGGCTCAAATCAGTTCTCTAATCCACTGGATTTGTCTATAGCATAGACAGAACCAGGGACATGAGCAACTGGTATACAACATACAAGCTCTACCTATTGCAGACTGTGACTTGAGTGCATCAACAATCCACAAGATTCTCTTTGGGTGCCAAGCTCATCATATTCAACTGAAAATACAAGACATTAAGAAAATAAACTTGCATTCCTCCAAATGGGTACTGCTGGCACGTCTACTTCAATCTGGGTTGTTTCTTGGCTTCTATCACAGCCAAGATTTAGTACAAGTCACAGTCTGAAGTTTTATGAGTGAGTGGTTCAAATCAGTTTTTTAATCCACTGGGTTTGTCTTCAGCATAGACAAAACCAGGGACATGAGCAACAGGTATACCACATACAAGCACTACCTATTGCAGACTGTGACTTGAGTGCATCAACAATGCACACACATCAATAATAATCAGACAATAAAATAAACTCACAACCTTCCAGTCATGAACTGCTGGCAAGTATGCTTCAATCTAGGTTGTTTCTTGGCTTCTATCACAGCCAAGATAGAGTACAAGTCACAGTCTGAAGTTTTATGAGTGAGTTGCTCAAATCAGTTCTCTAATCCACTGGGTTTGTCTATAGCATAGACAAAACCAGGGTCATGAGCAACTGGTATACCACATACAAGCACTACCTATTGCAGACTGTGACTTGAGTGCATCAACAATGCACAAGACTCTCTTAGGGGCCATGCTCATCATATTCAACTGAAAATACAAGACATTAAGACAATAAAATTAACTTACCTTCTTCCAAATGGGTACTGCTTGCACGTCTACTTTAATCAGGGTTGTTTCTTGACTTCTTTCACAGCCAAGACTGAGTACAAGTCACAGTCTGAAGTTTATGAGTGAGTGGCTCAAATCAATTCTTTAATCCACTGGGTTTGTCTACAGCATAGACAAAACCAGGGACATGAGCAACTGGTATACCACATACAATACAAGCACTACCTATTGCAGTCTGTGACCTGAGTGCATCAACAATGCACACACATCACTAATAATCAGACAATAAAATAAACTCACCACCTTCCAGTCATGCTTGCTGGCAAGTATACTTCAATCTAGGTTGTTTCTTGGTTTCTATCACAGCCAAGATTGATTACAAGTCACAGTCTGAAGTTTTATGAGTGAGTGGCTCAAATCAGTTCTCTAATCCACTGGATTTATTTATAGCATAGACAAAACCAGGGACATGAGCAACTGGTATACCACATACAAGCTCTACCTATTGCAGACTGTGACTTGAGTGCATCAACAATGCACAAGAATCTCTTTGGGGGCCATGCTCATCATATTCAACTGAAAATACAAGACATTAAGATTATAGAATAAACTTACCTTCTTCCAAATGGGTACTGCTGGCACGTCTACTTCAATCTGGTTTGTTTCTTGGCTTCTATCACAGCCAAGATTGAGTACAAGTCACAGTCTGAAGGTTTATAAGTGAGTGGTTCAAATCAGTTCTTTAATCCACTGGGTTTGTCTTCAGCATAGACAAAACCAGGGACATGAGCAACTGGTATACCACATACAAGCACTACCTATTGCAGACTGTGACTTGAGTGAATCAACAATGCACACACATCACTAATAATCAGACAATCAAATAACCTTACCATCTTCAAGTCATGCATGTTGGCAAGTATACTTCAATCTAGGTTGTTTCTTGGCTTCTATCACAGCCAAGATTGAGTACAAGTCACAGTCTGAAGTTTTGTGAGTGAGTGGCTCAAATCAGTTTTTAAATCCACTGGGTTTGTCTATAGCATAGACAAAACCAGGGACATGTGTAACTGGTATACCACATACAAGCACTACCTATTGCAGACTGTGACTTGAGTGCATCAACAATGCAGACGACCCTCTTAGGGGCCATGCTCATCATATTCAACTGAAAATACAAGACTTAAATACAATAAAATAAACTTACCTTCTTCTAAATGGGGCCATGCTCATCATATTCAACTGAAAATACAAGACATTAAGACAATAAAATAAACTTACCTTCTTCCAAATGGGTACTGCTGGCACGTCTACTTCAATCTGGTTTGTTTCTTGGCTTCTATCACAGCCAAGATTGAGTACAAGTCACAGTCTGAAGTTTTATGAGTGAGTGGTTCAAATCAGTTCTTTAATCCACTGGGTTTGTCTACAGCATAGACAAAACCAGGGACATGAGCAATTGGTATACCACATACAAGCACTACCTATTGCAGACTGTGACTTGAGTGCATCAACAATGCACACACATCACTAATAATCAGACAATAAAATAAACTCACCACCTTCCAGTCATGAACTGATGGCAAGTATACTTCAGTCTGGGTTGATTCCTGGCTTCTATCACAGCCAAGATTGATTACAAGTCACAGTCTGAAGTTTTATGAGTGAGTGGCTCAAATCAGTTCTATTATCCACTGGGTTTGTCTATAGCATAGACAAAACCAGGGATGGTAGCAACTGGTATACCACATACAAGCACTACCTATTGCAGACTATGACTTGAGTGCATCAACAATGCACACTCCTCTCTTAGGGGCCATGCTCAGCATATTCAACTGAAAATACAAGACATTAAGACAATAAAATAAAGTTACTTCTTGCAAATGGGTACTGCTGGCATACACATACAAGCACTTCCTATTGCAGACTATGACTTGAGTGCATCAACAATGCACACACCTCTCCTTGGGGGGCTTGCTCATCATATTCAACTGAAAATACAAGATATTAAGACAATAAAATAAACTAAAAATTTTATAAATGGGTACTGTTGGCAAGTATACTTCAACCTGGGTTGTGTCTTTTCTTCTATCACAGCCAAGATGAGTACAAGTCAAAGTCTGAAGATGATGAGTGAGTGGCTCAAATCAGTTCTTTAATCCACTGGGTTTGTCTATAGCATAGACAAAACCAGGGACATGAGCAACTGGTATACCACATACAAGCACTACCTATTGCAGACTGTGAATTGGGTGCATCAACAATTTGTTACAATGCACACACCTCGCTTGGTGGTCCATGGACTGTGTGAACAGTTTAAGATATTATTCTAGCAGTGATATTTTACCCAAATAATTTCATTGTTTGTTTCTCATACGAAAAAATAATAAAAAATTCAAATTCAGCTAATAGTGTCATGTATGTGTGTTAAAAACGAAAAACAGATCGAATAATTATTCCAGAGAGTAACGTGGTATAGTTTTGTTTTCGCTTGAGGTGATGAAGTTCGGGCAATTGTGTTTCTTTCATGACAAAGCATGAAATTAGTAATGATATTTTGATTATTTCCATTTTTATTTTGTGTAAAATTTAAATATAAAATACAAAAAATGATATCAAACGCATAAAGATTCCCAAACCTGTTGTTCTCTTTTATATTTCTGTTTTGTAACCTCTTCTCCTTTCAGTGCATCCAAATCCTTCGCGGCCTACAACTCGATTGAAGTCATGGTAACAGAATCCGGGTTATTTCCACGAGTAACGTTCGGAGCGGATACTGTGTAAAAATCCGGAATCTTAAAGAGATATTTCAAATTCATGTCTCAAACATCAAATAATGTCTCAAACGTCAAATATCAAATAATGATAATCAATTACTAGTAAAGTTATACATGCAAAATATTCAATATTTATGCCTTGAAAAATGCACACAGTCTCAAATGATAGAGTACAGTAATAGTTTTACATTTTGTTAAATCAATGTTCCTTTTTCTTTTATACATATAGTTTTGTCGAACATGCTACGTAGTAAATCTGTTGCATGTTGACTTACTTATATTCCTGTATTGTGCGGGAAAATTTTGTATGCCCGATCAGCATAGCTCAGCTGTTCATGTATCATGCATCTCTCTATATGGGTGTTGTTGTTAAGCAATGAAATATAACAAGTTAAGGGTTTGTATAGTGATTTCGGGAAATAAAATACATTTATAAATGAAGTTTGCCTCAACACTGAACCACACTGCTCAACGCGTTATCGGCTACTCGGTTGTTATCGGATACTCGGTTGATAACAATTTTTGACATGTTAGTAAATTATTTTAAATAAACTCTGTTAAAAAAGAAACAGACAATGTTCCTTGTGCTTCTTGTAAACTAAAATGAATAAGGATACAAAATAAAGCCTTGGTACGCATTAGTATAGCATTTGTTAGCCTTTAGAAGGCTTTTAAATCAAATTTGTTATATTTTGCAAGTTTTTCTCCGATTGGCATTGCTGTAAATAGCTTTTTTCTTCAAAATCCTTATTTTTACCTAGCGTTAATGATTGTCCACAAGATGACTTCATCAAAATCTTGAGAATTTGTAATTAAAGGGCAAAAATTGCCCAATTCTAACTTTCCAGGT
>PRKT01000181.1:120706-138032 GCA_003671525.1 Saccostrea glomerata | reverse complement strand
AGGGACATGAGCAACTGGTATACCACATACAAGCACTACCTATTGCAGACTGTGACTTGAGTGCATCAACAATGCACACGACTCACTTTGGTGGCCATGCTCATCATATTCATTTGAAAATACAAGACATTTAGACAATAGAATAAACTTACCTTCTTCCAAATGGGTACTGCTGGCACGTCTACTTCAATCTGGGTTGTTTCTTGGCTTCTATCACAGCCAAGATTGAGTACAAGTCACAGTCTGAAGTTTTATGAGTGAGTGGCTCAAATCAGTTCTTTAATCCACTGGGTTTGTTTATAGCATAGACAAAACCAGGGACATAAGCAACTGGTATACCACATGCAAGCTTTATCAATTGCAGACTGTGACTTGAGTGCATCAACAATGCACATGACTATCTTTGGGGGCCATGATCATCATATTCAACTGAAAATGCAAGACATTAAGACAATAAGATAAACTTACTTTCTTCCAAATGGGTACTGCTGGCACGTCTACTTCTATCTGGGTTGTTTCTTGGCTTCTATCACAGCCAAGATTGAGTACAAGTCACAGTCTGAAGTTTTATGAGTGAGTGGCTCAAATCAGTTCTTTAATCCACTGGGTTTGACTTTAGCATAGACAAAACCAGGAACATTATCAACTGGTATATACATACAAACACTGCCTCTTGCAGTCTGTGACTTGAGTGCACCAACAATGCACACACATCACTAATAATCAGACAATAAAAGAAACTCACCACCTACCAGTCATGTACTGCTGACAAGAATACTTCAATCTGGATTTTTTCTTGGCTTCTATCACAGCCAAGATTGAGTACAAGTCACAGTCTGAAGTTTTATGAGTGAGTGGCTCAAATCAGTACTTCAATCCACTAAGTTTGTCTTCAGCGTAGACAAAACCAGGGACATGAGCAACTGGTATACCACATACAAGCACTACCTATTGCAGACTGTGACTTGAGTGCATCAACAAAGCACACGCATCTCTTTGGTGGCCATGCTCATCATATTCAACTGAAAATACAAGACATTTAGACAATAGAATAAACTAACCATCTTCCAAATTTGTACTGCTGGCATGTCTACTTCAATCTGGGTTGTTTCTTTAAATCTATCATAGCCAAGATTGAGTACAAGTCACAGTCTGAAGTTTTATGAGTGAGTGGCTTAAGTCAGTTCTTTAATCCACTGGGTTTGTCTATAGAATAGACAAAACCAAGGACATGAGCAACTGGTATACCACATACAAGCACTACCTATTGCAGACTGTGACTTGAGTGCATCAACAATGCACACACATCACTAATAATCAGACAATAAAAGAAACTCACCACCTTCCAGTCATGTACTGCTGGCATGTATACTTCAATCCGGGTTGTTTCTTGGCTTCTATCACTGCCAAGATTGAGTACAGGTCACAGTCTGAAGTTTTATGAGTGAGTGGCTCAAATCAGTTCTTTAATCCACTGGGTTTGACATTAGCATAGACAAAACCAGGAACATTATCAACTGGTATATACATACAAGCACTGCCTATTGCAGTCTGTGACTTGACTGCATCAACAATGCACACACATCACTAATAATCAGAAAATAAAAGAAACTCACCACCTTCCAGTCATGTACTGCTGGCATGTATACTTCAATCTGGGTTGTTTCATGGCTTCTATAACAGCCAAGATTGAGTACAAGTCACAGTCTGAAGTTTATGAGAGAGTGTCTCAAATCAGTTTTTTAATCCATTGGGTTTGTCTTCAGCGTAGACAAAACCAGGGACCTGAGCAACTGGTATACCACATACAAGAAGGATATGGAAATAACGAACAGTATTCAATCTCAACGTCCAAGCGCAACCTATTGCAGACTGTGATTTGAGTGCTTCAACAATGCACATACATCACTTATAATCAGACAATAAAATAAACTCACCACCTTCCAGTCATGTACTGCTGGCAAGTATACTTCAATCTGGGTTGTTTCTTGGAATATATCATAGCCAAGATTGTGTACAAGTCACAGTCTGAAGTTTTATGATTGAATGTCTCAAATCAGTTCTTTGATCTACTGGATTTGCCTATAGAATAGACAAAACCAGGGACATGAGCAACTGGTATACCAGTAACCACATACAAGCACTACCTATATCAGACTGTGACTTAAGTGCATCAACAATGCACACATCACTTATAATCAGACAATAAAATAAACTTATCATCTTCCAGTCATGTACTGTTGGCAAGTATACTTTAATCAGTGTTGTTTCTTGGCTTCTATCACAGCCAAGATTGAGTACAAGTCACAGTCTGAAGTTTTATGAGTGAGTGGCTCAAATCAGTTCTTTAATCCACTGGGTTTGTCCACAGCATAGACAAAACCAGGGACATGAGCAACTGGTATACCACATACAAGCACTACCTATTGCAGACTGTGACTTGAGTACATCAACAGTGCACACATCACTAATAATCAGACAATGAAATAAACTCATCACCTTCCAGTCATGTACTGCTGGCAAGTATACTTCAATCTGGGTTGTTTCTTGGCTTCTATCACAGCCAAGATTGAGTACAAGTCACAGTCTGAAGTTTTATGAGTGAGTGGCTCAAATCAGTTCTTTAATCCACTTGGTTTGTCCACAGCATAGACAAAACCAGGGACATGAGCAACTGGTATACCACATACAAGCACTACCTATTGCAGACTGTGACTTGAGTGCATCAACAATGGACACGCCTCTCTTAGGGGCCATGCTCATCATATTCAACTGAAAATACAAGATTGATTGATTGAATGTATATTGTTTAACGTCCCTCTTGAGAATTTTTCACTCATATGGAGACGTCACCGATGCCGGTGAAGGGCTTCAAATTTAGACCTATACTCGGCACTCAGGGCCATTGAGCAGTGAGGGTTCTTTATCGTGCCAACGCCTACCGTGACACGGGACCTACGTTTTTAAGGTCATATCCGAAAGACCCGTGACTTTCACTTCTAGTGCCGAGCGCTTGGCGAAGGAACAGTCACTACCTTTGTTTACGTCTTAGGTATGACGCGGCGCCGCGATCGAGAATCGAACCCGGGCCTCCCGATCACGAAGCGAACGCTCTACCACTAGGCTACCGTGACCGGTGAAAATACAAGAGAATAAAAAAATAAAATAAATTTACCTTGTTGCAAATGGGTACTGCTGGTATACCACATACAAGCACTACCTATTGCAGACTGTGACTTGATCATGGGGCCATGCTCATCATATTCAACTGAAAATACAAGATATTAAGACAATAAAATAAACAAACAATTTTTCAAATGTGTACTTTTGGCAAGTATAATTCAAACTGGGTTGTGTCTTTTCTTCTATCACAGGCAAGATTGAGTACAAGTCACAGTCTGAAGTTTATTGGTGAGTGGCTCAAATCAGTTCTTTAATCCACTGGGTTTGTCTATAGCATAGATAAAACCAGGGACACTACCTATTGCGAATGTGACTTGGGTGCATCAACAATTTGTTACAATGCACACACCTCGCTTCGTGGTCCATGGACTATGTGATCATTTTGAAATGTCATTCTAGCAGTGATATTTTACCCAAATAATTTGTTTGTTTCTCATATGAAAAAATAATTTAAAAAATTCACAGTCAGCTATTAATAGTGTCATGTATGTGTGTTAAAAACGAAAACAGATCAAATAATTACTCTAGAGAGTTACGTGGTATGGTTTTGTTTTCGCTTGAGGTGAAGAAGTTCGGGCAATTGTGTTTACTTCATGACAAAGCATAAAATTAGTAATGATATTTTGATTATTTCCATTTTTATTTTTTGTAAAATTTAAATCTAAAATACAAATAATGACACCAAACGTATAAAGATCCCCAAACCTGTTGTTCTCTTTTATATTTCTGTTTTGTAACCTCTCCTTCTTAGCCTACCGTGCATCCAAATCCTTCGCGGCCTACAACTCGATTGAAGTCATGGTAACAGTATCCGGGTTATTTCCACGAGTAACGTTCGGAGCGGATACTGTGTAAAAATCCGGAATCTTAAGAGATATTTTAAATTCATGTCTCAAACATCAAATAATGTCTCAAACGTCAAATATCAAATAATGATAATCAATTACTAGTAAAGTTATACAAGCAATATATTCAATATTTATACCTTGAAAAATGCACGCAGGTTCAAATGATAGAGTAATAGTGGAAAATGAACGTTTTAAATTTTGTTCAATTAATGTACCTCTTTCTTTACATAGAGTTTTGTCGAACCTGATTCGAACCTGATCTTCCTGTATTGTGCGTGAAAATTTTGTATGCCTGATCAGCATAGCTCAGCTGCTCATGTCATGCATATGCATCTATCTATATGGGTGTTGTTGATAACCAATGAATTATAACAAGTTAAGGGTTTGTATTGTGATTTCGGGAAATAAAATACATTTATAAATGAAGTTTGCCCCAACACTGAACGTGTGTGTATAATCAAACCTGTCTGGATGCTTTCTTCCTTGTGTATTTTTGCTTTTTCTATCTCTGCTCCTCTACACCGTCCGCACACTTTCGCGCTCCGTAACTCTTTGTTGACAATAGGATCTACTTCCTTGGTAACCGATTCTCATTCGGAACAAACTGTCATTTTCATATACAAGTGACCCAATATTTCCGAGTATTTCCGAATGCCTCCTTCATATACGAGTTATGTCCCTTTGTTTTATTTTTTTTTTGATAGGCCTAAAGTACGCAAATTGGACTCTTGCAAAGAATTTATTTCTGTGAAAAAGATCTTAGAAAATATCGTTGTATGAGCATTTAAACAACAAATGTTCAGGAGGAGCATAAGCTATTGAAATTGTGACAAGCATAAAAATGTAATAATACTAAATAGATCTAAATGAAATAAAAAAAAAAACAAAAAAAAAAACAGATTTTTAGTTTCACCGGTAATTTATGATTTTAGTAGAGTTATATTAACTTGGTTTTCTTTTTAAATACTAGTAATTTATTGAGGAGACTAAACTGCAAATTAGCTTTGTTGAAAAGCATAACGCTGATGAGCAACATAACCCACTCAATCCCCTCTTTTTTTTTTACCCTCCGTTTCATATACCTCTCTTCAACAATGTTTTATAAATGATGTGTTAATAGTTTCCAATGTTAGATTAATGCAAAGCATCAAATTGACTGCATATAAAATTACTAATAAGCTTTTCAAAGGATTTTTCCAAGATAGAATCCGAATAGCATGGAATTCTTCAACTAGAAAAAAGTTAAAGCATTAGTATTTCAAAACTTTATATAGAGCTGATAATAAAAGAAATATTTTCTCCACAACATTAACAGGCTCCGAGACTGCATTGAAAATATGCATAAGCTATGATAAATTTATAATAAGATCTCTGGCACCTGATGACAAAAAAGGTTAAAATATTCCACATGCTTATTTAATACACTAGGGGCCAAGATCTTTGCCTCGAGATGAATTTCCCCCCATATATTTGATACTTTATGTGCAAGGAAAACTGGAACGTTAAATATCATAAATCGTTTTAAAAAAGTGAGATGAACACTATACTGCAAGTCTTGGCGATTGACAGCGAAATAAATGCAAAGAATGGAGGCGTACAAGGCGAGGACAATCCCCCTCTCTGAGAAAAGACATTTCCAATTCTAAAAGTTAATGAAAGCTATATTTTTCAAAATTATATGGTAAATATCGTTTTTAACACATTTAATTCTGTATTTCATTTTAATATTTTATTAATAATTTATTTTTTCACTCATGATTTTAACATATTTGAAAACAAAAAGAAAAAAAGCTTCATGTCTGATTCGAACTCTCTCCACAGCGCAGGGTTTGGTACAAGACCGACCGCGTTATCCACTACGCTAGAAGGTATATATGCGTTATCAATGTCTGTCTATGTGATTTAAATGAACGGGTTGTGAAACGATTGTGAAATGAAATAGATTTCACATTCAAGTTTCTATCAATTAAGCGTTAACGAAAAATGGGGACTTGACCCATTAATTCATGTTCAAAATTCATTTTTTATGGCTCTAGTTAATCCATTTTCCACTTAATATGCTTAACTCAGAGCTGATAAGTCGTTCAGTAAAATAAAACAATAAAATGTTTTGAAGATGGCATTACTGAGAACATGATTTTAGGAAAATATAACTTTTCCGTGAATTTTGAAAATTGAGACACATATTGTCTCAGAGCGGGGGATTGTCCACGCCTTATAAGGCGTGTATATATAAAACTCTTTCTTTCTGTACTGTACAGTTTAGGAAAAATATCATTGTGACGTTGGTAGCTGCACAAGCATCCCTGTCGACCGGTTACACCTGCCTTGTGCTTCTTGTCATGATCGGGAAATAACAGAAAAATCCGTTGACAATACGACACGGGCTGGAATTAATGACCTAGCAATAGTGTGAAAATTAATGATCTAACAATAGTGTGAAAAATGTTTGTTAACATTCGACATAATGATAGATATTTGCTGAAAAGGTCATTGTATCTACCATAGAACTCCATGTATAATGACTTTCAATGAAACTTTTGATATCCTTGTTTCATTAACTTGTTTGTCAGTAGCTTCCTTCGTTTTAGACATTGTTCGTACGATTGTGCACGATCTTAAAAAAATGCAGCTGATAAGGAACTAATTAAAAGAAGTTGGAAAAGTTGAAATTATCATGTTTGTTCTTAGGTTACCGTTAGGGGCCTAATTGTTTTAGTAAAATATCCAAATACAAAACTGATATGTTATACTGTGTATATGTTTTAAAATATATTTTTTAGTTTGTATCGAATTAATACAATCATTCTGCAATGTCATAAGCTTGCTTTTTGTAAGGTTTAAAAAAAAAACAGACCACTATGACTAGGGTCTCAGATGAGTTTGCTTTTGATAAAAAAAAAAAAGTCAAGCAAATATCATACATCATTCTCAAATTATGGGAAAAAAACACTTTCCAATTATTTGGATTAAGATAAAATATATCACTTTAGTATTAAAAAGCTTAAATGCATATTTGACCCTTCCCCTGAAAGGAAGGGGGGGGGGGGGGGGGGATTTATCAGTTTAGTATCAAAAAGCTTAAATGCATATGTGGCACTTCCCCTAAAAGAAAGGGGGAGGGGGCTATGATTTGAACGAAATTGAATCTAGTCTACCTTAGGATGCTAGCCTATTTAATAACTGGGGCTTTTTCTCCTACAAGTTTGAACTTTCATTGTGGCCCCACTCTACCCCTGGGAGTCATGATTTAAACAAATCTGAATCTATACTATCTGAGGAAGCTACCATACACATATGACCAACTATGGCTTTACTGTTCTTTTTAAGATTTTTCTTATATACTAGTACATGTACATGTATTCCTATGTAAATTGATTGTCCATTGTTGCCCCATCTTACCCCTGGGGGTCATGATTTGATCTGAACTAAAAACAAGGAACACTCATATTATTTATATGTTCATTAGTATAATTCACAGGGTAGCTCCCCTTTCTCATTGGGGATGTTAACACAGGCAGGGATAAATTTTACTGTGTCTGCATTCAATTGACTACCCTCCAGTGCAAGTCTCTGTGTAAATAGAAAAAAAAATTCTTCATCTTCAATAACCTATGTCTATTTACCTGATCCAAATATATGCCATATGCATAATTTCATAAATATATTGTTTGTTTTTATTTAGATACATCTATAAATCATGAGAATAATTAAAATGAAATGTTTTTCTTTCTTTGTTAGAAGAAAAGTTAACATTGCAGTTATTGCAGTCAAAAAAATTCTGCAACAGCTGCAGCATTAAATCCATACTTACAACTTAAGAAGTATTTTATTTCATAAATTTACATGATTTGAACCTGGTTTTAACCTTTTAAATTGAAATTTAAAACCTATCTGCAACAAATGTTCTTGATTTAAAAAAAAAATTATTTTCCTCTTCCCCTTCAGTAATTTTGGATATTTTTATGGTCAATATCAAAGTATATTAATCACCTTAAATTCTACAATAAAATTTAAATACTAGTATAGGAAAAAGAATCTTTCTTGATCAAATCCTTTGGAAGAAAAAAAATTAAAGAGTGATTCGGAAGTTAAACATACCAAACTAATTTCAACTTGATCACACATAGAATAGAATTCTTCCAAAGATTTTTCAAATTTCTGGAGTTGACTCTCAACACTTGACCTGAAATGACAAGATTTTTTTTTTAATTAAAAATTATAAGTTATTAATAATTCAATGAATATGACTCTAAAAAGTGAAAACTAAATAGCATTTAGCAAAGATTTTTCAAAAAAAGGATTTTGGATATTAGTTGATCACAGTAATTGTCATAAATGTTTCAGCAAAAATGATTTTCCCAATTACAGCAAAAAAAAAAAAAAAAATTTTATTTAAGGGCTGTAAATTTCTTCTGAAAGGCCAGAATCATTGAAAGTAAAAAAAAAAATTTTGTCCCAACTACTGGTACTTTGCAAGCCAAAAAAACAAACAAACAAACAAAAAGCGTAATTTAAAGCTGAACATGATTCGTAAAAGCAATGTGTCCGCCATTTTTGTTCCCGAGTCTCGCTACTCTGCAGACCCCTATAAATAGGGCAGGAGTTGGTCACTGTTCAGTGTAATCAGTCGACACCGGTGTAGATGGGCGGCAAATGCTTTGTGGCAAGTTTGGCGGAAATTGGCCTAGTAGTTCTGGAGAAGTTGAAAAATGTGAAAAGTTTACAGATGGACAGACAGACGGACTACAGAAAAATTGTGATTAGAAAAGCTCTCTAGAACTTTCAGCTCAGGTGAGCTAAAAAAGGATATAACACTTTTTTTTGCCTCTTTTGTTGTAGTCTTAAGCCAGGCAAGTTATCAAACACTGTACAAATTTTCTACCAAGTAAACTGATTGTTAAATAGAAATAACATTTAATCCAATCCCGTCAGAGCCTTTCCTCCTGAAGACACAATTCCGTTTCTGATCTGAAAGGATTTAATGTCATCATTGGTCATTGGTAACCAAGCTCATCAGTTCAGTGGAACAATACAAACTCACTGGAAGAAGAGCAATCACAGGCCTCCAAAAAATATCAGAGTTTGGATCAGATGCCTTGGAGGAGTAATCATCCCCTTTCAGTCTTGCTCAGTTTTCCCCCTCCCTCCTCCTTGTCATTGTCGGGCAAATGAAAAACCCATAGGCAATTCAGTGTGTAAATAATGGCCTAGTATGTATGTGAATAATTCAATAAAGTTATGTTGTAATAAAATTATGATCTTAAATCTTGTGATAAGATTATGATTTAATCTCAAATCTTTTATCAAAGTATGCATGTTTTATGAACATTCTATGATGAAAGTTTTTTATATACTATTTTCAGAATTTAATGAAAATTGCCGGCACCTGTTTGCATCACAATTCACAACAGCTTGAGGATAGCATGTAAGTAATTGTTGGTTTTATTATCACAGAACTTCAGGTCAATTATATAAAAGTTTGTCAATAAATTTTGTCACAGACATAAAATAATGATTTTATAAACATGAAATAATGTTGTAATAAACATGAATAATAAAAATGAATATCGTTATAAATATGAAGTAATGCTATAATAAACATGAGGTAAGGCTTATGTTGTTACAATTTTATTAAATGATAAAAGCCTTAATATATATCATAAACTTTACTCCTACATGTAAGAGCCTAATTTAACATCCCCATGTACCTTGTATACCTATGTGGCACCACAATAAATCATGAATGTATCTTGCCTTGAAGTTTAAGTTTGTCTTTGACTATCCTTAGTAATACATAGAATTAGTAAATCAATATTGGTAACTTATTATCATGATTATAGTGGTAAAACTGATTCTAAAAGGCATATTGTTTGTCCTTTTGCAGATCTCGACATCACAATACAAATGTATCCTGGTTACGAAAAACTGAATACATCTCCACAGAATATAACAGATTCACTCAAAAATCAGATAACTCAGAGAGAAAGTAAGTAATGTACAAATTCATTTCAATACATGCTTTTGTGTAAACCAATGAAGTAAATGAGTGAGATCTGTTTCCATGGTTACTGAAAAATTAATGCACATAGTATTTCAGAAATACATCCATAGATGCAGTAGAAATCTATTTTGTTTATTGCAGTAAGTTATTTAAAAAATGAAATCTGTTTTGTAGAGTTGGATTTAAGATAAAACAGATTATGAAAGATGAAGACATTTACAAAGATAGAGCAAGTCAGATACAGGCCATTGACAAAACGTTTGAACAGGCTAAGGAGGAGGTGAGGACAATGTTATCATGAAGACAATAAATGCGGAATATTAATTTTGATATACAGTAATGCCAGCAAATGTATTTGAAAATAAGCTAGTGCATTGAGATACATGCACATAAGGATTTTATCTTTAAAAAGGAAACCAAGTTTTATTTTATCTATTTATAGATTACTAAACACTACAGTAAGCCTGGTGTGACCCCTGTCGAAGTGTTGCCTGTGTTCCCAGACTTTGACGTAAGTTTATTAATTAAAGGAGTAAGTCATAATACATGTATTTTTCCTATCGACCAACCACATATTCAATCAACATGTGAATAATTTCCAGTAGTTAACACATGCTGAAGTATCACTTCAAAATAAATTGCTGGAAATAGAATCAGACATTCACATGTATTAATTTACATTGTAGCTATGGAAACACCCATTTGCCCAGGTCATATTTGATTCAGACCCAGCACCTAAAGGTCGACCTCAACCTGCTCAGATGGAAGAAATGTCACAGGCCATGATCAGGTTTGTGTGACTACTGTTAAATCATTTCTTGGGGAATGTGATAGTGATTTTTTAGATAACTTAAAATAAAAAAATGTTATTATATGAAGCTCACATGTGCTGAAAGCTCAAGCAAGCTTTCCTGATCAAATTTTGTTCATCGTCCTTGATTTTCTATTAAGTTGATCACTTAATTGTTAAGATTTTATGTTTATGCAGTAACTCCGCGGGCTGACTTATTAGCCAATGAAAAAGCGCGATAGGTTCTAAGTAAGTTAGATCATATTAAGTAAAATTTTAGTGTTTAAAGAAGAGGGCTCAGTCGCTTCACTCTCTCCGCCCCTTCTTAACCACTAAGTAAAATTTTAGTGTTTAAAGAAGAGGGCTCAGTCCCTTCACTCTCTCCGCCCCTTCTTAACCACTAAAATTTTATTTAATATGATCTAACTATTACATAATTACTGGTATCTGTTTAGTTTATGCATGCCAACTTCAAAGTTCAACATTAACATCTGTCCCTCTGCTGTCTGTGTCCAGTTCATTTTTTGATTGGACAAGTCAATCTATAAATCTATTGACACACTGGTATGATTTAGCAAGTTGCTAATAGACAGTTTTCGACTTAGTAAGAGTTATTTCCCGTTGGCCGCCATATAGGAGGTCCAAATGCTCATATTCCTTCATTTTACAACCAATTTTAAATTTTAATATTTGCTATTTTAGATTACAAATTATTATCTTTATGAAGTATAAAATTTTTTGAAGCTCTCTTTATTTGAAAAAAAATATTTAATAAAGATTTTCCACCAAATATTTCTGCTACATCCTCTTAAACATGGTAAGACGAAGAGGAAAAAATCACCAAGTCGACCTCCAATATGGCAGCCAACGGGACATAACTTTTACTAAATTTTGGCCAGTCGAAAACTATCTATTGTACCATTACAAAATATTGCAAATATGACTGAAGTATTGATCATCACAGAAATAACTTCTGTGAATATGAAAGTTGTCTATTGGACGTAATGTACATTGTTTTGATATGTTCTCTGTAGTGACACGGTAATATAAGCCCAATATTGGCACTTTTTGTCACTAGTACTAGTAGTTAAATATTAAACCAATGTTTACATTTTTTACTTGGTATTTCAAACAAACAAATCAAAAAATATTTTGAAGAGTACTGTGGGGTGTCAAATTTTCAGGGTACTCAGGGATAATGTGGCATCACTGTGTATGTTACAATTTAGACTATTAAATTACTAACATCTGCGAGAGTGAATAGAATTTTTGAGACTTGCAATATTCCAATGCATATAACAGCTCTACATTACCTGTTTGTTTCGAATGGGTATGTAATGAACTTAGGGTCAAATGGTATGTCTGGTAGTGTGTTGTTATATTTTACTCTGCATACCAACTCTGATCTGAAAGCACAAAGTACTCTTTTCAAAATATAAAACCAAGGGATATACAAATCCTATAAATCATGCAGATTTGTAGATATTTTTCAGTAAATAAGGGTTTACTCCCATTGTTTAGGATGATAAGTGACAGAAAAAAGAAAGCTTTTTTATAAAGTCATATAAAGAAAATTTCAGTTTTTAATGCTTAGTCTGTAACATTACCTTCTCTCCTGACCAGGTCTTTTTCTATCTCTGTCCTCTCTAGGACCTGTTTGTACTGTTGGAGGCATTTTTGTGAGCTCTTTCAGTTTTCCTTTCACATTTTCATTAATGGTCAGGCTAATAACCCAAACTACCCTGAATATTGGAATGGTTCAGCGTAAAAGTGTATTTCAGCTCTATAAATTGGAATAACTTTGAATAACAATGGAGATTCGTGATTTGCATTGACCCCTCTTACAAAACACAGCCTAGTTCTTTTATTTTACTCACTTTTAATTTCTGTAATTTTGCAAATTAGCGATTAAGACCTAGAAGAATTGTTTTATTGACTTCATTAGGCTAGTTTCTATACTTTATTTTTGCGCAGTTTACCGGGGGCCACTTTTTGTACACTAAGTGCAATCATTCTTTAAATCTTCAGCTTCTAGACAGAAACAAATTAATACACGGAACTCTTAAGTTGAAAGAGAATTTATTGTCTAAAATTGTCCGAAGCAAGGTATGTGTCCGATGCATGGTGAATTCACCCTAGGACAGAATTTGAGATATATGCTCTGAGTCTGACCATCCATCATTCCATGAACTGGAAAATACCACCCATGGCCAATCTTCCAATTGTCACTTCCAGGTACGTACAGCACCAAAATTAATACAACAGCCTTGAACAGGCAGTAACTGAACAGACCAGCACAGGATTTGAACCCAGGCCCCCTGATTTCTAGACAGTTGCTCTACCAAATGAGATAATCAGTGAAGAAAACCATGCATGCATCAGGACTGCCTCATTACAATTAATTAATTCAATTACATGTATCAGCATCTGACAGCAAGAAGCTATTTTCAAACCACGGAAGTTCATACTGATTGGAATTCAAGCTTTCATACTTCATCAGTAAAATTGACTTCATTTCATGGAATGTTGAATAATTTTCATGCATGACCACCCCACCCCCATCCTCTGCTTGCTGCACATCCCAGCAGGTGCGTGGTGTTGTGTTTGTTCGCAACATATAAAATAACTAACCTTAGGGTCCTTCTCATAGTAATGTTGCTGGGTGCGGATCCAACGTCCGACCAAATAATCCCTGACAGTGTGTGCCAGCGAAAGGTAGTAGTCGCGCGGTGTGGCCACATTTCTATCTTTCACGATTGTGTAGTGCAAATGGCGATTAAATGCCTTCTTGAATTCGACAACATTCTCCACAGGTGCTATTCCACGAATGCTAATCTGTTTGCGTTTCTCGTGGTCTGACTGTGGTACAGAGGCCATGGCAGAACGGTAATGAACCCCTTTTGCTGTCTGCTTCCTTTAGATTACGTCCCTTCGTCCTTGGCCTCCCTGCAGATCGCATCAAGGTTATTGTACGATTCAGAACCCAACTCGTACCACAATCCGGATTAAGTCGTTTTAGATAACTTAAAATAAAAAAATGTTATTATATGAAGCTCACATGTGCTGAAAGCTCAAGCAAGCTTTCCTGATCAAATTTTGTTCATCGTCCTTTATCTGTCTACATTGGTCATAAAACTGTTTATATTTTTGACTTCTGAAGAACAAAGGGCCAATTTCAATTTACAAACTTGCCACCAAGCATTCTAGGTAAAGGGGATTCAAGTTTCTTCAAATGAAGGGCCAATGCCTCTTAATGGGAATAATAAGAATTAGTGAAAATTCAATGATGTCTCTCAAAAATCTCAAAAACCATGGGTGCCTGAAAAGATAAAACTTATGTGAAATCTTTTATTTATACAATGTCTCAATTTTCAATTTACATCTAGTTATACATGTACCAGATAAACAAAATATTGGAAAATGACAACATGCATGCACTAGCTGAGCATTATATTGATATTTTTCTTACTGAAAACTTTTCTGTTGAATTTGATTTAGCAGTACATATTATATTTGCATTTCTTATTTCTCTTTCAGAGGTGCAGTAGATGAAAACAATGAGCAGTTTGTAGCCTACTTCTTGCCAACAGAGGAAACCCTAAACAAGAGGAAGAGAGATGCTGATGAGGGCATTGATTACAATGCTGACGATGAGTAAGGCTCCCAGCATAGAGATTAATTTTGGTCACTTTTTCTGCTCTGATTGAGGTCATGTTCTGAGGGTGTAGCACATCTAAGATCTTCTAAACATTATTTTTTTAGGTATGACTACACATTGGCCAGGGAATACAATTGGAATGTGAAAAACAAACTTTCCAGAGGATACGAGGAAACCTATTTCTTTGTCTTCAGGGAGGATGGAATGTATTACAATGAGCTGGAAACTAGGTAAACTGCAACTCATACTTGTTATAACTTGAATGTAGATGAGATTTTTGTCCTACTCTTGTTTGTATAATTTTGATGTACTGTAAGTTGCCCTTACGTAAGGAAACAGCAAAAGAGATAAAGCTGGCTTCTTGGTTTTGATGAGACCCTCTTTCTTTAAATTCAGGGTCCGCTTGAGTAAGAGAAGAAAGGTGGGAGGTGCCCAGATGGCAAAGTCACGTTTAATAGTTAAACATAGAGAACTGAATGAAAGGGAAGTAGCAGCACAGGTAAAATGGCACACTGTGGCCTTCATTTACAGTTACATTGTACATTACATTACAGAACCAAAGGCATCAATGTTTTAAATTAATTGAGAACTTCAAAGTGTTCTTATTTTTAAGCATTTTTTCGTTTAAATAGAATGTACCATTCTTCTTTGATTAAGGTATAATTTAAAGGGCCATTAGGGAAGACTTTAGTTTAATAATGCATGTAATTACATTGTGTATAAATTTCAACAAAATTGTGTTTTTGATCTCAATTAACGTATATAATGTTGACTGATAGAATGCTCGACTGACGATGTTAGAACCTCAACAAGAAGAGGAGGAGGAAGAAGAGGTACAGGAGGAGCAGCTGGCGGGATCAGGTTAGTCATCCAGTGAATTAATCAGATGTTGATTAGTTAATCATATGACAGTTTGTCATTAATTTAACTTTACGCATAAGAATTGGGAAAAAGTGATAAAAATTGTCAAATATTCTGTAACTACTGTATACAGGATTATTTTCACACTGTGTTATTTTCACCCTTTCACATTTAGAAACAAGTTTGTCCCATTTTAAATTTGCCCAGGAAGATTTTTGTTTAAGATATTAAATTGTTTACTTTGTATTCGCCCACTTACAGGGCGAAAGGGGCGAAAATAAAAACGGGGGCGAAAATTTCCCTTAATACAGTATTCAGTAATAAAATAGTCAAAACCTGTTTATACATTGACTATAGATATTTCATTTTTTTAATAGCTTTTTAAAAACAGTATAATGATAACCTCTGATTAATTTTTAGATGAAGAATTCCACAGTGGAAGTGAGGCAGGAAGTGTCAAATCCAGTGGCAGTCGTCGCAGCAGGTCAAGGTCACGCAGTGGAAGCCGCAGTCCTTCTCGCAGCAGAAGTGGCAGTAGGAGCAGCAGTCGATCATCGCGCAGTCGCAGCAGGAGTGGAAGCAGAAGTCCCTCCCCCGCACGGAGTGAGAGTGACCGGGGCAGTGAGAGTGACCGCGCCAAGAAGGAGGAAGAGGAAATCTTTGGATCTGCCAGCAGTTCTGATGAAAATTAAGACGGTTCAAAAGCAAAATTGTCAAAGGGGGGTAAAAGTTCAGGGGCGCAGTAGCCATTCATATACATGTACATGTATTGCTAAAACTGAAAAACAATTTTTTTGTTTTTTCCTCTTTAAGGTTAGAGATGCTTTTTTCCAAATTTTTTTGACACTTTTTTAAAGTTCGTGTACAATATGATAAGTGAATG
The DNA here is from genome assembly GCA_003671525.1 of Saccostrea glomerata. Classification (NCBI taxonomy): domain Eukaryota; kingdom Metazoa; phylum Mollusca; class Bivalvia; order Ostreida; family Ostreidae; genus Saccostrea; species Saccostrea glomerata. The sequence continues at coordinate 121,805 of PRKT01000181.1, read as the reverse complement.
CTGTCATACTTTGGAGAAAATCTGCAAAGAAAATTTGAATTTTAGGACTTTTCAGAATAGTAGATAATTTTGCTGTACATTTTGAACTCATTATCATGTACATTGTATCATGCATGTCCATGTATTGTGCATTTCATGGCTGTAAATAAATGATATACTTGAACATTTTGCTTGTGAATTGATTTGATAATTGATGTCTTTGAGGTATGAAGAGGCCCATGAGGGTCATGTCCGCATTCAATGTAAAATTCCATATACATGTATATAAATGCAACAAATCTTCTTCCACAAATCTTTTTTCCCCTAACCCGTACATGAATGTATTTTTTTTTCAAACCTAGAAAATTGACGCCATGGAAGTACATGTATGTGTTTTTGCAGTAGTTTTCAGGGATGTGATTATCATTATGAGAAATGTAATGTAAAGTACTAGGACTTTAACACCTTACATAAGTATTCTTTATATAAAAAAGACATTTGAATACTAACAAATTTACCTTGAATTTGGGGTTTGACTCAATTTTAGCTCACCTCAACGAAGTTGGGGGAGTTTATGTAATACCCTTGGTGTGGGCATCCCAGGTTAATGTTTTTGGTGCAGTGTTCTTTTTAAGAACAGTGTACTTCTATGCCTTACATTGATCAGACATGCATAGATGCTGCTAGTGAGTTCCTTGTACCAACCAATGTTTATGATACTGCAATTTCACCAAAGGAATGACAAGGTTAACATTTTTGGAGCAGGTTAACATGTTAAAGCTTTTGGTACAGGTCTCATTTCCAAGTCCTATGTTGACAAAACTTGCATGGGTGATGCATCTGAGGATGCATACTACTAGGCTTGCTTCGGATGCTGGATCTGAGCTACATTGTCCAGATGAGTGAACAGGGTAATGTTTTTGGTGCATGTCTCATTTCCAAGTAGCTAGGAACCTATGAAGGCTATGTTGAGCAAACTTGCATAGGATGCACCCTACCTGACTTGCATCATATGCATATGGTCTATTACCAAGAAACAATAAGGCCCATCGTAACTAAACTTGCATGGATAATGTTTCAAGGAAGGAACACTCTCAGGTAGGATTTCATTTGTAATACC
>PRKT01000181.1:100734-117755 GCA_003671525.1 Saccostrea glomerata | reverse complement strand
AAAATAAAAAAAATTATGACACCTTTTTCATATTACGCCCATTTGAGAAGGATGATAGCTCCCCCCCCCTGACTTATGTCCTTTGATTCGTGTTGAAACGCCTTACTTTGTGTGAATACGCACTGAATTATGCGAAGTTGCGCGGTTTTGCAAGGTTTACTAACATTTTTGTTACGATATCTCATAAAAGCACAGGTACTTCATGTGTTAAAACTTTCTCTTCATTGATAAAAATATTTTTATACTATGTTATAATATAATAGTATCAATGAAGAGAAGGGTTTAAAATGGTCAAATGTTGAACAATCCGATATGTATAGTTTGTACAAATTATTGAGGTGTGGAGATATTTTTACCAAGAGAAATGTTTAAAACATCGAGGACCTGTGTATGAATCTTTATTGAATCATATGCATTTAGAATAAATACTTTTCCCCCAAACTTTGTTTTAAAGAGGTTAATAAATCCCTACACTGATTTAAGTATACCTATAAAGCTCTTATGAACTAACTATCTTCAGATGCTGCTGAAAAAGGAGAGTCGTCTTTCTCTATACTCTATATACGTTGCTGTATAACTTGTACATGTACAAACGCAACAGAAAATGCATGATTCTCTCGTTCCTAGCTGATGAATACTTCGTACATGAGTGAATGCAACATCTTAACTAGAGTTACTTGCCCTTGAGCGGGTGAGTATTGTTTTGTTTTATGTATCCGCAAAAAAGATTTTTTTTGTCAGTGTATTGACCTTTTTTCTGTAATAAAGCGTTTATGGTTTTAATAAACAGATATTTTGCACTTCAAGCACAATGGTTTGGTACGGTCGTTATGCCGAAGCTAATCCCATCTTGATCAGCGACGATGTCCAATGAATAGCGAAAGCCATCGACACCAAAAAAAGATGACGTTTATGGTGGTTTATTCACCAATTAAAAGACCATATCATGATGGTTGAAGAATATCTTCTTTCATTTGGGCTTAAAGAAGTGAACTTAATTAGTTCGGTGATTGGTAAACAATTACTACATCTTTAAAAAACGTCAATTACGTGTCATAAGATGGGTAAAACGTGCAAACCAAACACGGATATGCAAATAAGTTTGGCCAGTTATGAAGTTTGAATAGATTTCCTGTTCCTATAGGGTAGCTCTCTATACGTGGTTTAAATGTTGATTTGTTCCAAAAGGATATCCCAATATCAATCCTTTTCTGTGTCGCCATTAAAGAGGGGTTAAAAGTTGACACTCCCGGAGACATAAAGGCGAGTTTTGTGTCAAAAGCATATCGAATGACAGGACTGGCAACACCTCGGTTATGATTTACTCGGCAATGTATTATGCATTTTATGCTCCCGAAGATTGTGTTCTGCCTGTCCTTCTGTTTTTCATGTTTATCTTTTAACATTTGAACCGTTGTAGATTTGTCACAGACTTCCCGTGGTTTTTATATCTGTATGATACGTGCACTGGCGGATTTAAGGTGGGGCGGCTAATATTTAGTATGCCATATTTTGGTACAAAACTAACCAAACCACTGTTATTCTGCCTGGTTTTACTCTTAAAATACACAAAAATCCAGGAGCTTCCGGGGGCTGGGCCCCGTGGGCCCCCACCTTTCAAAGTATGATATGACTAGTATTAAACACGTCGTTCTTTGGTACATCACTAACCAATACCACTATTAGTAAGTGATAAGTAAGTAAATCGTTTTTTAGAGTGGTATGTGTTACACTATTAGTATAATAAGAATTGAAAAACATTCAATACAATTATTATTCAAACATCCGGACCTATATGCCAATTTTAACAAAAATAATTGAAAAATATGCACTATTATTGTGCGTGGTTTTACTCTAAAATACACGAAAACCCAGGAGCTTCCGGAAAGTCTCATCTTCGCTATAGAGAGTCTTTGGCATCTGTTTCAAAACAAGGCCATTTGAATTCAAGAGTTAGGGTCAAAGTATGGTATAGGGGCTATAATTATTAAGTTGTAAATAATAAGTATGTTTGGTGAAAAAATGAAATGAATGTACGGTTTGAGAGATACAAGCTTTTCGACTCTTTGCACCATTTGTCGTTTAAAGTACTTTCAATGCATTTTGCAAGGTTTCTCGACCAAATTCCCCAAAATGTATTCATGCGCTGTATGTTCTTTTTTCAATTATAGATATGCATTGTAATAACAGTATATGTTATCTTGATTAAATGGACACGTCAGATTTTCCGGGTTTGTACCACTCTTGCGTGACGTCAGATGTTTTATGTGGGAAGCAGACGACACTGGAGCCAACCTGATTGATTGTCAATTGATGGGGGACTTCCGGTTTCTTTTTCCATCTGTCAGAAATAGAAAGAGAATCTCTTAGACAATAAAAGTTAGCAATCGAACGCATTAACTTCAATTACGGTTTTATTCTGGTGGAATTTGCATGAATGAACTTGAACTTGAACTTTGTGCTCTACTTAGTTCTTATACAGGCTAAAGTGCAATGTGTATAATATGCACTGTTTTAAAAATGTAAATGAATATGTTTTCAGCCGGACTATTGAATACTTTCCATAAAAAAAAGCACGGCATAAATCACATGACAAACAAAATCTTACTAAATTACCATCAATCACAGAGTAGTATATGAAGAACATGCATATAATTTTTATTCCTTCGGAAGGTTTTGCCCTGTCCGCCTGTTTATCTGTATATCTGCCTGTTTGTCCGCAAAACTTTCAACCTTGTCCATAACTTTTCATTGGTTTGAGACCATCATATTTCACAGATGTATTCCTCGTGACCCTTTTTTAGAGTAATAACATACTGACCTGCAGCTTGACCCACGTTTTACCAAATTTTTAACATACTTTAACCTTAACCTTTTAGCATTTGGTGGTGTGGTTTTCTTAATTCACATGTTTCTTCTTAGTGATAAGAGTTTTTCCTTGGTTACAAATATGAAAAATTTGACTCTTATACCGTATCCACCTTTGATAAAACTTTTACCTTTGTAATAAGTTTTGTACAGTTGCTGTTAGGACTTTCATATTTCACAGGCGTACACGATCGCCCCTTTAGTTCCAATATTTTTTTAACCATTTGACCTTAACCTTGCATTCTTGCCTACCCTTTTCAAAATCTTTAACTTTGATCATAACTTTTTTAACATTTTGTCCTAGGGCTTTCTTATTTTACATGTAAATTTTATTGTATCAAGACCATCCCTTGGGAATTTTGAACCTTTCATCATGACCTTGGAGTTTGGCCCACTTTTGAAAACTTAATCTTGGTGGTAAGTTTTTAGAAGCAGGAAGTGTTACTTTGCTCTTGTTCTTAATATTCTTAAAGGATCAGTATATATATATTGTTTTATCACAAGGAATCTTTGGGGAAAAAATCAAGATTATAAAATTTCCATATATATTGGAGCGCTTATTTGTAAGAAGAAAAACCTTGTAATTTGGTATCGTTGGATTTCCTATTGAAGTAAAATCAAATGGATATCTCAAAAAGACTCCTATGAACGTTATTAATCATAAGGCCATAACCTGGTTGAGAGAGAGTTATACCTGGAATACAATCAATAGACACATCTTCTATATCTTCTCTTCCTACCGCTTGTCTTTGTGTTTGATTGCTCTGGCTTTAAGATTACAGAACATCTATAGTCCAAACTCACAACTGAATACTCAGTATACGAAATAATTATTAACTGCCCGACTCTTTTGCCAACAATCTTCTGTCGATTAGATGCTTATTATATTTCGCGATTTAAAAAAAAATTATATGTTTGGATATTTCTGACAAGCAAACATGAATTTCAAATCTTATTTTTAGCAAGTTTTGTATTTGAGAAAATATTCAACACTATATTTCATTAACAGCTTTGATTTAGTCATATGTAAAGACAACGGCTCTTTTTAGTATTCAATAAAATATTTTCTTTTTAACCTCAAAGAAGCAAATTTCATTTATCTTTGATAAAATATGTAATAAAATTAACAATTTCAAATTTCTGAACAAAAGTCATGTATGAAAAAACTCCTCCATGGAGCCTGATCCCATTTCGAGGTCCGTGTTTGCTCTGCCCTTATTTTGTATTGTTTTATGGACTTTTGAGCTTGGATTCTGTTCGTTATCTCCATATGTTCCATGCATGATCAAAATTAATAATAACCAACATTTATTGTTGAAAAAAATGAGTGTATTTTTCATCTTTAACAAATTCTCCTTTAATACATGTATGAATAATTCGAATTTTTTTCTTTTGCCAACTTCCTATAGAAAGCAAAATGTTTCTTTTTTGGCATAAAGATACTTAGTCCTTTTTCATTTTTACCATTCCAACTAAACATGTACATGTTCTTGGAAGAAAAAGAAACTTTTTATTTCAGTTCCAATTTTATATGAAATATAAAATGTGTTTCGCAAACACTTCTCCTTTTCTATTTTCTGAAACACTGAATGTCTTGTATACAATTGTCATACCCCTTCTAAACACCTCATGGTTGCCTTTAGGGTAAGGATAGAAAAAAAATAAAAACACACAGTCATTTCTCCCCATTGGTATCGAGAAAAGGCGAAGGTTTTAATAATGTCCAAGAGGCTGACGATGTTAAGAGCTGTATCGGAATACTCCAACGCTGAAATGAGACTTGTAGGTGTGCGGAATTCTCCGTCACTCACGCCTTTGGGTCCGTCTTTCCGGGATTGAAGAATCTAATTGCGGGGATTGACAGAACAAAAAAGTGCGCATCAATACATAGTAACCGCGTCACAAAGGCCGTGTCCTAGGTAAGATATTTAAGTGATGGCGAACTGGAAAAGGACAAGAACACCCGGAATACCTTTGACCCAAAAGGTAAGAGAAAACACGCGTTTTGCAACATTACGTGTTGTTTTATTGTATAGAAATTTATGAAAATATGGCTGATTGGAATTAAACTGGTGAAAATGATAGCTTATATATTTTTTTAAGTAATATATAACTTTAGCCTACAACAGAATCTCAACTTTTAATGGCAAAAAAGTTAAGGTGAAATTTTTTCTTTTATATAGAATTTTTTAGAAATAATATTGTTGTTCCTTTTAAAAAGTCTAAAGAGTTTCTATCACAAGAATTAGAGGAAAAACAATGGAAATTGAGGAGAAATCTACCAAGAAACCCCGGCCTGTAAATTTAAAATTGTAAATCTGGATTCGATTATCCCTGAGATTTCTTAAAATTCCAATGGGGTTGAACAAAATTTACCATAAAGAGGCTTTCTTTAGATTTTTTAGATTTTGCGTTTTACTTGCTCAAAGTATCAATAATTTTAGCGTACAACAGTTTGAAGAGTTCCTTATTGCAAATAAAAGTACAGTCCTCTGTAGATAGGTTTCAGTATCTTTATTATACGTTTGACTACCGATTTACGCCAGAATTTGAGTAAATATATATGACTACCGGTATATATACTTAATGTTCTTGCATTTACTACTTATCACATATTTTATGTGATAATATGCTTGTATTTGTGTTTTGCCCCCAGTGGGACCATGATTGAAAATAAATTCTATTCTATAACTGATCTAAGCAAAGGTGCAAAAACGTTAAGTTGAATTCCTCTCCGAAGAGAAAAACGTCATATATTCACACGTATGTTTTAAAATAAAATATTTACATCTCCTAAATATTTTCTCCTTTATTTCTTAAGAAAACCCCTTGCGTTAATCACTGCATGAACTACATTTGGCATGTCACCTGTACAGATTTCTTGGTCAATGGCTGTTTCATCAATGAAACGCACAAAGACGTTCGCATCATTAATACAATAATTACTCTTTTTAACCCTACTTTTAATGATTATTTAAACAGATATAAATATAAACAATAAAATGTCTTTCTTTGTTTGTTATTACTGGTATTAACGGTCGCAGCTATAGCAGAAAAAATTACATAACCCGCTTACGCGGGTTATGTGTTTTTTCTGCAACAGCTGCTTCCGTTAATTCCAGTAATAACAACCAAAGAAAGCATTTTATTGTTTAAGTAAAGCACTCGAGGTGCTTGGGACAAGTAATTCGATTCGTTATAAATATACATTAATATGATATACAAAATGTATCTGCTAAATTAAAAACTACGGGAGTGAAAAAGACCGGTTTAAACATAAGTTAATTTTTAGAGTGTTCACTGTAACTGTGTCGATAAATGAAATTGCTCCGAGTTATAATGAAGAATAACAAGCAAATTCAAAGAATTGTGGTCCCCCGCTTTCGGTGTCTTTTTGGGTGAGATGTCATTTTTTTATGACATTTTGTGTCTAATATGAACGCCCTATCATAAGTCATCTATTTAGAAATTATCACTGAACTCCAAGGTCAAGGTCAAAGGGTTAATGTTTTTGGTATCAAATGAAAAGTCTTTTTAAAAGGATTACATGTGTGAAGTATGAAAGCCCTAGCCCTTACATTTCAAAAGTCATGATCAAAGTTAAAAGTTTTCACATACGTACAAAAAATCTCCAAAGTCAAGGTCAAAAGGTCAAGGTTGTTGGTATCAAATGAAAGGTCTTGCTACAAAAAATACATATGTGAAATATGAAAGTCCTGGCATCTACTGTTCAAAAGTTGTGGCCAAGATCAAAGTTTTTGAAAAGTAGGTCAAACTCCAAGGTCAAAGAGTCAAAGTTCTTGGTATTCAATGAAAGGTTTTGTAAGAAGAATTATATATATGAAGTATGAAATCCCTAGGCCTTACCATTCAAAAGTTATGGTCAAAGTTAAAGTTTTTTCATAAGTACGGAAATCTCCAAGGTCAAGGTCAAAAGGTCAAAGTTGTTGGTATCCAATAAAAGGTCTTGCTACAAAGAATATATATGTGAAATATCAAAGTCCTAGTATCTACCATTCAAAAGTTATGGCCAAAGTAAAAGTTTCGAGTTTTTGTGTAAAAGTGGGTCAAACTCCAAGGTCAAGGTCAAAAGATCAAATATGGTGGTACCCAAAGAAAGGTCTTGTCACAAGGAATACACATATGAAATGTGAAAGTCATAGCTCCACTAAATCAAAAGTTATGGGCAAGGTTAAAGTTTTTGTGACGGACGGACAGACGGACAGACAGACGGACGGACGGACAGACGAATGAGATTTATTGTCCCCTCGCTTTCGCGAAAGCGGGGGACAACAAGCAAATTCAAAGAATTGTGGTCCCCCGCTTTCGGTGTCTTTGTGGGTGGGATGTTATTTTTTATGATATATTGTGTCTCATATGAACACTATTTCATATGTCATTTATTTATAATTTTATCATTGATTTTTTTTTAAATAAGGTCAATCGTGAAGTTCAAGGTCAAGGGGTAAGGAATCGTAGCATGCTCGAAATTATCTTGTCACAGGTAATGCACATGTCAAATATGAAATCCCTTTCTCTTCTCAATATAAGGAACAAAATGTGTTTGTGAAACACTGATGACCCCGTATGGCAACATAACAAAGATGAAACTTTTGTTAAATGCAAATTAAATATATTATTACCCAAAGTAGGGTTTTTCTCACAAGAAATACGATTGTGAAATACAAAATCCCTAGCACAACCTGTTCAGAAGTTAATGTCGATGATAATTTTTTGAACGGTAGGTCAAACTCCAAGGTGAAAGGGTCTGAGTTGTTGGTTTCTTAAGAAAGGTTTTCTCACAAAAGGTCAAAGTTGTTGGTCTTGCAACAAAAAATACATATGTGAAATATGAAAGTCCTAGTTCCTACCGTTCAAAAGTTGTGACCAAGTTTAAGTTTTTAAAAAGAAGTTAAAACTCCAAGGTCAAGGTCAAATGGTTAAAGTTCTTGGTATCCAATAAAAGGTCTTCTCACAAGGACTATATATGTGAAGTATGAAAGCCCTAGCCCTTACCATTCAAGAGTTATGGTCAAGGTTAAAGATTTCTTATAAGTACAAAAATTTACAAGGTGAAGGTCAAAAGGTCAAAGTTGTTGGTATCCAATGAAAGGTCTTGCTACAAAGAATACATATGTGAAATATGAAAGTCCTAGTACCTACCATTCAAAAGTTATGGCCAAAGTAAAAGTTTGGAATTTTTGTGTAAAAGTGGGTCAAACTCCGAGGTCAAGGTCAAAAGGTCAAATTTTGTGGAAACTAAAGAAAGGTCTTGTCACAAGGAATACACTTGTGAAATATGAAATCCATAGCTTAACAGAATCAAAAGTTACGGGCAAGGTTAAAGTTTTTGTGATGGACGGACAGACAGACGGAGAGACGAATGAGATTTAATGTCCCCTCGCTTTCGCGAAAGCGGGGTACAACTAGCTTGCAAAGGCTCAAAAAGCTTCCTGAGATACATCGGCGGAAACCCTCGTATGATAAGTAAAGACAAGATCACCCGTGGGTTTCCGACGATGCTTGAGATATAGCTCGGAAATTAAAGTTTCAACCACAAACAGAATATACTAACCTCAAATACCATGGACATGTAGAAAAAAACATGAGTTTTTCCCAACCACTTATTCTTTATGTATTTCAACCTCAAAACCGCAGACATCTCTTCTTTTCGTGGTTCGGGGTTAGGGTTAGGGATAACGAGGTTTGCCTGTACGGGACAGAAACTTTGTTTAAACTGTTAGACGGATAACTGTGTTGTTACTTCTCTAATAAGGCTTTTTTTCCAATATCGCAGCAAAAAGCAGTTCAGTAGCTTTGTTGGCATTTCGGACGCTAAGGAGTGAAACAAAATCACATAGCTAATAAAAAATTCATGCAACACAAGCATATACGAATACTATAAAAAAAAAAAAACAGAAAAACAATCTGGGGTTCTTATTTAAAACTATTGTTTAGAACATCTGCTTCTGTTCGATTTACTATTAATTGTAGCTGCAGAACTGTAGCGTTAGCAAATCCAATTTATCATTAAGGCAATTTCTGATTGTAAGGCCTTTATTTACACACTGTGTTGTCCATGGATTTTCCGTTATTTCGCTATCATGATAAAAATCGAGCACACGGGGATATGATCAGTCGACTGGGGATACTCACTCCTCCATGGCACCTGATCCCACCTCTGATGTTTTTGATGTCCGTCTTTGCTCCGGTCTTATTTTGTAATATTATACTTTCATGTAAATTACTTGAATCTGACTCGTCGAGAAACATTTTTAAAAAACACTATTACCCGCTGAATAATGAAGCCACGCCCTCCTACGTGGCAACAGTCAACATTGCTTGACGACGGGTGATAGTCCAAAAAATAGCGACTGCGCAGAATTTATGCGCGCACGGTTCACTGTTATATGTATTTGTATAAAACAATCAGTATTATATAAAAAATATTGCATGTAGTTGAGTGTAACATTGAAAATTTTCACACCTCGAAAACCATTGTCAACCTCGGCTGCACCTCGGTTGACAATGGTTTTCTTGGGGTGAAAATTTTCAATGTTTCACTCAACTACATGCAATATCTATATAGTGTTTAATGGATGTTTGAGCTCGAATACTGCTCGTTATTTCCACATACATGTATTTCATATGTATACTAAAAAACTCCTAAGAACTTTAAAAAAAAATTGAAATTCACAAAATTTAACCAAAATAAAGAATCTCAAATCGCATTGCTTTTCATCATTTTATACAACCATCCCCAACGATAAGATAAAGTGAACGTTTCTTGATATATTAAAGTTGCTTTTCCAATTAAAATGGAATTCGTTAATTTATTCACGTTGGCATTGGTTATTTGCAAAACTATTTTGTTAAAAGACATTCTGATTGTGATCCAAAATTGTTATTTTAAAGATGCTTTTGGAGAAAAGTCTTCGAAATAAACCAGCCTTCCAATAAGATATTAGAAACCCCCAATACATACAAGGAAATATGACCTTTCCGTCTAAATATGAAGGATAGTATTTAGCATGTTTATGGTAGTCTAATAAAAAACTTAGTGATAAACAAAACTTAATCATTTTTTACTTTTTTTTGTCGTCAACTTCTCAAGTACTTGTGTATCCAGAAACCTTTATCCCCTGCATGCACAGGCGCTTGTCGTATTTAACCTTTCTTTTAAAAAATCGACATAATATAATAAGCTTTTTTATTATAGCATGGGGATTTTTGTTTAAATTTTTGAAATGAAAGGTTAAAAACGTCAAACACCTGTGGGGATGCACACTCATCCATGGCACCTGAACCCATCCCTGATAAGTTTAGAGGTCCGTGTCTTCTCTACTTCCTATTATAGTTTGAATGAACTTTTTGAACTCGGTTGCTATTCGTTACCTCTATATTTCGTGCAAGTAGTAGAAGTTATTATTAAAGCAATCGTTAAGCACGGCATTTTAATAGTAACTCAAAGGATGACCAATTAAGAGGAAAACGTCTTCAAATCGCACCTGTGTGAACCTAAGCATTGTTTGGCTCTCTATTGTTCAGCACTCTCCCGATCTGTATTGTTCAGCATTCTCCCGATGTGTAATGCTAGTACATTTGTATATAAATGTCCAAAAGGAAAAATACTTTTATATTGTCATTGTAGAGTGCGAAGGGCTCAGTGAATGAATATGTCCTTTTATTTGCAGTATAGTAGAATCTCCTAGAAAACGAAAAAGAACAGCTCAAAGCCAAATTTCAGTGCTAATATTGTATGACCATCAATAGAGAAATATCAGAAACCTCGAGCAGTCTATGCTGTATATCATTAATTATTTCTTCGCGTAACAGCTGTTCACAGTGACAATTACGTTAAGTTCAGAAACCATTAGGCTTGCCGAAAATCAACGTTGTATTCTCCTACATATACAAGGTTTCGAACACAATTTATATTTTCATTGAATTTTTACAAAGTTAAACACATTATCTACTTTTTGAGACAACTTTCGTTTACATATGGAGCTTAAAAGTTTCAAGATGAAAACTTAAGTTCTCCAAGGGCTTTTGCAATGAAACTTAAATTGAGGACTTTCTAAACCTTAAAAATCCTATGGTCCCCAAAAAATGGAGATAATGAAGCTTGACTGTATTTTCGTTGCATTTGATAAAATATTTTTCTTTCCAGATGAACAGCAGATACCGGTTTCAACTTATTGGCTTCATTTGCCTCACATTGACTATTGCCACTTGTTCAACTTTGAACCTTGCATGTGACCCTAGGTCAGCACAAAGGACATGCCTAATTGGTTGTTTGAGGTGCCATGTTGCATATGGCCCACAATTTTACAACATGGAAGCTTGCTGCATAGACTGCAGATTAACAGGTGCACCTATATTAGATGACGGACCAGACATTTGTTCTGATAAATACATACAGGAAAGCTGGCTTATAAGATATGGCTAATTCCTGTCAGATGATCTCCAGGAGTCAACTTTTTGCCAATGAAGATCCTTCAATATTCTAGGCCAGAATTTTGTGACCTATTTTGTGATGGCTTTTTCCTGTCCATTGGAATAGACAAAGTGCCTAAATTAACAAAATTCCACTCTTATAGAAACGATGACATTTACACAGAACATTGAGGAAATATGATTTTGAAATAAATTATTTTTTAGTGAATTTTTTTTGTCTTCATTGTGTAGGAGTTGATTTTATCCCATCAGTGCTTGTCACACGAAGTCCTCAGCATACACAAATCAGATAGTTATATAAATTTTAATGTGAATGATAATATACATCATTGTAAAACAATCCTACAAAGCAAAAAAAAAATAACAAAAATATATAAAATGATAAAAGAAAATATTATGTATGTAATTTAAAGTATTCTAGATTCTTTCCAAAAAGTAAAGATGAATTCTTAACATAATTTTATTCTTAGAAAAGAAATAAAACATGCTTCAGGAATTATATCTTAGACATCAGTATTTTAACATCACTCAAGTACCAGCTGGTTTTTTTTCTTCAAAAAAAAAAAAAAGTGCTTTATATTAAAGAAGAAAAAAAAACAAGAAAAAATCCAATAATTACAAAAAAATATTGAAAATAAAGAATAAAGCATTTGAATTTAATTCAGAGGACAAAAAAACATTTTTGAAACACAGACAAACATGGGGGATTATAACAAATTGCAAATTAGAGAAACAAGTGAATTAGTGTACACACCTTTGTTCAAGTTTTAAAGAAAGCTCATTTAACAGGTACATCTATATTTATTAAGCTTTATAAATAACTATGCTACCTGTAAAATAATTAATAAACATATCCCCCCCCCCCCTAAATTTCAGGGAACAAAAAGAATGGCATGGATTTGCAGAGAAGAGGAATGCTTAGCACCACCAAAAAAAATAATTATTATAAACTACACAATTCTAAAAAAAATCAATGACAAGACTTGCTGCATGTTTATGTTTATCAATTAAAAATATCCATGTAACAAAATTTAATTTCAAACAACAAAAGTGAGCAGAATTGATTAAGAGTAAAATTCTTTCATCTTATTTCTGCAAGTATATCATTTATTCCACCCGGAACCCAACATGCAAATAATTGAAATCTAAAAAAAAAAATATCTTGTACCCTTACAGAATGAAAATGTCCTGCATTATAAGATTTGAAGACATACTATACACACTGTCATGTTTTACAGCTTCCAGAACGGTTCCAAAATACATTCAAACATTTATTTCACTTTGTCATCATTTATAGAAAGTCCAAAAAAATCTCTTGATCAATTCACCATAAAAAATGTGATTCAATGCAAAAAACACTGCAGACACAAAGCAGGCTAGAATGGTAAATGATACTAATATATTTTTTTGTTGCTTTACTTCTTAAACAAAAATTAATAGGACTGAAGGGCTTTCTCTTTCAAATTTCCATTACAGCGTATCTTGAGTTGAGAAATTAAACAGCAGCAGATAATGCTGTTCCGGACAAATTCTATGACACAACAATGATTTTAATTCCTATATATTAACATCAATGCATCAAACCTAGTGTTACATTTATCAAAGCTCAAAAAAAGGTACTCAATCAAACATGGATTCTCCATCATAACTACATTATCATATATACCTAGAAATAGTCTAATGTCCTCTCATTAAATATTGCTTATCTTAAGAATCTCAGTAAAGTTAATATGACAAGTGTACATACAGTCTACATACAACAAAGCAACAAGATACGAGTGTACTCGGCCGAGTTTGTTATAGCTATCACATGAGATCTCACTTCTTCTGTGTGGGTTTGCTGTCCAGTGAGTCCAGGCCCTCGTGAGGGGGAGGTAACTTTATATCGTTAGGCTCCACCCCCCATATGTCCCGGGCGTACTCGGAGATTGTTCGGTCGCTGGAGAATTTTCCTGAGGAGGCTATGTTAAGGACACACATCTTCGCCCATTCTAGAGGATTCTGAGGAAAAAGTCAAAATAAATTGGTAAGAATACTAAAGTTAATGAATTGAACCTGATTACTTAACATACAGTAAATACCCACCCTCCTTAGTTTAGATAAAATTAAACAAAAAATACGAGAAAGCTTGATTTCTCTGATGTCTGCTATACTAAGAATGGATGCACATACCTTGAATACTTCACTAACTCTGTCCTGGCATTTAATGTAATCTTCATAATCCTTCAGAAGACAGAATCTGAAAAATACAGACTTGGATTATTCTTTCCTTCTATCTGGAATTTATACAAAAATTAAACAAAAGTCAAGTTGCACTAGTCATCTTTTAATATTGAGATTGTTATTATTACTTTTTTTTTAATTTTAAACATAATTTTACATTTGTTTAAAGTGAAATATTATTTCTTCATTAATACATGTATTTATTTTCACAGACATGTATTTTCACACTTTAAAAATAACAAATATTGTTTTCACATTATGGAAATACCCAGTGTTATATAAAATATTATATTTAAAAAATGATAATCTATGACCCTCCCTTTTCAGGAAAGGTGATTAGAATTAATACAATGCAAATCATCACGCACTAAGCAATTATTGTTTTCATTTAAGTGGAATAGGCAATATGGTTTGGGTACATTGATATATCCTGAAAGCTTCTAAAGCATCTGAAGCAAATCGTGGTACATGTACCACCAATGAGACAGCGTATAGTGACCAAAGAAACTCCAACACAGGCAATGAAACCCAAAGTAGATGAAATGAAGAGTGGAAAAACACTTTCTGCATACAATATCCCTTTTATAAAATACCATTTTATATCGTATTTGTGAAAACAGTCATTGCAAAATATCTACTGGTAAAAATGAACCTGCAGCAAAAGCAGTCTCTTGCTTTTCATGGAAGAATTTCTATTCCCAGACTAAAATAAATTCTGCCACATACCATGACTTTATCATGTTATTAAATTACTTCTGCATGAAATGAGCTTAGAAAATGTATCAACCCTTATTTACAGAGTAAAGGCTCCCTAGATTAACTCTTTGCCCCTTGCGCTGTCTGTGACGTAATAGTAGCATTACATTTGTTAACTTTTGATGACGTTATCCTTTTCCCCGCAGCGCACTTGCGATTACGTGTTGAAAATACGTGGTTTTGAAGATGCATTTACACGGTGTATAATTAGCAATTGTTGCCGTATATATCGCCCTAATATTTATACAATCATCTGTAAAATTAATTCAAGTATTTTGATGATGATTTAATCCTGTTTATTTTGTTTAAATAATTCTTTTATGTGGACTTTTACAGACTTGATATATTATCATAGCTTACAAGTAATTTATCATGAATTATAAATCTAAATCGAAAACTTCGTTCAAAAATATAATTGTTTGAGTTCCATTCAGGGTGTCATTTTTATGCTTCTGTTAAAATGACAGACAGCGACACATCCCCCCTTTTTTATTTCTTCAGTCACATGCATTAAAATTTTACCGAAACTTGCAGAATCTTTCAATTATAAATAAAAATAGAAATGAGGTCTAGTAGAAAAGGATTATCACTTGAGAAAAAATTTATAACAAGTTTTTCATATATTTATATTTTTTTTAGGACAAAACGGATTTGTAGCTTTCAGCACATTTAACTTGATTTATTTGTTCCAGATGGTTTATTTTTTTTATTGATAAGTATTGTTGGAATATTAAAATATTGCTTAATTTCTATTTAACAATACAATAGCGCATTGTCGATGGAAAACATTTTAATTTTTAAAATAAATGTAATAAAATTTAACTGATCACATCTTATTATTAATATTTTGGCTGATATACGGATGAAATACTGCCATGGGACTCGGCATTAAAATAATCAGTCTTAAATTAACAATATATATCTAAACCTTGCTAGCCAAGGGTTTCCAATCCAAAATCTACTCTAGTGCATGGTGGAGATGTGAAGCATATCGGAACCCCTTGGCTATAGCGAAGATTGCAGAATCTTTACACCTACAGGTACATGTTGGCTACTAAAAAAATCAGCACGTTTAACAATAAAGAAAAATTTGGAAGATGTGGGGTTGTAGGCGAATTTGCAATAAATAAATAAAAAAGAAAAAAAAAACATCGAAAAGAAGTCTTTGTTATGGAATTTTTATACATTTTTAAGAATAATAAAATAGTTTACAAACGAGTCCAAGAACTCCTCGGACGAAGCGATTGATACTCGACATTTTCCCGATGTTGTCCTATTAGTATCCGATTATTTGTGGAGCAAATGAGACAGTACTCTTAAAGATGTTTCTATGAAAATGCATTAATTGTAGCTGTATTTATTGAGAGATATAGAAAGTATTTCCACAATTTTTCTAAGGGATGCCATCAGATTTCTATGACACGATGAACTTTATGAACATGTAGGGTCGATGTACACGAAAACCTGTCCACTTCAATTAAGAAATGACGTATTTATATCAATTTATTCAAACTTGCAGAAAAAAGTCTAATTAATAACATGATATACAATAAAATTAATCAATTACTCAGGATCTATCAGGAGTAGTGGATATACAAATTTTTCACAATATACTTTTGTGATATTCCATGATTTTACTATAGTATCAAAAAATACAAGTAAACGACAGAAAAAAATAATTGATTTTATTATATGATTGAATAATTTCCATCTCTCTGATTGGCTGAGATCCAACTATGTTAGAAAAATATTACGTTGTATTGACCTGCACGTGACGTTCCAGGTCAATACAAGGATTTATTTCCTCTACATTGATCTAAAAATAGATTAGGAAATTCCAAATTGATACAAATTGTTTTAGAAAGCTATTTAAACGACTATGATTTCTATTTTCATATGAACAAAATATAAGTGAATATATATTTTAGGTGAGGGTGGTAAGAGGGGATGCAGGGACCCTCCTCAAACACTTTTACTGAACATGTTTTTTTTTTACTTTTTTACTTTTTGGCAGTTAGTTTTCCCTGATGATACTCCTTCCTTTCAAAATCTATCCTATGAAAAAGATTGACATTATATATTTTTTCATGGCAACTAAATTGATTTAAAAAAAACATTTCAAATTGATACGACTGGTAAGGTTTATTCACATTTTAATTCTGCTTCTCTCTTGTATTTGGCTAGGACTTAATAAAATAAACTGTATCATTTTATCAGTGAATCATATAATAAAACAATTATTGCTGTTTTTTCGGTCAATACAATGATTTAGCCATCTTCGAAGTACAATATTCACCTTGCCCTTCGGGCTCGGTGAATATTGTACTCCTCAGATGGCTAAATCATTGTATTGACCTCAAAAACCAGCAATAATTGTATAGTGTTTGTAAAAGATATACATTTGATTGTGTTTGTAAAAGATATACAATTCTGACCGAAATAAATGTTCATATAGATCAGACAGGAGAATAAACAGATTATCTCAATATTTTGACTGTATTCTTTTTTTGGATTATTTATATTCTACTTTTTATTTCCGACATTACATAGTTTACTGACAATTTATAGTTTTATTTTCCGACATTTATTGCATGAAGAGTAAATTTCAGGAAATAAAACTGTGACCGAAGACTTTCTAAATTGAAAATTGAAATTATTATCTTTGAACAATACCGGCAAATCATTGACATCAAAAGCTTTATTTTCTTAAAAAAAAA
>PRKT01000181.1:81434-100521 GCA_003671525.1 Saccostrea glomerata | reverse complement strand
CGAAAAAATGAAGTTTTAAGCGTCCAAATGCATTGCTCCTCATTAATGTATCTACATGGTACATGTATTTACCTGCTGCACTACCCTTTGAAAACAGTCAAGAGTTAATTGTCCATACACAAGTGGATGTCAAAAGTATTTTCTGTGTATAACATAAACATATAGCTGGTTGAAGAATCCAATCAGACCACATCGCCGTCCTCTTCTTGAAAGTTTACTTCGCCAATTAAGATTTTTCAAAACTTATTATTTTTAAAGTATGCAGTGTTGACATACATGAACCTACAGAGTATATATGTTTTCTTAAACATGTGAAAGCGACTGATAAGTGAATGTTTTCAATTAATATACTGACGATATGAACGTACTCTAGGCGGATATATTCCTATAAGGAAATATTCCTATAGGGGACTATATACCCACTGATAAAACTAATCAGTAGACATAAGTCTTTTAACCATACCCCCGCTGCGAAGGAGACCGGGTATACGGTTTTACGCTTGTGTGTTTTTCCGTCTTTCTAGCTGTGTGTCTGTCCGTAACAAAGTTTTTAGTCGCAATTTTCTCAGCAAGTACGCAGCACTCGTTATAGATGCTTAAAATTTTAGCACATTAGTCACTGTGGCATGCCATATGGTGGTTTCATTTTTGTTCGAATCCGATGTCAACTTCCTGTATTACCGTGCGTCTGTCCGTACTAAACATACATGTAACAATTTTTTATCGCATTTTTTAAAGCAACTACTCATCGCAGATTCTATGAATTTTAGCACAATCTTTGTTGAGACATGTCATATAGCGGGATTTTTTTTTTTGCATATGAATCTGATAACAACTTCATATTTTTTCCGTGCATCTACCTGCAACTGAACTTGTGTAAATTCACATCAGAGTGGGGCATAATTGGTGAGCATTGGCTCACAGACTTGACTTCTTGTTTGTTCTGCCTTTTTAAAAAAAAATATTAAACAAGTATTCGGTATGCTTTAAAATTTCCCCGAATACCTTGTTTTATGTGTACATGTATACGTATATGTTTAGAAATCAAGACACACAATCGAGTAAGTGCGACACTTTTTTTTTACAATGTCGGAAACTTTGACTTGATAAAGAAAACATTTTTAAATCAACCCATTTTTCAACATGATCTTGTCGTTCCTTTATTCTGTTCCTTTTTATTTGTGCATGTGTATTTTTTTTTATAACTGTGTAACATGTGTAAGGTAGGAAAATAATCAGGTTTTACGAATTTGAATTCAAATAGAACAAGAAATAAGACAACATGAGACTACATGTAACATAAGATTAGATGTAAACTGGAACAAACCTATATTCTATGAACAAACTTCTTTTCTCTACGGTTGTATGAGTATGTATAAACTTAAAAATTCTTTTGTAAAATTTTATACGTTCCTTCTGTCGATTTCTGCACAGGTTTCTATCAAACACTTACATAAAAAAATCATTCGTCGAATTCGATAAATTCTGAATCAAGGGTCCCATCTCACACAAGATCTAGTGACTTCCACATCACCAAAACAAGTGGATCAAGTGGTGGCCTTATTTAGCGTCAAAAGAAAGACCTTAATTTGTCTCGCATGTCAAGTCTCGTCAAATAAATTGAAAGATTCGGACATATTAAACTGAGGAAAAATATTATTATTTGTGAAAGATATTAGAATGGAATTACAAAATTTATAATCTTATCATTTATTATCATACCATCAAAACTTTACGCGTTATAAGAGCAGAAAACGCCAAACACGAAAGTGCGTTAAAGTGCGTGATTGTGGGGCAAAGGTATATGCGTTAAAATGCGTGATTGCGGGGCAACGGTATATGCGTTAAAATGCGTGATTGCGGGGATGGGGGTTAAGGGTCTAGTTGCACCACTTAATTATAAAGCATCCACAATTAAAGAAAAAAACTGTCCTACTTATGCTTGTCTATTAAAGACTTGGAAAGAAACTTGTCATGCATATTTCACAAGGGCAGAAATGGCTATAAATTTATCTTGCATTTAAGGAAGTGAACTTTTAAAAAAAAGTTTAACCATTAATACTGGTATGTTTTATGATAAAATTTGATGAAAAAAAATCAAATTCACAAGTCCAGTGAACCCTTTTCATTTATTCTAGACCAGAACTACAAAATGTACCAGTAACAGTATTCCCTTTAGAAATTCACAATGCACATAAACCAGACAACAGGCAATTTTGAACAGACACTGCTAAAAATGAACCTCACACCATGCTTAACTAAATGTGTCACTATGACAAAATGCCCCTGCTGACATACTGGTTATAAATAACTGGAAGCTCAAATAACAATGGGCAGAAATGAATCAAAACCAGATTACAATATTGTTGCTTCTGTTTTCTTGAATCAGCTGTCTTTTCCACAAATTACTTTAGCTGCATGAATCTAATGATCCACTTCAAGCAGTAAGTGAATTAAGCTAATATTCAGGAAAATATATGTCCCCACTTCAAGACAAAATCAGTGGGCGGTCGATTAAACAAAAAATGCAGATTCCAAAAAAAAGTTATCCATCTTCACCTTCATCTCTTGGCCGTAAAATTAATTTGGGTTTTTCTACAGTTATAAACATTTCATTGCAAAACCTCAGAGACTTAATTTACTATCTGAGAGCCATATGAATATTTGACCTTGATCTAAAAAGCCATGTGAATATTTCACAGGGAGTCAAAAAGCTAATGAACATATTTATAAATGGTCTGGAAATTAATATGGAACAGAAGAATGAGTCTGAATGACAGATATTCAATATCCTCCAACTTTTAGTGAGTGGGGTATGAAAAGTCAGAAAACATTTAACATCAAATTGGAAGTTTTTGAATTGTAACATATATTAAAATTTCATGAAAATGGACATGAAACTTGAGCTCAATCTGCAGGTCATTAATTTAAAGAGCCAAACAAAAGAGCAGCTCATTAAGTACAAGCAAAACAATAAAAGTATAGAAAACTATGTAAATGGCTGATGGATGGAATGGGGTAACACTATATGCCCTAGCCATTTCATAGCAGGCCAAGCCATCATCAGAACACCATGCAGGATCACACCAGACTACCTATCTGGCCACATAACCAAGTTGTACAGATCCCGAAACTGATTGGGTTTGTCCGGGGTAAAGAAACCCGAGTTCAGCTGCTCGAGCACGGTATGGAGTTCTCTGTTTGTCTCGTAATAATACCGGGGGTTGTAACTGAAACAGAAAGGAGACAAATTACCTGTCATTGTACACTAGGGAATTATAAATATCAGTGAACAGTCCTGGTTCCTCGGGGGAGAAGAACCCTCCCTTGATTTGATCAAGCACCTGCTTCAAGTCTTTGTTTCCTTCATAGTAGTCCTGAGGGTGGTACCTTGGAATGGAAAATGAGGCATGCATTGTTAAATATGACATATACCGGTACTTTAATAAGCTTTCTTTTCTCTCTAAATTTTATGTCAAAATATTATTCAATTTACACATTTACAATATATAACTAGTTTACAGTATCATTTCAATATGAAAACAGTTTCAGACAACTTATACAAAAAGTATTATATAAGACTGAAAAAAAATAATCAAGTTTAAAATTTGTCACAAGATTTGAATTATAAACTTTGTATGTACATATACATGTGTATGTCATAATATGTACCAAAAAATTCTAGGGATATGCAAAATTTGGATATATATAATATACATGTAGTATAAAAAAAAAAAGAAAAAAGAAATATAAGCCATTTTTCTCAAAACTTTAAACATTAAGGAAACTCAAAATCATAAAATATCTTTGTGGGCACACCATTGTTCTGAAACAGATGAAATTATATTATTGTTTAACGGACAACATTTACGGTGCAAAAGATATAGCAACAGCCAAAGCAACTTAAAACTCTGATATACATTGTAGGTGACAAAACTGAAACTAAGGGAACTGGAAGACATTTGCATAAATAATAAACAATTCTGTTCAGAGTTTGTTTGTTTCTGAACTTTGGTTAGAGACAATGACCAATGGGATGTAATAGTCTATTCTTAAAAAGGATGAACCATTCATCATGTGTTGAGACTTACTGGTGTTCTAGCTTGCTGCATTAATAAAACGAGTCTGTGACATGAATACATTTGCATGCATGGTAACATATTCAAACCTTTCTTCCCAGTAATTATGCTTAGGTACTGTATGAGTAATTTTAAAAAAGTGGGCTACATATTTAAGCAGCTTTGGCACAGAAAATAATGAGCTAATTCAGGAATATTGCTAAAAAATCATTCATATATACAATATACGGCAAAAAATGTGTAGCGCTAATTCATGATTGCGCCAACAATTCCCTGTCAGTTGATTGTGCTAAATTTTGAATATACCAAATTATGTACAGTATATTGAGAGAGCTTTAAGATTCAATATTAAAGAGAAGGTTAGGATTTATCAAAAATTTTTTTTTTAAAGATACTTACCCACTTCTCTTTAATTCCTCTACTTCTTCAACTTTCATTCCAAAAATGAAAATATTTTCATCTCCCATTTCCTCCCTCATTTCAACATTAGCACCATCCAGTGTACCGATCGTCAGGGCCCCGTTCAACATGAACTTCATGTTTCCTGTCCCAGAAGCCTCTGTTCCGGCCGTGGAGATCTGCTCGCTAAGGTCAGCAGCTGGTATGATCTTCTCTGCTAGAGAGACACGGTAGTTCTCCAGGAAAACTACTTTGAGACGATCCCCGATGATTGGGTCGTTGTTGACTACCCTAGCAACGCTGTTGATCAGCTTGATGATGAGTTTTGCTGTATGATAGCCAGGAGCTGCCTACAAAGTATTGCCATACAAAATGATTGTCCATTTTGTATTTTTACATTAAAATGAAGATTCTCTGAAAAAGACAATTGCTGAGCTACTATAAAGCTTTATAAACTCTTCCATATAACAATCTTTTAAAACATCTTTTTCACAATAATAAAAGTTAACATTGAACAAACTGTGCTATTTCTTAATTTTTTTATATCAAACCACAAAAAAGTCCCTTTGAAGAGCCAGAGGACAGAAAATGCTTAAAACTGTCTTGTCAATTGTGCAAACAATGAATTGGACACAGTTTCAAAATGAGATCAATGACCTACTTTTGTGTCATGACCCTCCAACCTGCCCCTTCCTAAAATTACACAAACTGACAAGACTTTAAGTCACAAACTAAACAGTGTCAAAGATATGACAAAAACACGAAAAAGTTAAAACAAATATATAAAAGAATGGGAAAGGATAAACCCATCATCATGTGGCCTGTCAAAAAACTAGCCTATAAAACTGTACCTTTCCTCCTATCATGATAGTCCTGGGGACAAATGGCTGGTTGGGGTCCCTCTTGAGTCGGTTGTACAGCGTTATAATGTGGAAGCAGTTCAGCAGCTGTCTCTTGTACTCGTGGATTCTCTTGACATGGATGTCAAAGATGGAGGATGTGTTGACCTTGATATTGTGGTTTTCCAGGATGTACTCAGCCAACTTCATTTTGTTCTCCTGTTGAATTAGATAAGATTTGATTATAACTTCAACTGAGTAAACTTTTTGGGAAAAAATTTGGGAAATCATAAAATTTATCATTAGGAACAGCTCAAGCAAAGACATTTTTAAGCATAAAAATGTTGAATTCATCAAAGAAATAAAGTATTTTCATCTTTACCATCTTTTTGTAAAAATTAAAATCTTTGGATGAAGAGCATCCTGATGAACCTCACTAAACACTTTTTACCGGTATTTCAGGATTTGCAAAACTGATTTGCCTTGTATGTACCAATGGTGAACCCTAACATGATATAAACCTGTTTGACTTTGATGATGTTTCTGAGGAAATTTTCATCATCAGCAAATTTCTTGAGATTCTGCAGTTTGTACAGATCAGTAACCCATTCCTCTCCGATTTTCTCGGCAATAATGTCCGACAGCCCAGGGTTACATAACAACAGCCAGCGTCGGGGAGTGATCCCATTGGTCTTGTTTTGGAAGCGTTCTGGGAACATCTCATAAAACTCTTTGAACCTGTAGAAATGACAAAGCAGGGGTAAATTGATTAATCCAAAAATCATGTAATGAACTTCTTGAATATCCAAAGTTCTACAAATATTTTAAGTATTAGATTTTTTTACTGTAATTTTTATTGCAACCCTACAAACATGGATTGAAATTTCATTTTTATATGGAAGGATCATTTATATCCTCTCACAATATCCTACAAGAAATAGAGCTTACGTATCACTTTTGATGATTTCTGAGTGTAAAGCGGCCACTCCGTTGACAGCGTGGGAGCCAATGATACTAAGATATGCCATGTTTATCTTCTTCTCCCCATCTTCCTCTACAATTGACATGCGCCGCAACTTTCCCTCGTCTCCAGGGTATTTCTTGGCTACTTCCTAGAAAATAAAAATGAAATATTAATATTTGATATAATTGAACATCATGACCTTGTTCTCTAATGGAAAGCTAATAAATTTCATTTTTTAAAATCCTCAATTGTATTAAGGGCAGAAGATGTACTCTTTCAATGTTTTAAACTGAAACTTCAATCAGTAAAGGCCTGTCACCTTTACCTCATGCTTTGACCTTCTTTTTAACCTGTAGGAAGTTATATGTAGTTGATGTAGTACATGATCTTAGGAACTATTTTACCTGTAGGAAGTTATAGTTGATGTAGTACATGATCTGTAGATGTGGGGGGAGGAGGAGCTATTTTACCTGTAGGAAGTTATAGTTGCTGTAGTACATGATCTGTAGATGTCGAGGGGGAGGAACTATTTTACCTGTAGGAAGTTATAGTTGATGTAGTACATGATCTGTAGATGTGGGGGGAGGAGGAGCTATTTTACCTGTAGGAAGTTATAGTTGATGTAGTACATGATCTGTAGATGTCTGGGGAGGTGTTATTTTACCTGTAGGAAGTTATAGTTGATGTAGTACATGATCTGTAGATGCCGGGGGAGGAGCTGCTCTAACATGGCTGTGGGCCACCTCTCCAAGGCCTCGGGGAGGACAGTGTGGTTCGTGTAGGCAAAGGTTTTAACAGTGATGTCCCAGGCCTTGTCCCATGGCAAACCCTCAATATCCACAAAGATCCTCATCAGCTCAGGAATAGCCATAGAGGGGTGGGTGTCATTCAGCTGAATGGCTACCTGTAACAGACATATTGTCATCAGTACAAAAAAAAAAGACTTGAGTTGAAAGATGCCACTTCTTTGTTTTAAATATATCCAATTTAATGTGCATTTTAAAAAGTCTACGGGAGTAATAAGTACATCCTTTAATAGTCAAAATAAACTAATTAAAATTTGTCTGATTTTTCAAATTATGTGAGACAAAACTTTGATTGAAATCACAACTGTAACAGTGTTTTTGCAGAATGGCCATCCTACATGGTGATTTTCATAACCTGTATCATTTCTAATATGTGTAAGTGAGATACTGGTCTTTTTAGAAACTAACAACTATTATGAGGAATGTAAATTCACTTTCAATTAAAGGGTCAAAATAGAAGTGTAATAAAAAAGCATGGGAATGGTACTTTATGACCAAATTCTTAGATTGAAATTATAAAATTCATCTGAGGCATGGGTATGATGCTTGAATTACCTATTTACATTAAGATTTTGCAAATTTTTTGGTTTTTTCTCCATGTATTAAATGCATTAATTCAAGGAAGAAAAAATTACATAAAAAATACAAAATCTTGAAATTTAATTCGGTAATACAGAAGTATTCTAAAATGTCAACAAAGAGCATGCTAATATTGGAGAAATGCAAAGGGGAAAATGAATGTATATATTTACTATATAATATACAGCTGTATATATACAGGATGTAGCATAACATAAAAATATATATGAAAGGTCCAATGGCCATAAGGGTCACCTGAGTATAATAAATGACTGTAAAGGATCCACAGAAATATAAAATAAAACAAGAACTGATATATGAAGATTACTCCCAAAATCCTGGGAAATTCTTATGATCAGAAATCAACAAAATAGTAGTCTAGTACTCAGTAACAAATTAAAGAACAAATCTATTGACTTGCCTAAACTTGCCAGTACTAGTACACTTAATGATTTTTACTTCATAGTTGATATCAAAAGAGCCTGCCAAACACCAGAGCAGCTAACACAGAAAATGATTGTGAAATTCATAATTATTAAGCTCCCATCACCCAGATGCTATAGGCTAAAATTTGGTTGAAATTGGTTCAGCTATTCTAGAGAAGGTTGAAAATGTTTAAATGTTGACACAAGGTGCATGACACACCATAGACCATGGATGATGCATGACACACCATAGGCCATGGATGCATGACAACAGGTAAAAACAGATAGCAATAGGTCAATATTATGTGTTTCAGGTGACCTTATAGTAAAAGACTTAAGAGAAATACATGTATATGAACAGTAAAATTCATATGTCAAAATTGTCCATTGTTCAGAGAAAGTCTGAACTGAAATGTGAAAAGTTTTCAGCTAGATCAACAAAAACAAAATAAGACTGGTGTATTAAGTGGTCACTTTAATGAATCCACCCAGTTAGTAAAATTATTAGTAGAAAGTTTAAGGAGACCAACCTTCTCGGCAAATCCCAACAGACAATGATTTGTCTCATTCTCCTAAGAACATAAACAGGAAATCAAGTGCTTTTTTTTATTTTACAGGTTTTGGAATCCAGTTAACCAGTTACGACTGCATAGAGAGAAGATATGCAGGTGCCACCATAAAATTTGTAAATCAATATACAGTAAAACTCAAATATAGCAAAGTCCTATAGAGCTGTGAATTTTGTTTAGCTATATCTGTAATTCTTTTTTTTTTTATAATAAATTTGTTAATGTATATATATAGAATTCATAATATCAGTATACGTTTTCCTGCAAGAAGGACTACCAAATAAGCACAGGAAAGCATTAGATACAAAACTTATAATGGAGTAGTACCTGCACGGAAAAGTTGATGAACTTCAAATATAAATACTTAAGACAAATTTTTCAGTTACAGTGCATGTATTTTAAATGTTGAAAAATTCAAAAATTCCTTTTAAAAGATGTGAATTTCATTATTTTTAAACTCTACCAGATAAAATTCTGCTTGTTTTATCAATAAATTATTTCAATTATAATTAAAATTTTATAAGGAATCGTCAAGAATTTTGGCCAAATACCCAATTCACTATATCAGTAAATTTGCTATATCCAAATTCTTTAAATGTTTCCTTATTTTAACCAATAATCCCCAAGTTTTCTCCTGGGGGTTAATGTGTGTGTTTTCTATATGTATGTTTGTTTACTACATTTGTATATATATTTTAACAGTCGTGCATTCTTATTACTTGTTTGCTTCTTATGTGTTACCATGTATACTTTGCCTATCTCCAATTGTCCTGGAGATAGAGCAGTTTCGTTAATGCATTGTATGTCGGTTGTCAGTCCCCATGATCCAATATGTGTTTTGTATATAATAAACTTGGTAACTGTACCTTTGTTTGAGTTTTATATAAACCATATTTAGTACTGAGTTTTACTGTATCATTTATTTACTTCTTAGTACAGCTTGTACTTGTTTGAATTGTAAGTTGTTTACATGGGATCATATCAACTACAGAAAAACTTGCTTATAAAGAACTTGGTAATCCATATTTCTCCTCATATGGAATTATTTGAAATTCCCCATTATTTCCCTGCATGTATAATATCTTTGATGAAAAAATCATTATACAGAACTCATTTCTGGGATATTACGAAGAAAAAAAGCATTCCCAATAATTTAGTCTTTAAAACTAAGGCAAAGATTCTTTGTTTACATACATGTAAGTTTGCATGATAAGGGGATATGTACTTTTTAAATTTGTTTTCATTATTTCCTTACGAAAGAGTTTGTATTTTATGATGTATAGTTTGCATAAACGAGCTTTACATTTAGTAGAGGTAGCCAGCTCTGTAAACCTTCTTGAACAAAAAACATTTTTATACAAAACAGTCATAAGAACTTCCTGAAGATTTAAGAGATCCTGTTGAAAAGAACTTTATCTATAGGTCTTTATAAATTCTTTATAAGCAAGTTTTCCTGTACAACACAGAAGGGGATATGCATCAGTTGAGGAACCACAGTGTTAGAACATTAAATATTACTAGAATCATTTGCTGGATAATGTGATTTAAAATTACCTTATCTGGGAAGGACTCAAACGTCCTGCGGACAGGATCTCGGCTACCAAACTTGGAAGACTTGTAGCGGCGTATGATGTCCTGTAGAGTTGCTGCCACTAGGAAGTATTCCTGCTTCAATCGAAGCTCTTTTCCCACAAAGAACTGTCAAATCAAATTGAAAGTGTACCTTTAATCTTTTGGTTTTGGTATACATGGTTGTCCATTGATAATACTGCTAGTTACACAAATCCATAAGTTGGCCCTTGATCCTTATATGGAAAAGTTTCCCAGAAAATTTGCTCTACAGAATCAGTCTGCATGTTATTTTTCAAAGAGAAATTTTATAATAAACTTCATTGAAGCAATAAAATGACCATTAATTAGGAAGTATTCAAGAGGTGATGCAGAGAAAGTATCCATCCTTTCCTTTGCATCCACTGTGTCATAGAAAAAACATAATTTATTTTGTCTTTGTAAATTTGCTGCAAATAAAAGTAAAAGCTTCCATCTTCACTTCGATTGAATACCGGTATGTCATTCAAATTAATCTCTGATATTTTCTGACGTCATTATTTTAATCAAAACCTTCTTAGTTCATGCAGAACTTTTAAATACTTAAATTGGTTATGTTTCATGATACATGTCCTTTATTTTTTTAAGACAAAATACTGTTAATTTACATAAACAAGAATTCAATTTTTGCATTTCTAAATAGAATAATATTTGGTAAAAAAAAATCCCAACAGCATGTTACTGCATATGAATTAATCCCATCTGAATACTCTTCATTCAGTCAACATAAAAATACCTACATTGTCATTAGGGTAGAGCACTTTGGAAATATTTTCGGCCTGGTTTCTATCACACACAGCATTAATGTATTCACCATTGTTAACTGAAATTACAGATGTATTAATTATAATAATAATTATCATTTAATATGTACTTCTTACATGTAATAAAAAGATTTCTTCTCAAATATTCAGCATATGTATCTGATATAAAGATCTGCAATGACTCCAACCTAAAAATGGCAATGTCGATTCATTTTTGCAATTGTTTAAAAAATATGTGTGCTCTCATCAAAGGTCAATGTCAATTCAAAAATAAATTATACAGATATGGAGATGGTTGGAATATCAAAGATAAGACAAAGTTTTGATCATTCAATCATCAAGTCAAATAGTGAAGCATTTCTTTCTTTTTTCAGTCAATATGATGATTTAGCATCCTGAAGAGTATATTATTCACAATGTAAGGAAATGACCTAGAAAATTACAGCATTAATTACTGGTAGTACATTATTAAATGCAAATCAATTTCATATATCTCATCTAGAGACAATTTCATTTTTTTTTTCTAACCCATTTCACAATGCCCATAATTTGTGATCTATGACTTTGATAAAATAATACACTTGGACTTGGAGCAGTAAAATGAGTAAAAAGCACATAATAAACAAAAATTGACTGTCTGAGGAGTTGTATATATGCTTTAATTTATGATATTTCATTTTTAAAAAACTTCAACCTTGAATGTTTTTGTTCAAATATTACAATTTCAAAAGGGGGTAAGAAAAATAAAAAATGTCTCGTTTCATTTTAACATTGTTCAATGGATAAACATCCCTTTTAATCTAATTGACTCATTTTGCTTTGTTTTTTTTTCAAATAGCTGTAAGCATTTTTTAAAATAAGCTCTTGTAACGGTATTGTGTTGACAAACAAGTTGTTTCCTATGAATCACAAGATCTGACTGTGACAGATAGACCTCATTAGTGAATATACCGAGATGACATGTCAGATCTTTAACACATCCTGACATCTAAACTATAGCTGATACTTACTTCCTGTTTAACCAGACTTCCTGATTGAGACAGTGACTTACAGAAATGGAGATGAAAGCTGTTAGGGGCCTTTGCTGACCACAGGCGCATGGTATTAACGGTATTATTGCCATAGCCAGGTATAGGGGTGTCGTAGGGCATAGCAAACACAACCTGTAAAATAAACAAATAAAGTTGAAAATAAATTACCTACCTCTGTCTTTCTCATTATTAAGTATGAGTCAGAGATAAAGCAACAGAACACCCCATCACTAATTATGAAAGATAAAATTTTTAAAAACTTTACATAAGTTTTGTCTTGTCTGGTCAGGTGTTTCTTGAGAAGAAATCGAAATGTTCCTTTTTTTCTCCACATTCCTTATCTTTCCTCTAAAAGGAGACTGACCACACTTTGAGCTACCTTGTATCTCACTTATCCAAGAATGCTTTTTTGGCAAGTTTAGTTGAAATTAGCTCAGCCATTGTTGAGAAGTCAAAGCATTTAAGACTTTAAGTAACCCTATTCTATATGGAGTCTTATAAAAATTTTCTGTGGGATTGAACTTCATTAAGAATTGTTAACAACAAAATAAACAAAATTAAATTCCAAAAAACAAATATTTCTGGTTTTACAGAAATAAATATAAAGCAGAAGAAATATGCCAAAAGCGGAAGGATAGTCAGGTATGTTCTGTATTTATTATATAATTTTATAATTTGCAGTTAGTCGATTACAGTACATACTGATCCAATTTCTGTTCTTGGCTAAATTCCACCTACCAGTACAAGTCTCTTATTTTAGAACTGATATTGCACAATTTGTCAGAGCAATTTGCACCTTGATCTCTAGAATAATTAATTTCTGCTTGATTTTTCTTCAATTAGAAATTTCTCTCCAAGCCAAGTACAAACTTGCTCAACTTTCTATCCATGCAAATAACTATTTCATCTGTGTTCTTCACACATTTACCTGAAAATTTCAGAAACATACAGACTGACCTGTGTGTCCACCCACTTGACCCCTGAGTCAGTGTTTTCAGTTCGGCCGTAGAAGTTGATTGGTAGGACATACTCAGGCCTGGCCTTCTCCCAAGGATTTCCATATCTTAGCCATTCATCAGGCTCCTCCACCTGTCAAAATACAGCCATCAGTGTACTATACTCAGAGTAAATGTTTAATTGGACTACAAGCTCCCAAAAATGGGGTAACATAAGAAGTAATTATAAACATATGTTAATGGGACAGGAATGGGTTGGACATAAAAACAATAATTAGTACAGTAATACTGAAAATGATACTTATACAACAGTTTTTACTATGTTTTGTAACAGATGTGTTTTCATTTTTTTTTTCCATATCTACCTGCCAACCATTTTCAATTCTCTGAGCAAAGATTCCGTAGTCATATCTGATACCATAACCATAAGCTGCCAGACCCAGAGTGGCCATGGAGTCCAAAAAGCATGCGGCCAGACGGCCAAGTCCACCATTTCCCAGACCAGCATCCTCTTCTATCTCCTCCAACTCCTCAATGTCAAGGCCAATCTGTCAAATCAAACAAAAGGTCAATGCTAGAACACCTTCCCAAAAAGGTCAATACCATTCTATCAAGTCAGCAAAAGATCAAGGTCAACGACCACATTGTCAAGGATTTTTATAAAATTAGTATTAGTACAAAAAAAAAAACAATGATAAAACATCCAGTTCCGAACAAAAAAAAAAATTTAGGTGTTTTAATTTCCTTTTTTCCACAACAATGAAACTTCGAGGGATCTGATAAAATCTACATAAACTTTTAAATAATTCCTTCTATATCAATGACAAATGATAATGATCAAGTCAGAGAGCCTCATTGAGCTCTGAATACATGGCTATTCACCTGATAGAGGGCCTCATCACAGGCGCTCTGAATGCCTAGGTTCACCATGGTGTTAGATAGGGTCCTTCCCATGTAAAACTCCAGGGACAGGTAGTACACTCTCTGAAATTAGAAATATATTATTGTTTATAAGGAAAACATAATGAAAACAAAAGGCCAATAGGCTATATTGCCCATGGACTTAGTCAATGTGATCCCAATTTTCTTCATTGGCAGATTTTTCTTATATCATCCATGTAAAACTTTGATCCCCCATTGTGGCCCGACCCTATTCCCAGAGGTCATAATTTGAACAAACTTTAATGTGCAGTACATGCATTGTCTTATTCCCCTTAAATAGGGCATTGCCCTTCCTTTAAACACACTTGATTGTGGAAGGCTGCAAATTTAAACCAATACATGGCACTCAGACCATTCAGCAGTGAGGGATCTTTTTCAAGCCAACACCTAATGCAGCACAGGACCTTGGTTAACAAGATTTCTGAAGGACTGTTCTCCAAATCCCAAAGTGAATTCCAACCCACAACGCAAGAATGAGCTCCTTACTCTGAGATTCTGGAGCAGACACTAACCACTTTGCCATGCTGGCAACCACTTTCCTTCTGCTATCAGATTATTTTCTTACAGATTTGTAAAAGCACACTACCAATACATGTATGAAGTAAAAGACTACAAATATCTTCAGTGAATTGAACATCATTATGACATGGGTATGTCATAGTGAGTTGGTTGAAGTCACCACGATTTTTTCTTTATTCATCTCACTTTCAATATCTCAAATCATCAGATATCTTTAAGTTTAACTGTACTTGGTGTTTGACTGTCTAAGTCAAAAGTGGGCACACAAAAAAATCTTTTTATATTACTTTGATGTAAAGTGTGGGCTTATACTGGTATAGCATACATATATATTTTTTTTAAACATGTGCTATCATACACATACAAAAGAAAATTTACAAGTATCTGCAGATAGTTACAAATACCAAGTAGAATGCACTTGAAATTATATAACAATCTGAAAGTGCGTGTACTTAAGTAACTTTTAATAAGCTGGATAAAAAATTTCAGATTATCTTAGCTTTTTCTTTTCAAATATATGTCAATTAAATGGATACTGATCAAATCTGTTTCATTTACACTAGGCTAAGCATGAAAAATTGGCAGTGTTAGGGAAAGCAGTAAACTAACTGATTTTAATAAATGAGAAAATGGCACATTTTACCTCTATTTGAGCAACAGGAATTTGATAACATTTATTTATGGACATGTTCACATTTCATTACAACATGAGATTTAAAATACCTGAATATCCTGCAAGTATAAGCATAAAATTTATTTATTGTTAAAGTTCAAAAGAATGAAATCTACCAAAGGTTTATACCAGTAGGTTATTGCATTAAGGGTTTACATTTGAAATCTGCTATGTTTTTGAGTGCAAGGCATGCAGAAAAAAAAAGCAAATTCTATTACTGGGAAAATCAACACTTTTTTTCTTTAAATTGAAACTTAAATGCTTTGCACGGATCTATAATGGACATATTGGCATTTGATTAAAATGTTCTGTCTTATAAATGCACAAATATGGCAAAGCCTTCAAATAATTTGCAAAAGCAAGCTGATTAATTAAGTCAAAATCTATGCAATTCTATAAGAATAGATGTTTCAATCTCAACTCTGATTTTTTTTCAAGCAATTCCAAATCATAATTTTAACATTATAATAATCAACATGGATAATGGGAACGCCCCAGTTCTTGTAACATTTCAACTCTGTAGAATTTTAAGATGTGAACATTTTCTTTACAGTTTACTATCTCTAATATGAGGTGACAATATTGATGTGGGCTGTTTTATGACTAGCTTCCTTGCCTCTGTCAAGTACAACAATATCCTTCCTTTTCTGATTTCAATCACCAATGATTCCACTGATTCACTCCCAATAAAGCAATTCCTGGATGCATTACCCATAACTACCCATAATCCTTTGGTTCTTTTTTTTTTTGACTAACATTTTTACTGAATATAGCTGGGATGGCTTCAATTCAAGAGACAATCCATTGTCTTTGTAAACATTTACATTTCTAGTAACCTTTTATGGTAAAGATCCTAATTTAAACAAATACATGATGAATTCTTTTAAATCTTTTTACATGTAGTATGCCTGAGTTTATTAGTAAATGTAAAGTACCGGTGTACACCGATGATTATTTGTACCAAAGCAATCTTATGCATTATTTAATACAGAACATGCAACTTTGTGCATTCTCCCACTCTTCTATATAATATTTTAAAATAAGTCTACATATTATTGGAACAATTCTAGAATATCTTTTCCATCAATTGATTTGGTGAGAATATTTCCTTCTGAGATGTAATACTCTCCTTCAGATAAATAAGGCTCGGGCTGGATCATGGCAATGTGGCAATAAATCTCTTCGAAATCTTAATATAATAATCCTTATATGGGTGCCATTCATCCTTTTCTGAGGAAAATAAATTAAAGCTTTCACATCATCAGTGTGCTTGAACATCGACAGAATAAAAAATCTAAGCCTAACCCTCAGTTTTTAAAGCAGTACTTAATTTACAATTGAATATATATTTTTTTTACATGTATGGACTTTATCATACAACATACAATTATGGTATCTCCCTATTGTTTTTGATACATGTAATATTGACTGTATTCTTTTTGAGATTGTCCCTCTACTGTTTTGCATTTTTTCGACTGGTCAACAAGGGGATGCTTAATCCTCTATGGCTGCTCTTCCCATCTCAGAGCCTAATGTTTTAAAAGGTCCACGCTTGCTCTGCTTCCCATCTCCATTGTTTCAACAGACTTTTGACCTTAATGTTTGTTATCTCCATATTTCATGCACACTTTATTGACATACTTAGTTTCATCATTATACAATGTTTTAATTACACATTAGGAAGCTTAACATCTGAAGCAAAGGTTCACCTAAATGTAACAGGGAAATTTTCGCCCCCTTCGCCCTATCCTTTTTTGGCAAATCTAAAATGGGACGATTTCAAAGAATACAGTATAATTTCTTAGACAAATCTATGGCTGGGCAACTTTAAAACAGGACAAAATTTTGATCAAGTGTGAAAGGGCGACAAATAACACAGGGCAAAATTAACCCTGTATACAGTATATAAGTTTGGAACAGAAAGGGTCTAATGTTGCCCAGTATCAGCAGTCTAACTGGTAGTAAGCATCCCTTGATATTGATAGATCATTCATACATGCATCCCTATCTAAATATGGCTTGAGAATGAACCCGCTTGCCTCTAAAAATTTAATTTATTTTACATATTAAAATATAAAAAATGAAACCAAACTAAATGTAAATTGGAATACTTAAGAG
Organism: Saccostrea glomerata; assembly: GCA_003671525.1. NCBI lineage: Eukaryota > Metazoa > Mollusca > Bivalvia > Ostreida > Ostreidae > Saccostrea > Saccostrea glomerata. Next base: position 83,250 of record PRKT01000181.1, on the reverse strand, counting down.
TTGTGGCCCTTGATTTTATAATAAGATCATTTCCAGTCAAAGAAGAAACAAGATGTTCTTTTTTTTCTCTATTTTTATATGATTATACTTTACTAAGCTTATATAATAACTTTCTTTTCTGTAAAAATCTGAATTAAATGATATTCACTTGTAACAAGAAAAAAGAAATAGGGTGAATTCACCATGCATCGGATACCCTTGTACTTCAGCAAGTTCTAGCGATATCGCTACCGACCGAAAATTATCAAAATGGAGTATAACATTTAGTTTGTGATTAAAATACCATTTTGGGACATAATTATATGCCCATTATTGAGAAAATATCCTCAAAAATCGAGTTTTTAGTGATAACTCAATCGGACATTGTTTACCATGCATCGGACAGACGGTATTTTGACCAGAAAAATATCATACCTTTATCAAAGTGCTTTAAAATGCTTGATATGGATATATTTTTATCTTTTATCTAAGAAATAACCCTCAACTTAAATTTAATTGACGATATCGTTGCACAAATGTAGAACAATTCAAGAGACCTCAGTCTGTCTAAGAAATGCTTTAAAATGCTTATAATGCGGTGATTCGCGCCCTTTTTTCATGGTTTATCATACTCTGTTTTGTAGAAATAAATTGAGTCAAATTCAAGACGTCATATATCGATAACTTGTATTTTGACTGAAAATATAGAGTTTTTATTTTCCTTTTCCGCAAAAAACAGCTACCAGCTGGGTTCTGTATGAAAATGGTAGTGCTTACCATTGCATCGGAAAGTGTCCGATGCATGGTTAATTTGTGTCCGATGTACGGAGAAATTCATAATAATGAAAACCAGTTCTATAAAGAATTATACGAACATTGAAGTGAAATTTCTTCAAAATTCATGTAAAATTACCATTCTTTGACTTTATTTACCAAAGTCTGACTCGTTCCGTTGAAGGACGATAACTCTAAAAATCGAAAAATCATAAATTTCTGGTTATTCCCCTTTGATGATGTAAAATATGACGTAACTTCAAGGCCATCCTCGGGGTATTTTTATCACAGCATGATAATAGCAATCGGTATCATTAAAAAAGAATGTTTCCACTTAAGCATAGTGCCGTGGCCCCTTTTTTGGCCCCCTCTAACTTTATCTAATTAACTCAAATCTGAATGATTTTACACCTAACTCATACTTTGTTATCTTTGTGGTATATTACTTGCAAAAATTCACACTGAAAACGGCGCCTTAGTTTTATATATGATAATTAAAAAAGCATATACTGGGTGTTAATTCCGGAATGCTACGCTTGTCCGAGTTGGGTTTTAATTGTGTCACATTAATATTCGGAGTAGGCGGGGCATTTCATCGATCGATTGAAAACATGTAATATTTAGCCAGTTATAATGGCTTCTCGAATTCAATACAAAATACAAACTTTATACAGAAAAATAAACACAAAGAATTTCTCAAGGATTACGCCAATTTTTTTTTTTTAGGAAAGATGGTACTGGGGAGTATCTTTGAGATGTACATGTATATGATCCCTATAAATCCAGATCCCCCAACTTTTGGACGTTTCTAGGTGGAAATTTAACACTTAAATAATTAAGAAAAACTTCTATATATTCTAAAAGATTAGTGCCGTATCGAAATTTTAAATTTCTCTCTCTCTCTCTCTCTCTCTCTGGCTCTCTTCGTACTTTTTACTTCTTACAAATAATGGCGTACGGAATATATATTTTTTTTTTTGTGATGCTGCATGTGGTGATATTTTATCACAAAAACATTTTTATTTATTTTATGTGCGATTGTTTTTTTGGTTGTTTTTCGGGG
>PRKT01000181.1:64911-81119 GCA_003671525.1 Saccostrea glomerata | reverse complement strand
AAACTCGTTGAGCCTCCAAACCTGCCCCACTAAATCCAAGGATAAAAATAAAAGATCGCTACATTTTGTTCAATTTAATATTCCATCACCCTATTAAAACACTTGACCAAAAAAAAGAAATACCGGTAATTTTATGTTGATTAATTAATTGAAAATGTACATGTACAAATAACGGTCTAAGTTGGACGCCTTTTGACGGAATGTTAATAGGATCTACAACCACGTGGTTTATTGATTTTTTGTATTCACAATGTTACCTGAGTCTACAAATCACGTGGTAAATTGGAATATTAAACAGGTCACAATGAGGTCAATGACATGTAAATACCCGTAAACAGTGAAGAAAACTGTCGGCGTTTTGTACCTTTTTTCAAAAAGTTTACCCCGAGCGCAGGCTTGCCCAAAATTCTCCCATAAATATGTTGAATTTCCAACAGTTCTACACCTTCTGTCCTTTTGAGAAATTTGGGCAAGCATGCGCTCACTATGTATTTCAGCTCTATAAATTGGAATAACTTTGAATAACAATGGAGATTCGTGATTTGCATTGACCCCTCTTACAAAACACAGCCTAGTTCTTTTATTTTACTCACTTTTAATTTCTGTAATTTTGCAAATTAGCGATTAAGACCTAGAAGAATTGTTTTATTGACTTCATTAGGCTAGTTTCTATACTTTATTTTTGCGCAGTTTACCGGGGGCCACTTTTTGTACACTAAGTGCAATCATTCTTTAAATCTTCAGCTTCTAGACAGAAACAAATTAATACACGGAACTCTTAAGTTGAAAGAGAATTTATTGTCTAAAATTGTCCGAAGCAAGGTATGTGTCCGATGCATGGTGAATTCACCCTAGGACAGAATTTGAGATATATGCTCTGAGTCTGACCATCCATCATTCCATGAACTGGAAAATACCACCCATGGCCAATCTTCCAATTGTCACTTCCAGGTACGTACAGCACCAAAATTAATACAACAGCCTTGAACAGGCAGTAACTAAACAGACCAGCACAGGATTTGAACCCAGGCCCCCTGATTTCTAGACAGTTGCTCTACCAAATGAGATAATCAGTGAAGAAAACCATGCATGCATCAGGACTGCCTCATTACAATTAATTAATTCAATTACATGTATCAGCATCTGACAGCAAGAAGCTATTTTCAAACCACGGAAGTTCATACTGATTGGAATTCAAGCTTTCATACTTCATCAGTAAAATTGACTTCATTTCATGGAATGTTGAATAATTTTCATGCATGACCACCCCACCCCCATCCTCTGCTTGCTGCACATCCCAGCAGGTGCGTGGTGTTGTGTTTGTTCGCAACATATAAAATAACTAACCTTAGGGTCCTTCTCATAGTAATGTTGCTGGGTGCGGATCCAACGTCCGACCAAATAATCCCTGACAGTGTGTGCCAGCGAAAGGTAGTAGTCGCGCGGTGTGGCCACATTTCTATCTTTCACGATTGTGTAGTGCAAATGGCGATTAAATGCCTTCTTGAATTCGACAACATTCTCCACAGGTGCTATTCCACGAATGCTAATCTGTTTGCGTTTCTCGTGGTCTGACTGTGGTACAGAGGCCATGGCAGAACGGTAATGAACCCCTTTTGCTGTCTGCTTCCTTTAGATTACGTCCCTTCGTCCTTGGCCTCCCTGCAGATCGCATCAAGGTTATTGTACGATTCAGAACCCAACTCGTACCACAATCCGGATTAAGTCCACATGTAGCACGTAATCCGTTTGTTTATACACCGTGTAGTGTATTGTTAAAGGTGGGTATACGAACTAACGGTTGATTACATGTGTAATTTGTTATTATGTATGACAATGAGATTTCATTGTAGAGTTTCTGTCAAGAAAAGTCTTTTTGAAAGAAGTGCGGGTGGTGGAGTTGGGGGGAGGGGGGAGGGGGCTGAAAATTGAAAGTAGATTAATTCAAATAAATCAACAAAAGGTAAACTCTTCAAAATTAAGTGTACATATGTACAAGTAAGGAGAATATATACATGTTTATATGGCTTGCCCAACCCCTGTATCACTGTAGTCAGTTTATTACAAGTATAAGTGAGCTAGTCAACTGGTATGTTCACACATAAATAATAAAACGGTTTTTAAACCATGACATTCCCCCACCATATATTGTTGCTTTTGCCTGTTTGCCTTCAAAGACACAAAAGTTCTTGTTTCCTCTGACAAGACTTTCACCTGCAAGTTCAAGGATGGACAACAAAAGTGTTGGACCATGCACTTAAAACATGCACTAATTTGACTCTCCTGTCAACTTCCTGAATAACTATGTAGTCAAATGCTTTACCAACTGAGCTATCTGGCCACCAGCAACCAGAGATGCCCATCCACCATATTCCTCCCCCCCCCCTAATTTCCTATGACTTATTGAAAACCCCTATTGGCAGTCGTTCAGTTCATCAATTCATAAGTTTTCAAGTAATTCTAACTTTAGTTCATGCTATTAATTTTTATTATAAATTATCTTAAATTAATTTCCTAGAAATTATTAAATACTTCTATTGATCTGAAGGTCAAAAGTTCAAGGTAGTCAAATCATACATTGAATTACTTTTAATGCCCTGTTCACATGGAGAGTTTAAATCAAATTAAACGTAAGTTACTGCTAATTAAATTTGAACCGCATTCACACTAGGAGTTTTATGCTAATTAGTTTAATTTGAAGTAATTAACTGCACCAAAATAACTTCGCATGAGCTCCGTGTGAACGCTTAGGAAAGCTAATTCGAATTAAATTTTGAGGCATGCGTAATGGCAAAATTAAGTTAAATGCCACATGTCGGTTGTCATGCAGCTTTAAGTACTTGTGCTATTTTTGAGTGAAAAACTAAGAAAATTGTGTTAATCACTAAAATTTGTGTACAGACACTGTGAAATTATGTCAAATGCATCTGCTTCTGCATGAGGTGATATGCAAATGACATCATAAGAGCCTTACTGATGCCTGACTGTCAAAGTAAAATTTTAATTGACATTAGTTTACTTCGCATTAGCTGTCCTGTAAACGCAATTTAATTCGCATTAGTTTGATTCACATTAGTTTACTTCGCATTCATTTACTGTGAATTATACTCATCGTGTTAACAGGGCATAGAAGTATATTGTTTCCAGGTGATAACTCTAATTTTTGTTGATCGAGCTTTTCTAAACTGATTTAGAATCTAAAATGATTTAGAAGCTTAAGGTGAAAACGCTATTTTTTAAAAAATAGTTATTCAAGTTGAGCCCAGGAGAAGAGAGATCATTTTTTTCTTTGCTTTCTCCATCTGCAAATACCCACTTGCATAGGACATTTAAAAATTCCCAGAATATGCTTGTAATAATTTCATTTCCATGAAAATTGTGATCACCTATTTGTAATCACTGTAAAACAATTGATGTTTGTGAAACACTTGTGCCTCCCTTCACCCCTTTTTTTAAGTCCAGGGGGCATAACACGTACTGTCAAAAATTGCTTGATCATACCCAAAACAGAAGTTGACCTATATATTCTTAGGAAAGTATACAATATTCATTTCAGTATGTGCAATTTCTACGAAAAAAAAATGAACAGAAACTGTTGATGGACCCACAGATAGACAGACAGACATCAGCAAAGGAATATGCCCTCCCTTCTTCAAAGAAGGGCATAACAAATCAGACATTACAGTGTGTGAATGTGTAAACATGGATGACTGAATTTTAAGTTCATTATTTTCCTATTTTAGGACACAGACATAAATTTTCCAAATGTCCTGTACAAAAATTGGCAAAGAAGACTTGCTGGGTAAGCTAGCCGAGTGGAATATTCAGACAGAGACCATAGAACACCCACAGGTATGAACAGGTAAACACAGTAGGTAAAAGTCAGGTATTTTAGGATCATTTGCTGATTTATATAATTAAAAACTATCCAGCTAAATGAGCTTATGTATATATTTACATTTCTAATGTCTTTGTTCAAGATGAAATTACAAATAGTTAATGTTCTTGATTTCTCCATCAACGTACTGATCATCGATAGGCGCGGTTAAAAAAACACTTGCAGGGCAGGACGTGTCAAAGTGATAGAGACAGAAGCAGGGCTTGTAGCATGTTGATAAGGGTCCATTCAGGAGAATGTAAATATAAGGAATAACTGTCAGATTTTTCTATTTCATGAAGATGATCAATCCATTGGCTTGCATGATACATCTGTAATTTTATGCATAAACACCTTCGGCGTTTTATGCAAATTATCACGCAAGCCAATCGATTGATCACATCATGAAATTGATAAAAAAGACAGTTATTACTGAAATGAACGTCTGAAATGTGTATGAAGATAAAAAATAAACAGCTATACAGACACTTTAATATCGCATTGCTCCTCTCGGATCAGTGGAGCTGAGAAATGAGAGTAGATTATATTCTGCAACAGAAGTTTTTATTTTACAGGTGTTTACAGTAGAACAAGCATTACCTCACCTTGAAAACACTGATGGCAAATTTGCCAAAAATTTATTTCTGAAAGACAAGAAGAAGAGGCTTTACTTATTCTGTGCTCCCCATGATGCTGAGATAAAACTGAATGATTTGGCTAAAATGGTTGGGGCCACTGGAGGGTTAAGATTTGCAGACTCCAGTGTATTAGAGGAAAAACTTGGAATTCTAGAAGGATCTGTTACAGTATTTGGGATAATTAATGACACAGAAGACGAGGTCAAGCTTGTTCTGGACCAGCGTCTCCTGGATGAAACCTACCCTAAGGTGTGGTTCCATCCTATGGTCAACAGTGCTACCACCAGCATCACGCCTAGTGACCTTAAAATCTTCATTGACAAAACTAATCATGAACCTCTTGTTATAAATTTGAGCTGATATTAAGTAAAATGATTTTTAAACCAATGCAACTTATTCATGCTTTTGTTTGATGGAGTTCTGTTGACAAACATACTATTCCAAGTTCCTTTAAACAGAGACTCGATCAAAGAAATCTTGTGATAAACTACTGAGCATGCAGGCCCAAAAACATAAACATAGGTAATCAAAGATTACAAAGCTCACCTAGACGAATGTAATTAGTTTAAGTAATGCAAATCTCACATCATATTATTTTCTTAACAGTTTGTATTTATCCTGACAATATTCAAGCAAGTTCTATTTAAACAGGTCTTAAGATTCTTTGGGGATTGACCTGTTCCAAAAAACTTAACCTGGTCATTCGTTTGGCAAATGTAGGTCAGATCAAGCATCCGAAGCAAGTTTAGATTGTCCATCCTTAGGTGCATCATCCATGCAAGTTTGGTCCAGGTAGAACTTATAGTTACTTGGGAATAACCTGGTCACTCATCTGGAAAATGTAGGTCAGATCCAGCATCCGAAGCAAGTCTGGTAGTGTCCATCCCTAGATGCATCATCCATGCAAGTTTGGTCCAGATAGGGCCTAAAGTTACTTGGGAATGGACCTGCTCCAAAAACTTTAACTTGATCACTCATCTGGAAAATGTAGGTCAGATCCCGCATCCGAAGCAAGTCTGGTTTCGTCCATCTCTAGATGCATCATCCATGCAAGTTTGGTCCAGATAGGGCCTAAAGTTACTTGGGAATGGACCTGCTCTAAAAACTTTAACTTGATCACTCATCTGGAAAATGTAGGTCAGATCCAGCATCCGAAGCAAGTCTGGTTGTGTCCATCTCTAGATGCATCATCCATGCAAGTTTGGTCCAGGTAGGGCTTAAAGTTACTTGGGAATGGACCTGCTCCAAAAACTTTAACTTGATCACTCATCTGGAAAATGTAGGTCAGATCAAGCATCTGAAGCAAGTCTGGTTGTGTCCATCTCTAGATGCATCATCCATGCAAGTTTGGTCCAGGTAGGGGCCGTAGGGCTTATAGTTACTTGGGAATAGACCTGCTCCTAAAACTTTAACCGGGACGCCAACACTGACGCCGACGCCGGGGGTATAGCATAAGCTCATCTGGACTTCATCGTGTTGAGCTAAAAAATAGTGAGAAAATTTCCAAGTTCCCCGATACATTTTTAATTGTAGCAATGTTGTTTTTCCATGTTGATGTTCAGGTTGATTAAAATAAACTTCACAGTTTTTATTGACTTATTAAAGTTACTACTGGTAATTAACAAAATATTACTGTAGAATCATCTATCTTCATGGGAAGTGTTCATGGATTTAGTGGATCACCTTTATTTACAAATTTATACATCCCCACAAAATTTTATTTTGCTTGCAAGTTGATTCATTGTATATAGAGTATAAATGAATTACCCTTGAAATCACATCCCGAAATACAGTTTTTTTTGCCTGCACACATTGACCCCAATGAATTAAAACGATTCCATAATATTCTCCGTCAACTTTGAAATGCCCTTAGACCATGAACTTTCTACTTAGATGATGCTTTGGAATGGTTTTATATTGCAATGGTATGAATTAATTGAAGTCGGAAGTTATGTTAGCCACACTATTTTTGTAATTTCTAAAATTATCTCCCCAAAGTCACAATTATGGCATTTATCCCCATATTACCCAGAGGATAGTTTGTGACCAATATGATATTAAATATTGGATAAAGGGCTTTAGGATTCCTGTTAATGCACATTTCTACAAATGTTTTAGGTTTGAAACTTGTATCAAAATATATGAATCACAATATGGCCTCCTTTCAAAAAAGTTTGAGCAGCACTACTGAAAACTATAAAAGCTTGAGTCTTTGGCTTAGTGGAGCAGTTACAAATATAAAGATTCAAACTCTGCATTTTAAAGTGTAATATTTATGCTCCCCTTTGAAGAAGAGAGGACACATTGCTTTGCAGCTGTCTGTCTGTCAGTCCACCAAGTTTCGGTTCATTTTATTTGCAGAGGTTGCACCTACTGAAATGAAACTGGTATACAGATTTATCATAAGAATATCTTGGTCTAGTTCATTTATTGGTAGAGCAGTTTTTGACAGAGTTATGCCCCTTGGACTTGAAAAATTCCAATTATTTGCAGTTTCTGTTCATTTTTTTGGCAGAGGTAGCAATTACTGAAATTTGGTATACAGATAACAGATTTATGACATAAATGTCAAGGTCTAATTCTGTTTTGGGTAGGATGGAGCAATTTTTGACACAGTAATGTCCTTTGGACATTGAAAAAATCAAATTATTTGCAGTTTCTGTTCATTTTCTTTGCAGAGGTTGCATCTACTAAAATGAAATACTATAGAAGCCTGTAGGTGCCAGATAGAAAAATATATTATATGGCGACTGCCACACAAGTTTCTAGCAGCCGCCACATAAATAAACTAGCTGCTGCTAGATACAGGAAGTAATTTGGCAGCCTCCAAAAACAATTATCTATGTGATATATGCCAGATCTATTCATTATGCGGCTGCCAGATAAAATATTTTTTTCTACCAGGCACCCACCCGCTTCGTTGAATGCACAAATGAATTCTTTCAAGTTTACATTTTTTATTAGTATTTTTATTCATATTAAAAATACATGAGTGAAAAGATACATCCATAACAGATACAAGTTCAACAAATAGTATTACACATGAAGAGAAATACATGTACTTTACAGTGTATAACAAAACGAAGATTCCATGAATGACTGCCTATAAAATGGAAACATTTTCCTTAATATAACCCAGAATATCACAGAAAAACATAGACTCGCCGCAATCAACATAAACAAACACGTAACAATAACAATTCCCATCTGTTACTTAAGAATAATCTAGAAAGATATATTTAAAAAAAATTGTCTATAGATCAACAACAATAAAACTCTCATAATATATAAAAATTCTAACAAAAGCTCTATGTCTCCTTATAGCTTGAATATTTCTATACTATATATTAACTATAGGTCGTAATTACACATACAAGTCTATTTATTATTTAGAAATTCAATATTAAAGGTCACTGTTCAATAGTGCCTTAGTCAAGTTAGATCCACTCAATACAAAACTACTGTTTCAGAGATCAACAAATGAGTTTGATGAATTTCATTACTTCAAATCAAAATGCATGAACAGTAATACAGTATAGATGTATTTTCAATGATATGCAGGTAAAATATTAATATGAATTCAAGAAAATTGATGTAAAATTTATTTTTCAATTTAAAACTGTTGTTTATAAACTGATGCCTATGAACCACGGAGATCATAATCGTATAGTTTAATCTTCCCCCATTTAAATCTTAACTCATTAAAGAACTTTTTCATGTTTTATTCCTTCTGGCCCAATGAGATTTTTACATAACCCCCTTCTTTTTGCCTGAATAATCTCTTTGCTGGAAGTGGGTTAAAACTGGCAAAGAAGTCCTTCTTTTTGCCTGAATAATCTCTTTGCTGGAAGTGGGTTAAAACTGGCAAAGAATTCCATCCCCTCCACCCAAAAATTCTGCGAAGTTTGGTTCAAATTGGCTCAATGGCTTTGGAGAAAGTTAAAAATGTAAAATTTAAAGTTAAGTGATGGACAGACAGACCTATGGAGGGTAGAAAAAAATTTATCAAAAAACCCACTTGAACCATTGGCTTAAATGAAGTACTTACCATTAGTGAATCTAATAAAAAATATTACAGTACTGTAAAACAGTGAAATTCATGTCAAACACTTACCACACTCCCATTTAAACAAACACAAATAAGAATGGCACATACAAATATACAAAATCAAATATTAATATACTCAACACCTCTAACAAAGCTGACTTCCATCTCAAATTTCTTCCAAGCAAATCTATAGCCCACGCAAAATTCTTCCCTTGTATGAGAAGAAAAATTGGTTAGTTATTTATACACCTAATAGAAGTTAAAAATTAACTGACGAGAAGTTTTGGGCAATGAAGTACATCAAAATAACACTTTAGTACAATAATCTAAGTTATATTGTAGCTAAACAAACATATTCACTGCATGTTAGCTTAACTCCTTATATTGCACATGATGAGAGGAATATATACACAAATTTAACTAAATTCTCTTTGTATTCTGCACCAAATGAATCCATCCTTATGTTGTACACTAATAATACTAATCAACAACATGGTATACTGCAGAACTAAGTAAATAAAGGAAACACTATGCCCCAGTGTCTAATTCTATCCCTTGATTCCAACACATGAATGTTGGAAGTTCTTTATAGATAGAATTCTCATATAAAGAACGAGGTTTGATTTTTAAAAATCATTACTTACAAATACATAGGCAAAATGTGTAACAAATACTAGAATAAAATAATATTCACAGGCAGACATTGCACAAAAAAATCTTACAAGAGGAAAAATAATTGTGCCCATCTTTTCATCTTGTTCACATCAACAGTCAATCACAGGTATGGTGAAAAAATCAAGTTATTTTTTGTTAATTTTTAAGCTGCCAATTTGGATCACGTTGCACAAAATATGCTTTCCTTTAAAATTCTATTGAGCAACTTTTCTTGAAATAACAAGAAGTATGTTGTATTCCCCAATAATTAGACCTTTATCATTACGAGATTTCATTTGAATAAGCATGAACATTGAAAGGAAATATTACTGGTATTATGTACACACTCTTAGTGAAGTTATAATCCCTCAGCAATTTAAATCCCATGTTCCTCTTCAAATGAAAGTACAGAACATGGATTTATAAAACATGTATTCATCTCCTCTCCATGATTTGCCATTAAGCCCTATGTCTAAACTTGCCTCTTGCATGGAATCATTTTTTGTCTGATATAATAAAGCCACAACATACCAATACACTGGCCATTTTTTTTTTAAAGATATAAAACACAGTTTAAAACTTAATTTGATCTCAAGCACATCACAAAACCAATATCTGAAGACAAAAAGTTTACAAGTACACTTGGGCAGGAACAAACTTGTGATATCATTAATGCATCATGGAAATCTATACAAATGTATTTCATTTAAGATATATGTCTATCATGTATATGATGTATATCAATGTTACAAAGACAATGTCAAATCTTTCTTGTCATTTGAATTACTAGTGTTTCAAGTTTAACGATCAAAACATCAACATCCACATAAAAAAAAAAAACAGAATTACATAAAATTCAAAGCTGCTTAAACCTCATTCTATCTTTAAATCACAGAAACAGTGAATAGAATTCAGGAAATTTAAAAGTGCCATTTTCTTTAAAAAATCTATCAAAAGCATTAACACATATACATGTACATGTATTATTTTAACATATCTTAAGTATCATCCTTTTTTCTATTCAAATTTTTTTTTTAGTAAAATTTTTTAAAAAGTCATTAAAAAAGTTATGAAATATAAACATGCTCTTAAAACTGCCCTAATTAATTTATATACTTAAACTACCTGCTGAAAAATTGTGAACAAATTTATTTAAAAAGTTTCAAAAGATGTGTACTTTTTAAAAAAAATCTTCAACAAACACATGATATTTAAGTCAAAGACTTAATAGTGGTGGTACCATGAAATGTTTTAAAAATACATCTAAAAAATGAAATTTGAAAGAACAAGTACTGGTGAATCTACATGAACTGCATTTATCAGGTGTACTTGTCAACATTATCATAAGGGATCGAGTGTCAACACTGAAACACAGTGAAGACTCACAAGTGAGGATCTATGCTGAAAGTGTGCTCAGCAAAACACAATTTACTTCTGTTTTTTAAATCCTGTTGTTTTTTTTCAAACTGCTCAATTTCCTATAATATAAAATCACAGCCCAGTCATACACTTAGAACAATGATTCTAATCTGATTCACAGGATTAAATCAATCATTCATCAGTCATCTGGAATCACTATAGTGTCTGTCCTTGCTCTCTTAACATTCACGTGAGGACTTTCAGTATCCGAATCATCTGACACCACGATGATATCATCTCCATTTTCATCTTCGTCTTCCTCCTCTTCAATCTCATCCTCATCATTGTCGCCATCGTCAGATTCCACACTCTCCAGTAATTCACTGTGAACCCTCTTGGTGCCCCTAGGAAGTGGAGTGTGTGATTTGCCCTCGGAGTCTGAATCCCCTGAAGAAGACCTCAGTGTAACAGAGCTGACTTGACTACCTGAAAACTTAGGAGGGCTAATACTCTGGCTGCTCTCAAAGACATCAAACTGACCCGAGTCATTCAAATTAGCATCCTGAGGTATTTTGGGAACAAATCCCATGCTACAGGCAGAACTGTGAGAGGTACTAGAGTTATTTGACATGTTACGCACAGACAGCGGGGAAGATACACTGTTCTGAGTCCCTGCCCCTGTACTGGAATTGGAATTTGACGAATCTGTCGAGTTGTTTCTCCCCTCTCCTGAGTTTCGTTTTTCCTTTCGTCTCTTGTACAAAGGGGCACCTTCCACATCCTGCAACCGAAACCCTTCCATGGTGGCTTTTTTGAATGCGTCCATGGTGGCTGAGAGTTGTGAATGAACCATGGTGTTACTATGATTTAAAACCCCCGGTGTCCTGAGCGGGGTCACAGAGAAAACCTGACTGTCATTTCCCGTCAGCCACTCACTGTTTTTGACTTCCTCCATTGTCATTCTTTTACTGGCATCAACAGTTAATAATCCTGCATAAATCAGAAAGAACTATTATCTCATTTCTAGCCATTATATGGCCCACAGGGCTAATCAATGTCAAATTGCAAATGTCAACTTTTTACAAGGCTCATTTTAAAACCTCAAATAATGAAAGATTTCAATTTCAAGCTTAATTTTGAGACTTTTTAAACTTGATAACAAATTCAATAGTTATCCTTCCTAGCTGGGAAGTGTACATCCTTAAACTTTTTCTCTGGAAAAATTATTTTGAGAAGAATAAAATACAATATTGAGTACCTTGAATGAGATCCTTTGCCTTCTGTGACACATCATTCCACTCTGATGAGGAGAAGTCAAACTGTCCGTCTTTTATTCTTTTCATTATTGAAGATGCACTGTCACTCTTGTCTCGTGTTTGAAATGGAACTTTTCCAGATAACATAGTGTACTAAAATTAAACAAATTTCAATCATTCAATGAATTGGGGATGTTTCAAATGCCAATCTACTGGTTTTATCTTTGAGAGGATTTTCTTGTCCATAAATAATTTTTTTTCCTTTTTTTATCAACCTATCAGCAAAATATTTTGGAATTTTTCCAAGGGCTTTATTTGAAGTTGAAGGGGAAGAGGAGAGGTATTGGGCTTCTTCTTCAACACGGAAAATAAAATGTGGACTAGTTTTCAGAAACTTACAAGGTTGACCCCAAGACTCCAAAGGTCACAGGCCTCGTCATATCCATCTGTACTTCCTGTCATCTGCTTAAGGACCTCGGGGGCCCCATAGGGCCAGGAAAAACATGGCGTCTGTAGCTGCTGCTTTTCTGGCTTCAGTCGAGCAAATCCAAAGTCCACAATCTTTATCTCTGCGTCTTCTGTGTCATCAACAAACAGCAAGTTCTACAAAATTATTGCTTTAATATTAACTTACTTTCAATGGTTAAGTATCATGTCAGAGAATATGTTATGTATTTCAATTTAGATTATTCATGCTTAAGTTATATGCATTTGTAATTTTTTTTTTGTAAAAATTACAGTGAAAGTTAAAGAAGAGGCCCAAGGTCCCAACATACACATAAGTCACTTTTGCACTGCTGCTCATGATCTGAAAAAACTTAAATCTACACTTAGTAAAGATGCTTTGACATAGGTTTTAGAAGAATTTATTAGAGGATGTCATTAAACCTTTATTAGTCCTAAATTATCCCCCTTTAAAGAATTTCGAAGGTGTGACCCTTTACTTGAACACATTTAAATCTCTTTTTCTCTAAGACACTTTGAGGCAAATTAAATTAAACTTGACCAATGGTTCTGGAGTAGAAAAAACTGTGAAAAATTTTTTTTCAATCAGGAATGACCACATGTGCTATTAGCTCAGGTTAAATAACAAACAGGGAGATTTTCCAAGATAAAATCATTTAAATGGTTACAAACTACTGTATATACATATTATGTAACTACGCAATTTCATTTTTTTAAAGAATTATCCATATGCCACATGTCACCTGTTCATGCTGTGTGCAAGAAAGACATCAAGGGCTCTCTTTCTATCAGTGTTTCCACATTTTTCAGTAACAGCAAAACTATGTATGGTTAGAGTTATCATTCAATCAAGATTATTTTGTGATTAGCTAACATCTGCCATTGTATGAGAATATAAATTAGATTTATTATCGCAGTCAAACTTTTGTTCTCTCAGCATCAATAGGAGCTCCTCTACTATTTATATCTGCTTGAACATTGACTGGTATGTATATTTAGATGATAGCTAGTCTGAAATGTATGTTTTTGAGAAATCTTTCAAAGAGTTTAGATTTTTAGGGAACCAAATTCATCTTTGAAAATATTTTCAATCACAGATCCCAAGTATGAGAGGTTTTCTTTTAATCATGCTGTGTGTATGTGGTATGTACTTATTTTTAATCTTAAAATAACAAAAATAATTAAATGGATTTGTCCATAATAATCTAGTGTTTTGCTTACTGAAATTTCATAAAATTGTTAAATTAACCTAAAAGAGCTAAATCCACGAATGTGCTAAATTGGCCTAATGATTTTAGGAAAAATAAAGTGAGGAGAAGAAGAAAATTGTTTACGGAAATATTATCCTTAGGTATCAAACTAGAATAGTTTACGCCAAAATTTTCATTTGATGACGTCATACGAGGGTTGTCCCAAAATTCCGTAGACAAGCGTTGTTTTGTAGGAACCCTACGTCATACATTAATGAAACTTTGTATATAGATTAAACCAATACTATCTAATAAATTTATGGACAAATATGGAGAAACTACACAGATTATTCCAATTTAAAAGACACATTTCATTGTCTAGTGTAGGAAGGTGGCGCAATGCTCAAAAGTTGCAAATAAAACTTGGCATATTATATTTAAAATCCTACGGAAAAGTAATTACTGCCCCGTATTTTTTTAAAGGAAATGAAAATTCTTAATGATGTTTTATTAACTATATTTCCTCAAAATTTGGAGTTTATGCTTTGATAAATACGAATTTTATAACGTTTTCTATACATGAGTTGAAATCGGACTTTTTGCAAAATGGCGGCTTCGTTGGCACAGGCGGCGCACTGGACTATGATCAAGTGTTTTGATCCTGAATTCACTCTTACAGAAATGTACCAGTCATAAATGTTTGGTAGAGTAGGAAACTTTTTCTCGTCCTTAGTATTTAAAATGACAAAAACGGTTTCTATATGTATATGTGAATAACAATAACTAAAATAAAGACAGGGCTAAGAAATGGGCAAGAGTTCCATTGTGCAACTCCATTAGAGGAAACAGACGAAAAGTCCGTATAAATATAGCATTTTCAAATTATTATTTTTTCATACCTGTACATGCATATATTTTGTTTACATATTTTAAAGTTTTATCATATCATCGTAATTAAGATATTTCACATTAATAACTATAACCGTGTCGTTTAATTTAAGAATTTGATTCTGGTAATTGAAATATTTTCACCAAAAATTTGACCCGTTGACATTTGTATTTTTTGACGTTGCAGATTGCTCCGGGTGTTAGAGAACGATATCACTTTAAATGTTATTTCTCGAAAAGCTTTCAAGTAAACATGATAAAACTTCGTAATTTATCTGTCAAGAACACGTTTTATCCACCCTGAAAATTTTATAAAGATACGTTGATTTCTTTGAAAGATATGAGCCCAGTCTACGAAATTTTGGGACAACCCTCGTATTTGTACAGAAAACGTCTAAAGACGTGAACTTTGCCACTTTTTATCAAAATTTAGCATTTTTTTCGTCTTTGATTCAAATTTTTGCTGTGGCCACACCCTCTGAACAAAATAAAATTCATACCATTAAAAAGAAAATTAAAAAATGAACAAATAGAGTGTTAATTTATTTTGTTCGAGGGGTGTGGCCACATCGAAATATTTAATTTTCGTTCGATTCAAATCTCTTTGCACCGACCACCAAAGTGGAAATAATGGGGATTTACCCATATTAATTAAAAAGAAACAAGATTCTATGTTGCTTTTGTAAATCTTAATTAGTTTTTAAATGTAAATATACCATTTCTTATAAGTTATTTTGTGTTGTGGTGCAATAGAAAATACGAAAGTCTCTCGGAGTCTCTATAAGCACGACTGCATGAAGATGCAACTAGGCTAATAGTGACTCATTCCTAACTCAAGACTTTTTAGTCAAGTGCAGCTGATCTAGGTTTACATTTTCATTGATTATGCGAAAATATTTTTTTTTAAAAATGGATACTCTTTCCCCCAAATCTTATTTATTTTACAAAAAGTGTATTGATGTTTTATCTCCCGATCTCGTCTCCATGGTCACTATGTAATCAAAGGGAGATAACCCGAGAAACTTTATTGTCACCAAGTCGGAATTAATCCTAGAATATATTTTTAACATAAACGATTACATCGGTAGCAACTACCAGGATGTATATATAAACTGAAAATTTTTGTTTTACCCCTTTACGAAACACAATATGTCGTGAAGTCTGCATCGAATGGCTTCATAAATGATAAAAATGATTAGGCCTAACGTTTGGCTGAGTCAAGATACAAGCGCACAATTGAAAGCCACAGGCCCTATCCAAAACCAACATGCATTTCAGAAACTGCTGTTGGCATTTCAAGAAGACTGCTTAATTTTAAAAAGTTTATTATTAAAAATATTTTCCGATCCGAGAGTTAAACTCAGTTTATAACATATGTAGGCCTAACGAAGTATTGAACCTAGAAAATTCCAGTTGAAAATTCAAATAGATCGAAATAAACAATTTGCGAGAATATATATATTTTTGATCGCGTGTAATTTTTGTGATGGGCCTTTATTAGACTAATACAATGTACATTGTAAAAACGAATAATTAACTTACTACCGATACATGTACCGAGATGGTCAGATAGTGACAGCTCTTCATGGATGCAGGTAATATCTAGTCTCGCCTTCATGCCCATGAAAAAAAAGTCAAAGGGAGGCTACTTGTTTATCTCTTTTTATTTTGAGTTACTCCTCTCAAATGTAACCTGTTCAACTTTTAAGGGGAAGAGGGCAGCCAAGATTAGCAAACCAGTTTATAGTAGAGTACATTCTTATAGACCCTGGACATAAAATGAGAAGCTAAGAGAGAGTGAGGTCTTCTAACGAAAAATGGGGTAATGGGGGG
>PRKT01000181.1:20811-54869 GCA_003671525.1 Saccostrea glomerata | reverse complement strand
TATGGCAGAGATGTACAATTATGACTCGCTTATACTGTACTCTCTAACTGTTAGGAATAATTTATATTTCATGTGAAAGGGACGCCATACATTTTTCAGTAAAAATACATAACACGGCTTTAGTTGTTTAATTTCTTTAAAGTTTCACATTTTGTGAATAGTGCACATATTAGAAAATTAAGTATATGGAATACTTTAATGGGAAATAAAGACAAACGAAGTGTAATTATTTGTTTTTAGAAATTATATTGAAAAATAATAACGCCATTGTGTCCTCTTTGTTACCCCAGCAGTGTTTGTCGTGTGATTTTAAACTTATTTGACAACCATATAAATAAGGTTTACTAAAAACAAATCCACAAGATATTGATGTACAAGTAACAGTAACTGGCATAATGCGCCGTTGCTTTATTCTTTAGCTTTCATAGAAAGTTGCACGGAATACCCGATTTCGCGGATTCAACGATACCCCAATATCGAGTATTATACGCGATTTCAAGGATAATACCCAACTTCGAGTATTCTCTCCGACCTGTTCAACTGTATATATATAAAAGTCTTTATTTACCTTATCTGATGGCAGAAATTCTTTACTAAGGCCAAAATCTGTCAGCACTACATGACCCTCTGAGTCCAAGAGTATATTCTCCAGTTTTATATCTCGATAGATAATGCCCAACTTTAAAACAAACATCAAATGTTAGATACATTTAAACAAATATGATCACGGATGTCAGTGACTTAAACGAATAATAATTATGACATTTTCCAACAAGAATGTTACCACTATCTCTAGGTCAAAGTTACTATAATATCACTTGAATCTCTACATTTTGGGATATAAGGTTCTGTGTTTTTCTCACTTTGTGGAGGTTTTCTAACGCCAGAACAATTTCTCCAATATACACTCGGACTTGATCTTCTGTAAATTGCTCATGTTGATTCAAATGTGTGAACAACTCTCCTCCATTTACGTAATCTACAAGGAAATTTCATTCATTAGCATAGTTACTATAATAGTCTTTTTATCTAGACCTCCGCATCGTACAAATTAATGCTGATATGTTTATACATGTACTTGCAAGATTTTATTTATCATTAATTTTTGTGTTCTTCAAGTTTTCATTCAAAATTGAATTCAATTTAAAAACTACAAATTTGTGTGTACAACCACTGTTTTTTGACAAAGTCTACTTACTATTTACATGAATTTATTATACACATGAACTTATCAAATACGGTTACCTAAACTTATAATGCACAAGAACTGATCAACAAAAACAAGAATTGTCAATTTACCTAGTATTAGATGCAGCTTGGCCTCTGTTTGGAAGGCGTAGTGAAGGCTGACTAGAAATGGAGCCTGTCTGATGGCCTCTAGCACCTGTCGCTCAGTTTTAGTGTGTTCTGTTGTCTTGGTTTTCTGTACAATCGAGGCCTTCTTTAGGACTTTCATGGCATATAGTTTTCCTTGATCCTTGCCTGTGGTCTTTCTCACCAAGAAAACTTTACCATATGCTGAATAAATTAATATCAACTTCAGTACTAATAGGTATTAGAACAAGTGCATTTCCATTCTTATTACTTGAGATTAAAATAACTGATTTGTAAATGCCAAACATAAATTGTTGTGCATACATACAGTAGATTATAATTTTTATCATATTACATGTATTGATCACTTCCATTCAACGATGGGCAAAAAGTTACACAGCTAGCTAGCTTACCATGAACTCTATTAATTTATCAAATGGTGAACATAACACTGATTTCAATAATAAACTGTTCTTACCACCAGTTCCTAAAACTTTTAAAAGTTCAAAATCTTTCATTCCAACTTTGTCCTGTCCTTCCATGTTAACTGAAATAAGATATAATGGAACTTGCAGAGCATATTTCAAAAGATAATCTTTAATTTTGTATATGATAAAAATTATGCATACATAATTAAACATGAAGTTCATATTAAACCAAAACAAATAACAGGAAAAAATATCAACTTACCCATATAATTAACTGATTAATCATAATTGATTTAAAACAAAAACTTTTTTAAAGAACCTACACAGTATCATTGCACAGTATCAATATTTATTGCATAGATTTTTAAAAATAGAATTTCTAGCAATATGTACTTTCACTTTAATAGTTTTCTAAATTTAAATTTTGTTTACATGTATACTAAAAATGTTAGTAAATATGAAATTCCATGGCACTATTAGCATCTGGAAATTTTAAATGATGTCAGTCTAGCATGCATTTTTTTAAATAAAAAAAATTATAATAAATCCGATTGAGTCAGTCAAATGAATCTTAATTAAGTCTACTTTTATCTATTTTTATTTTTCAGTGTCTATTAAACAAAATATTTATTTATCCAAATGCCCTCTGATGTGAATAACCTCAATCGCATTAAATCTCTTATTCCAGAGTCGAGAGTGCAATGATCTGTCAGATTTCTGCGATGTGATAATTTTTAACCAATAAATTACCAACATCGAATTAATTAGCTTCAAGATTATTCTCTTTGCTCGTGTTAATTGGGGGAGATCTCAATCATATTAGTTCAGCATCCATATTTTTTTTCAAGCGTGCAAACTTTTGCATTTTACGTAGAGTTACGTTGTTTTTGTTTTTCCTGTCCAAGCTGTGGTAAACAACTCAGAAACTGGGACATTTGCGCTCCAAAAATCACTTACCGTTAATCAATTCATGCGTAACTGTGCCTCCCCCATTTTGGGCGTTTGGCTGAGGGTTAACGGTCTCCATCTTCTGATGTGGTGACAATTCCGTCCTGTCCACAGCTTACAGGTGTTTACGTTGGTCCATGATTAACTCAGCTCGTTTTCGCAAAATTTACCCACAATCCTCCACTCTAAACGGAAGTTTATTGATTTTGCTAAAAATAGAAAAGCACGTGGCAAGTTTGTTTTTTAATTATTTAAATGTTCTTTTAAATTTGATAATTGTTATCACATTCACAATTCTCCAGGTTTTTTTATTTCCACATTCAGTTTCTACTTACTGTAAAATCTTTCTCATGTTCCAGTGTCGTTTTTTAACGTAAATTAACTGAGCTAAAGAAATTTCAATGAAGATAATTTTTTTTACGAAATTCACAAATTGAAATGAATTATAAAATAAATTCACATGCATGTACTTTAGTACTTATAACTAATTGTTTAAGAAAGGCAGTTACAGGAATTTTGAAAAAAAAGGGAGGGGGCAACAATTAAGTCGGGTAGGGGCCCAAAGCCACTTATAAAAATAATTTATTAAGTCTAAAGTATATTTCAGACACTAAAAGGGGAGGGGGACTAGGTCCTCTCTTAAAATACAATTTATTCAATTGTTCAAAAAGTATGTGTATTTTGATAATCTCACTTACATCGCATATAGGCGTCGGAATGGAGGGGTAGCCCCAATCCATATAGTATTTGAAAAGATGTACATCTAAATTAAAAGTGGTTTAGATGCCTCATTTTCATTAGCCTCCCCTTTCAATTTGCTTCTAATGTCTATGCATCAGTCATTCATTAATATACATCTAAATTCTGGTAAGTATTAAAGTTATTTTTCTCCAATATTGTTAAATCAAAATTTAAACTTTTACACAAATATTTTTTTTTTATTTTGTTCAAACGCAAAAAATAGATGAGTATTAAATTCCAGCGTAGCAAGTAACGGGAATCGAATCAAAATTATCGACTGAGTAGCGCGTTCGAAAAGAAAATCTTCACAAAAAAATGTACACTACCGATACCACAGGTCTTCAATGTGAACAAATGTCTTGATTGGATCTGAACGTATATTTAATACTTTCAAAAACAAGAAGGCTTTGTGATTTTAAATAATTTTAAGCCTTGACATTGAACAGATTCCATATTATCCCTCTACACGTGCTAAGCATCAACAGGGATTTATATTTTTACTAGTATATAATTAGTACATAGGTCTCTAGGATCAGATATTCTATAACAATAAAGCAGCGAAAACCGGTTTTATATTTCCACTTCGAGAAATGCAATTTTGCAAAAGCAGAGTTTAATTAAAAAGATCTTTTGAACATGCACTTCCGTATTTCTTAATAAAATTATGTATATAAAAAAAACCTAAATCGATCAACGGTGAAACATTTTAATTAATTTAATCAAATTAAGAAGAATTTATAGTCGTCAGGAATTCAGTGGCGGATTTAAGGGGGCGCGCACCCGGCGCCCCCCCCCCCCCCCCTTAAAATTGTAAAAAATTAACGTAAATCACAGTTTCGTCTAGAAAATGTAAATATGTATTCTTGGTAGACCTCATTTTTACCCTACAAAAAGTCTAGAATCCAGGAGCTTCCGGGGGCTTCGCCCCCTGGGCCCCCACCAGGGCTTTGCCTACTGGGGGCCTCAAGGCGGCCCCCAGACCCCTTGCCTTCTTTTGGCGCCCCCTCTAACTTCAATTCCTGGATCCGCGCCTGGAATTTATAGATTTTTGTGAGCTGGTAATAAGCTCACATGCTTTTCTGGTCACCTGGCCCCCCAGGATCAGGAAATAGAATTATAATCAAATGTAGATACATGTAAGTTGCAATGACAGATGCACGAGGATATTGAACCACAGAGAAAAAAGGATGCAGAAACATCTTCCTTTCTGACAACTTATTACACACTGAAATACATGTAGTATCTTATATATAGTCCAAAGTAAGGGTAAAATCGTCCTAATAAGATAAAAAGGCTTTCTTTTTCTTTTTTAAACTCAGTTCTAAATTCTTACGATATTTCTAGCCTCCTTTGATGTCATGGTTTTTGCAAAATTATATACATGTACGCATATATCTTTCGGATGAAAGCGTTTCAATTGGTATGAACAAGGTCAAAGGGTCATTTTTTCGTATCCAATGAAATATCTTGTCACGAGGATTAAATATGTGAAGCATGAAAGCCCTATCCCTTCAAAAGTCATGGTCAAGGTTTGTTTTAAAAAAAATGGGCCAAACTCCAAGGTCAAAGGGTAAAAGTTCTTTGTATCTTCTCACAAAAATTACATATATAAAGTATAAAAGTCCTAGCCCTTACCGTTCAAAAGTTATGAGAGAGGTTAGTTTTTTAAAAGTACGTCAATCTCCAAGGTCAAGGTCAAAACGTCAAAGTTTTTGGTCTTCAGTTAAAGGTCTTGTTACAAAGAATACATGTGTGAAGTAGGAAGTCCAGCTGTCTACTGTTCAAAAGTTATGATCAAAGTAAAAGTTTGGAATTTGTGTGTAAAAGTGTTTCAAACTCCAAGGTCAAAGTCAAAAGGTCAAATTTGGTGGTACCCAAAAAACTCTTGTCACAAGGAAAGCACATGTGAAGTATGAACCATAGCTCCGCTAAATCAAAAGTTATGGGCTAGGTTAAAGTTTCTGTGAACAAACAGACAGGGCCTTTATACTTCACATATGTATTCTCTGTGACAAGACCTTCCCTTTGATACCAACGACTTTGACCTTTTACCTTGGAGTTTGACCTACTTTTTATAAAATTTAACCTTGGCAATTATTTTGAACGGTTGGTGCTATGGCTTTCATACTTCACATTTGTCATTTCTGTGGCAAGACCTTCCCATGGATACTAACAACTTTGACTTTTTTGCCTTAACCTTGGTGTTTATAAACCTTCTTTTAAAATATTTTAAACTTGGTCATAACTTTTGAACGGTAAGGACTACGGCTTTCATATTTCACATATGTAACCCTTGTGGCAAGACCTTTCGTTGGAAACAACAAACTTTGACCCTTTGACCTTGACCTTAGAGTTTGACCTACATTTTAAAAACTCTAACCTTGGCAAAAGCCTTTGAATGGTTTGGGTTAGTGCTTTCATACTTCACATATGTAATCCTTGTGACAAGGCTTTTCTTTAGAAACCAACAACTTTGACCTTTTGACCTTGACCCCGGAGTTTGACACACCTTTGAAAGACGTTAACCTTGGCCATAACTTTTGAACAGGTGGTTCTAGAGTTTTATATTTCACATTTGTATTCCTTGTGAGATGAGTAAAGATGAGATCACCCGTGATGCCCAAACCCTTAACCCTTGCCCTTAAATTCAACACATCTAAAGAGAATAAATAAAATTTGTAGTGTAAAAAATTTCAGCGAGATGACCATTTTATGATTTAGTATAGAGTGGGAAATGGTAAATTAACTTGAATATTTAGAAATCTTGAGTATGAATTACCACGGCATCTTGGAGTAAGACTGGGAATTTTTTTTTTTGAAAGAAGATAATGAAATATTGATAAATTGAAATATTCTACTAATAATTGTCAGTTTGATTTTGTCTTTGGAGACGTTTATACATCTGAAGTTTGAATTTTCATAGAGATCAACAAGTAATGAGAGCGTTGATTTATTGGAGTTGAAAAGCAATCGGCAATCCTCGGCTGACTCCGCTACGCTCCATTCAAACCTCGGATGTGATTAGTGGAGGAATATGCAACAGATCCTTACATTTCTCCGCCGGAAACTGCCTAATCACTCATTTCATATTTCGCTCTGCATAACGTTCTTCGAAAATGTTTTTTAATCTGTGCCATTTTGATCGTAAACAGTTTTTGATTACATCCTCATGTTGATAGGCTTTGAAAGCAAGAAAAAAACGGTTGAGTGTGCCACAAAATAACTCCGATTTCAAATGTATGACATTTGAAAGAAATTCAAATAAGATCACATGACTGAATCAGCAAGATGGTAGATCACCGTTGACGTCCGAGGTTATGTGCGAGGTACGAGTCATCCGAGGAACTCCGAGTGGTTGAAAAGAGGGGTATTACTTCTCCGGAATAAAGCATTTACTCGGATTTGGTTTTCTAAGTACGCGTTGCATCAGTTAAGGGGTGCGTCGATTTACCCAAAAGGAACCCAAAAAGGAACCAATAGGACCCAAAAGGAACCCAAAAGGACCAAAAAGGAAATCAAAAGGACTCAAATAAATATATTAATATACATTGAAAATTAATAATTTGAATTAAATTATGAATATCATATTATAAATTTACCTAAAAGTTAGCAAAAACATACATTTATATTGTTGCAACTTTTCTCAAAGAAATAACATACGACTTTTATTACATCAAACACTAAATCTGGTCAGATATGCTTTGATTTCTTTTAGCTGACAAAGTATACTGTATTATTCTATTTCTCCTTTGTTTTACCATATCTTACTATATGATATTTAATGAATAAAGAAATAAAGTTTTATTTAATGACATGTTCTATGCATATGGTATCGGGGATGGGTGTGGGGAGGGTGGTGGGGGACCCACCCCAAACACACACTTTACCCTCAAAAAACCAGTTTTAGTTTTAATAAAATATGAAAGTATTTATTATATATCCATTTATTCTCTTTATTTCAAGTCCTTTTGGGTCGTTCTTAATTTCCTTTAGGGTCCTTTTGAGTTCCTTTTGGGTTCTTTTGGGTCCTTTTGGGTAAATCGACGCATCGTCAGTTAAGTGTTTGGCGGTAACGGTTTTTTGCTCTTTAACAGCAGTGACACTGAATACCCAGATCAGGGACGCTTTTACATAGCAACGAAAAAGACTTGTAGAAAACTTTAGGAAGATACACAATGTCTGGAGGTAAACGTGTACCTGGATTCTTACGTAATGTGATTGTTATGTACGCTCAGTATAGGACTTGAATCAATGGCTTGAGTTTGCTAGAAAGGTTTATCAAGCTCTTCAAAATATTTTGACTAAAGCTATATATTAAAACCCAACGATAAACAAAATGTTACAGATATTCCATATCATTGCAAAAGATTCGATTTCAAAATTTAAATCTTATTTTGTTTGTATGTTTAATTCATTTGTACAATACAGTTCTTCATATGTATTGAAGCATAAACAGCCAACATGTCAGGAGAATGTATTTTGTTACAATCTATATTCCCTTTATAATTTAAAGCATGATTGGCTGTACATAGATTAAATGTATTGCAGTCCTGATTGATTGAATAATTAGGCATTATACATACAAATATATACTTATCAGGTTAATGCACTTTTTTTGGACAGAGAAAAGAAATGCTCTAGTACATCATTATATACATCTGAGGTCAATGTAACAGCTTGGAAATAAAATAATGAATACACAATGTTCAATTCATTCTATATTTTCATACCAAATTAATTTAGGATAAATTTTTTTAAAAGTTTATTTGCTTTCAGTTTGATCAAACTTGAACCAATATTTAAATATTTGTATATTTTGGCTTTATTCTAGGTCAATTGTAGCCAGTCGGTAATGGACATGCTAATTTAAGTCACAGTGCAAATGCAAATATTCATTCATTTGCTTCATGTGTAGGCATTTCAGCAGAATTTCCAATGTATTAAAAAATTATGAAAAATAATTTCGTTTATATACCTTTTTTTTGCATGATTGCTAATGGTATAAATATACTAGTATTTATATTGAAACATAACATATATATTCTTTATGCAAAATTACTTGCATGAGATAGAGAAGTGGGAAAGGTGGAAGGAGATATGGGATCTAAAATGAATGAAGATGGATTTATTTTTAATGATAATAGAACTAATTTATTAATGCATTAAATTTTGCTTGTAATAGAGAGGGAAAAACAATAATATAGTTTTTAAATTCATTAACCATATAAAAATATGTGCAATACCCATTTGCTTCATATATTATGCTAATCAAAACATAACTATTATATTGTAGCATACTGCTTAATATATAGAATAGCAAATATTTTAGTGAACAATATAGAATAGCAAATATTGTAGTTGAACATATAACAATAAATCAATTTATTTATTCAAATAATTTTTAGTTCATTGTTTTTATAAAATTGATTTTCCATAACGATAATGAAGACTTACTCTCTGCTCACATCTTGAAGATTGAGATAATTTTTTTAAAAGGAAATATATATATGCTGAATTTATGCATGTGAATGTAATTTTACAGTCTTTAGAATTAAATCTTGCAGCAGAGAGTCATCTCACTTTACATTTTAATGTTACATTTTCATAATTAAAGTATGTTACTTAGTCAAGTTTATAAAGACTTGAATATTAAATAAGGAATAGATGAACTTTTTATTCATGTATTATGAAAATATTTTTTTCATGCATACTTTTATTTTTTAGATGAATGCCAACTGAAAATCTAAATAAACCAGGTTAAATATTCTTCAACTGTGAGAAGGGAAACAATCTTTTATTCTTAAATTACGGAGAAGGAAAAAAGATGAATATACTTTTATGGAACATTTGTAACATTTAATTTCTTTTAATATATTACATCATTGGCATTGTAATTTTTTTTAAATGGCTATGCCTGGGAAAATGAAATCATGCAATGTTTATCATATCTACATTTGTATTTTTTTTAGTCATGCAACCATTACTTTATTTTAAAAGAATATTTCATTAATTCGTAATTCCTTGTGTGCATGGTAGAAAAAACTAAGGAGAATCTGTTTGTTAAGTTTGATTTATTCTAAGAAGAAAACAATAAAATTGTATCTACAGATATATAGCACCAGTATTATGATGTACATTCTAGTTTCTTTATACCGGACAGTATTACATATACACTGCACTTTATACAAAAACTTTCATAATATTTTTGAGTATTGCTTTATATTTCTGATTTTTTTGCTCACAATGTTAATAAAATAATTTATACATCCTTTTTTTCTCGTTTATTTCTGATAAAAAATGGATTGATTGCAGTAATTTATTTGAAGCAGTAAGTGCACATCAGTAGACTACAACATCTTGGTTTTAAAGTCATCTTTAAATAACTGTTATGGCTCCTCCATCAATGCTAAACATCATGTAGATTCTATAGTAAATACAATACTTGATGTACAGTACTTTCATCACTGTCACAAACCACGACTGATATGTACAGTCCTCTCCCATTCTGGACCTTAGCTTGAGACAATATACTCTCATTCACTTTTATAATTTAATACATGTATACAGATATAAATTAAAACAAGATTGTTGTTCTTTGATTGCAAGAATACAAAATATAAATGATTATGTATGCGGGCTATACATTTTTTTGCAAAGTTGAAACTGCCCATAACTGTTTGAACAACACTAAATACATACACAGTCAGGTAAAGGGTCAAACTTTTCACAGTTACTAGATAAAATAAAGTTCCAGAAATGTTGCGGTTCATTTTATTGTCTGGTTATCCAAATACAGCTTTTAAAACACATCTTTATAGAAATACCCTAAACCATCTTTAAGGGGTCCCGACCCTCTGCTATAAATTTCACTTTAGAAAATTTAAAATTTGTAGTATTGATTTTCATAAACAACAAAAACATTAGAGCAACATGGAAAATAGTTTGAAGTATGAAGCGCTGCTTATTTTCTCAGAAATAATATTAATGACAGATCATGATATGAAGAAATCGAATACAGAGAACAGAAAGATTAACGATATATTATCACAACATTAAATTTAATATATGAGGTGCATATGAAAATAACACTTAGTATCATACCTATGAAAATCATGTTAGAAAACATCATGAAGCGATGCTTCCTAAGTCAGAAAATCACAATGCTGTATGTGGTTGTGGAAAAAAATACATCTGTGAAAAAAAATCATACTAATAAATTTGCTGTATTAAGTAATTGAAACATTTAACCATTTTTAAAATTGTCCTTAAAAAGATACAACTTATTCAATTTATAGGGCTTTTAATGTTGAGTTTAAATGTTTTATTGTTAAATATAATAAAACAATTTCTGTGAAATTGCCAAAAGAAATAGAAAGTATTGTTCCCATCCTTTGCAAGATTTCATCGAATTGACTACTCAGTGGTCGCAGTTACGAAACTCTGATTACGAAAACTGTGATTAGTATTCATAGTTTGTACTTTGAAAGTTATCTCTCTTATCAGAGGGTCGCTGCCCCTTAAAAAACAATGTTTGCTTGCCCCATCTTTCGACTCAGGGTAAAATTAATGGCTTGGTAGGTATGTTGGGAAAACTTAAACATTTTTATTGACAGGATAAGAGGAATAAAAAGATAAAAAATATATCATGTCATGCAATGTAAAAAAAATTTTGAGTCGGGCCATTTTTAATCAGTTGGGGAGAGGGCAACCAAGCAATTTTTTAAAGATGATCCTATTTTTTCCATTTTTTTTTCTGTTTGCTCATATACAATATATGGACAAGATTATCATAAGAATTTTTAAGGAAAATGTAAAATCTAAATTGAAATTTTAAAGATATAAAACTGCACTAAATAATGGAATAGTTTCTTTCTGTAAATCCATGTACAGCATGTAAGAAGAATACAAAGGAGCAGATGAGAAATAGAAAGAGTCTACACAGATCTTTTGAACCTGAATACAATACGTGTACACTGTCTTAATTTCATTACATACTAAATATGAACTCTTGTGGATCTTTACGAGAATTTTGATGAACAGAAGTATACATTCCTACATGAGTAAACAGATTGGGTTCTATTTGATAAGCGGTGAGATTGTTGCTTGTAATGAAATTATAAATTGCAATATCTGTATGATGCTTGTTATTATCTTTGGCTAAATAATTGAGCAGACTAGGAATGATCCATTTTGGATAAAACATGGCTGGTGTGCAACATCCAGGAGAGATGTTTAATGAATACAACTGAGATGCCAACCTGCGTAGCTCAAGAATATTTTGTCGATCCAGCAACAGTGCAAAAATTATAAAATATATAGCACCTAATACAAAATATAAATACTTTGTAAATATCTTTTTCCTGATGGCAAAAATAAAAAAGCACCCTCCTCCTACCATTCCAATGGCTATCACCTCGAGAATTCTTCTCATTTCATTTCCAAATCCTTGCCATTTCGGAGGATAGTATAACTTAATAAAAGCGAAGTTTTTCATAGGTTCACTTCTGAATAAGGTTAACCATCGTAGCTTGGTGTTAGCTACATCCAGGGCCATTGGTAGGGGAAGTGTATCATCTTCCACTATTAAAACATAATTAGGATTCATAGAATATGCCATTTCTAAACAAAACATGTAGTCTATCGTTTCTTTTTGGTAGGTATCAAAATTTTTCTGAAGATGATATAGCACCTTGTGAGGACTGTTGTGAAGTATTTCTGTAGAATTTTTGAAGCGATATTCGACAGGTATAAATTTCTCTAACTTCCTGGCTTCCTCATGTCCATATAGATCCTGATCAACATTGCAAATGAACATGAATTTTCTTTCAAAATTTCTATCTTCTTTTAGTAATTTATCCATTTTTGCTACTGACTGCGTGAGATATCCCAGAGTTCCATCTTTTCTCTTGACGGTAATAATAGCCACAACTAGGTCAAGGTGACCTGATTTTTTCATGTTGAGGTAGAATAATTTTGATGTTTCCGAATGGAGTGAGGAGAAATAGGCAAGAGATCTCTTGTATCGCTCTGAATTGAGAAGCTCTGCTTTCCTGGTAACATCATCCTGCTTGTTATAAAGGTAGTAGAATTTGGAAAATGGCAGACTAATGCACAGCAGTGGTACTATCAATGTAAAGGTTATAACAAACAAGAGGGCTAGCCATAGGAGTGTATGTAGAGGCTTCATCACCAGATCTCTGCATTCTAAGGATTGTCTAAAATTAAATTTAAAAAAAATAAGAAATCAAAGTTAAAATCGTTTGTGATCTAAACCTCTACCAGTACTTCCTATTAACCAGTTAACACTAGAAATGAGTAGAGGAAATGCTGACATTTCCTAACCAAAATTGGTTTATTTAAAAATTCTTTCAATTAAATATATTTATATGCAATTATTTAATTTATTTTATGCAAACCATGAAAATCAAATGGGCTTCATTCAGAGTTGTTTAACATCTGCCACGATTCACTGGGTGAGTTGAGGATGTTAAGGATGTCGGATGTCTTGTCTTCCCCATGCCCCATGTTTAACTAAAGTAAATAGATCGGGTATGATATTCCATTTTTCCTTAAAAGGGTCCTTCTAATGTAAGAGAAGAAATGAGATAGTCTGTGACCAGACTATGAAATGAGAATAAATAAAGTTAAAAGAATAAAATGAACTTCTTATGGTAAATATATCGATGTATAATTTTTTGCTATTTAATTAAAAGTTTAAGAAAAATTAACATGAATTTTTAAATCACTACAATGAAAATAATGCTTGGGTAATCATGCTAATCGTATACAAATAAATTTGGATAAATTTTAGCCTTTGATATGGTGGAATGTTTTAAATCTCTAAAAGAAATAAGGGCAAATAATTGAACATACATTAAATAATACATTCAAGCAATACTCGTTGGAGCATTTTAAAACAGGCATCTATGATATCTATTCGACATTTTAGCTTCCTTGATGGCGGTTTTCCGATCCCGAGCAAAATATGCGACTTCTGGATGTGTATCTGATATGCAAGGTTGATTTTATTAGTCAGGTGTCAAGAAGGGAGCCTGTTTCCTTATCATAATGAGGGATACAAGGAGCAATTCATTTCTGTAAGAAATTTGATTGTCATTTTAATTCGAACTTCCAAATACGTTAACTTCATAAACTTGAGACGACATTCACATTTTTGCACAAATTTTTATAAAAAGTAAATTGTCATTAAACGGTTAAAACTTTTTTGACAGTAACAGTCCATATTTTGATATTGAGGTACTTCATGTGTAAACTTAATTTAAATTATATAGGGTTAAATAATATGCTTAAAATTATTTCAAACTTTATTTGTAGTCGATCAATATTTGACCACTGCTGTTGTGGATTCATTTTTTACCTTGGATGACTTGATCGATACAAGCTCAGACATGGGTGACTTTTGGAAGGCACTTTGCAGACCACATGGGGACACATCAGCTTGGAATGGACAAGATTTTGGGTTCTGCTTTGAGGAGCTGGTTGTTGTATTTCCCCCTCATCTCCTCCTGTTGGCAATCAGTGTCTACCATTTAGCTAGTGCTGGGGGTACAGGCATTAGCAGTTATGTGTACCCTTTTCCCATATTTCTGAAGCTGAGACTGTTATGTACCATAGGCCTTATGCTAACAGCAGTTGTAGCTCCACTTTTGACGAAAATATTGTTTGGATTTTCACTTAGTGCTATAGATATTGTTACATCTGGTGTTGTTTGTATCTGTTGGTTTATCCACTCCTTTTACATTTGGAAGTTAAAGTATTTAATATTGGGAACATATAGAGGACCTTTACTAAATATTCTGTCATACATTTTAACATTTATATCTGCTTGTTTTATGTTACATACTGCTATTCTGCTGTGGATACACAGACCAGAAGATTTTAATCCTTATTTATGTGTGTGTTCATTTGTGAATTTCGGTTTACATTGTTTGTATATAATTTCGTTACTGCCTAATACTCAACGAGGGATTAATGTGCAATTACTAAGTCACAGTCTAAACATAAACGAATCAGAAGAGGAGTCATTATTAAATGGTTATAGGACATCATATGGTGCAATTAGACATGACCTTAGCCCCCTTGAAGGGGAGGATAACAAGTCATGGCTATCTAGATTGACCTTTCACTGGGTGAACCCACTAATGGTAAAAGGAGCTCAACATGACATATCAACTGCAGAAGATCTCTTCACATTACCTAGAAGACTGAATACCAAAAGTATAGAAAACAAATTTGGCCTAATGTTAGAATTTGTAACTAATGTGCATGCAGCTGTCTCAGAAAAAAGTGAAAGTTTCTCTCAGAGAAAATCCATAGATGAAAGTAATAGGATACCAGATGTAAAAATAAAAGCCCAAAATAATAGAAAAACTTTACTAAAAGCATTGAATAGTGCATTTGGATGGGAGTACTACTCTCTAGGACTTTTAAAGCTGTTTGCTGATCTTGCAGGATTTGCAGGTCCTTTACTTCTTAACCTTTTAGTGTCCTATGTAGAGAATAAAAATGAACCAGAAATACATGGTGTGTATTACGCGATTGGACTTCTTGTCTCAACACTCATCGGATCACTGTGTTCGACCCAGTTTGATTACAACATGCAGGTGGTTGGACTAAAGATCAGATGTTCTATCATAACAACAGTGTATAAGAAGGCTCTAAGAGTCAGCAGTGTGTCCTCATCAAAGTTCAGTACAGGAGAAATTGTTAATTTTATGAGCACGGATACAGATAGAGTTGTGAATTTTTGTCCTAGTTTCCATGCTTTCTGGAGCCTACCATTTCAAGTGGGTGTGTCTCTTTATCTGCTCCACACTCAAGTTGGATTAGCTTTCTTAGCAGGTCTAGGGTTTGCTATTCTTCTAATTCCTATCAATAAATGGCTGGCTAACAAAATAGGGCAGCTCAGTACAGAGATGATGCTTCAAAAGGATGCAAGGGTTAAGGTCAGTGGAATTACAAACTGTTAAGAAAAAAATTCAACTACATAATGCTTCTATGACTGTCACATCTTTCTTTGTATTGCAATTTATAATAAACAAACTATGGTTAAAAAAATAATAATTTCTTAAAACAGTCAAAACTTTTAAATTTTACAAATTTCTCAACACTAAATTTGGTGTGTAGACAAGACATGTTCTAAGAAACATTACTTATTTTCTATGAAATGTAGGCGAAATAATCATATATTATACTAAGAAATTGTTTATTAAATTTAGCTGATGACAGAAATTCTCAGAGGTATACGTGTGGTCAAGTTCTATGCTTGGGAAGATACATTCCAGACCAAAATTGAAAAGTTACGAAGTGCTGAGTTAAAAAGTTTAAAAGGAAGGAAGTACTTGGATGCAATGTGTGTCTACTTCTGGGCCACTACACCGGTGCTTATATCCATTCTGACTTTCACTACATACACTTTACTAGGAAACACTCTCACTGCTGCTAAGGTAGATATAAAATCTTCATAAAATTATTAGAATGTATAGTGAAATGGATATACTGTAAAACTCGGTTGGTACGAACATGGGTATTCACAGATATAGTGAAGTTATCTTGGATCCCCAACTACATGTATATAAATTTAACGAAATCTTAATATGGATATAATGAATTACGGATATTGGGAAGTAATTTCATAGGTCCCAGTGACTTTGTTACTATATGTGTGTGTGCTTTTGTTTTTGATGTTTTTTTTGGTGCAATCAAAAGGTTTAAAAATAAAAACCATATTGAAAATCTAATTCATGTTCTTGCTGTAGCCAAATTAAATTAATCACAAAAAAAACTATTGAAATACAACTTTTACAAAAAGTTACTTCCTCATTATTTTCTTTATTATTGTACCTAGGAATGTAACAAAATGATTAAATTATTATAATTATCACTTCTTCCCTATAAACTAAAAGCTAAGTCTAGGAAGTCAGTAGCCCAGAGATGAATATGACACTGATGTCTATCGTATCCTGTAGGTCTTTACCAGTCTCTCTCTATTCCTGATGCTGATCAGTCCCCTGAATGCTTTCCCCTGGGTCCTCAATGGTCTAATGGAGGCCTGGGTCTCCCTCAAAAGGCTGCAGTCATTTGTCTCACTCCAAAACATTGATCTCAAAGAATATTACTCACAAATAAATGGTAAGTAAAATTATGAGCAATGTGGTAATGAAAGCAATAATTATTGCGTTTTTGCTGCAGTTTTCATTTTTCCTGACAAGTTTTCATTGTTATTGAATGTTTATAACCTGTACTCTGTGTATTCTGACTTGTTTCTTAAAGATACACCAGATGATGAAGAGGAACTTGTCATCACAGCTGGCACTTTCTCTTGGCAAGAGGAATTAGATAAACAAAGCTCAGTGAAGTCTATTGAAAACCATTTTGAAGATGACTGTGAGCATCATGGGGCTATGCTCCTCAAAGATATTAGTCTTACAGTAGATAAGGTAGGTATTTTATGGAATAAGAATTATCACAGAAACATGCTAAGTATTACCTTATAAAATATAACCAGTAAATTATAAGGAATTGATTTATTAATTTTTATGGTTCTGGTTATGTTTAGAAACAGCATATATCTGTCTTGTCTGTTATGCCTGTCTACTCCACTAGCTAGATATCTTGGATGTTTGCTTTAAGGGATAATAATTAATATCTTAGATATTTTCTGTATGAAGATCAATGTGGTTCATTATAGGGGGCAGTGATTGATATGTTTCATTACAGGGGCAGTTTATAGGGGTGGTTGGTAAAGTCGGATCTGGGAAGAGTTCTCTGCTGAGTGCCATCCTGGCAGAGATGCAGCGTGTGGGGGGTCAGATCTGGGTCAGGGATCTGGAGGAGGGCTTCGCCCTGGCCAGTCAGGAGGCTTGGATACAGCAGTGTACTATCAGAGACAACATTCTGTTTGGCAGGCAGTATGACCACAGGAAGTATGAGAAGGTGTTAGATGCAGCAGCACTCACCGAAGATCTAAAGGTAAGTCTGCTCATTTTCCTTACTCTGTTTTTACCAAGAACCATTGAAAAAGGTATTGCATTTTTAAATATGTTGATTTCTTTCTTTTTAGGTCTTTTCTGCTGGGGATAAAACAATGGTTGGAGAAAATGGGGTGACTTTAAGTGGAGGCCAGAAAGCTAGGGTGGCTTTAGCGAGAGCTCTTTATCAGGTATTTCTGTAAAACTGGACTAGAAATGCATTGGCTCTTTCAAGTAAGAGTCATCAGTGTTAATATTTGCTTGTAAGTTTTTCATAGACCAGTTACTTGGGGGTTCTTACAATGATAAATTTCAAGTTTTCTGCTGTAGGATAAAGGTGTGTATTTGCTGGATGACCCCTTGGCTGCTGTGGATGCTTATGTTGCCCAGCAGTTATATGACAAATGCATTATGGGAATGTTAAGGAAGAAGACAAGAATCCTGTGCACTCATCATGTAAAATTCTTGTCATCAGCAGATGTAGTGGTTGTGATGGAAGATGGAAAAATTTCCAGAATTGGTAAGACAAGAAATGGTATAAAAGTTTTTTTTTGCAGTTTAAAATTGTAAAAGTTTTATCCCTCAAAGGTACAAGTACTTTTTAAATTTGACATATTCAGCTTGGTAAATTAGTTTGACTTTGACCTTTTATGTGTAGATAATTAAGATATTTTCACAAATATTTATGCATTATTATTTATATGGTAGACTCTGTTGAATGACTTTGCTTGTAGAGAGATAAATAAAACAATATGTAAACCCCCCAAATCTGAGTAACCAAATGTGTGATTTTTTAAGGGATCTACATTTAAGGTACCAGTATATACAATAATGTATTATTTAAGGGAGTCCTTCAGAGGTTTTGGATATGGACTTCATGAAGGAAAACAAAATGGAGGATCGTGAGATGGAAGAGGAAGTGGAAACGGATGATGTGAAGGATGGAGAGGTGGAATCAGAGCAGGTGGAGGAGGAGGGGATGGAGAAGGGGGTTGTACGTCTGTCTGTGTATAAGGCCTACTGGTCAGCTGTAGGGGTGTGTCTGGCCCCCAGTATACTCACAGCACTGTTTCTTATGCAGGGTGATAATACTTGTACATTTACATTTAAAATGGTCCTAAATCAAGATTGATCAAGTGGACTGAACCTTCTCAGTCAAAGATCAGTTTGTCATATTCTGAAAATGTCAAAACTCTAAGTTAAAATTCATGTAAAGAATTCATAAAATTAAATAATGGTGTCTGTTTGTAGCCTCAAGAAATGTGAATGACTGGTGGCTGTCCTATTGGGTAACTAATTCACATGATTCAGCCAGCACCAATCACAGCAGTGCTAATGACACTGGGTAATTCATGTTCTCTTTATATATGTTAGACAATATATTGGATTAAAATACAAAAAGCACAATATAGAGGAATATTGAATGAATCACAGAATAAGCATTTTTTGGAGTTTTGACATAATAAACAGAGACTTTGAATTAGTATTAAGTATTCATTTTATAGTTTTGTGCTGTACATTTTATTTACCTATTTACATGTGTACTTTCAATCTGAAAGTTTCACTGTGTAAATTCTGGATGCATATACTTGTATAATGTGTACCTGGTATGTATGAATTTCTTCAGGAACTCGACATCAGACGACATCCAGTTCTACCTGACAGTATATGGGGCCCTAGCGGGGGCCAATTCTTTGTTTACTCTACTGAGGGCTTTCCTTTTTGCTTATGGAGGAATATGTGCTGCACAGTTCTTACATAAAAGACTTTTATCTGTGATGTTAAAGGTAATTAATATTGGTTTACATGTATACATTTAATTACCCAGGGTATATGTTCTGCACAAGTGTGTCCTTCTTGATCCAATTTCTCTTTTGGATAGATATTTTTTAGCATAGCATCATGCATTATTTTCATTTACATTGCATTTAGATTAGCAGAGAATAATGATCTTATAGTCTTTAAATTTTTACAAAGAATACTGATCTTGTGCAAATGCATATAAATTCATGTATCATACTTGTACATTCTATGTTCTGACAGGCACCTGTCTCGTTTTTTGACACCAATCCAATTGGACGCATCATTAACCGGTTCTCCTCGGATCTCTACACCATTGACGATTCCTTACCCTTTATCCTTAACATTTTTTTGGCTCAGCTGTATGGAATTCTGGGAACTGTAGTCGTCATCTGTTATGGACTCCCATGGTTCACACTACTACTTCTACCACTGGGAGTTGTTTATTATAAAATTCAGGTAACTACTGAAACTTACAGGTATATTCATTTATTCATGCACTGTACCATTTTCGAAGAGTCACTACTGATCTTCCACCTGTACAGCATTTACACTGTATTTACTAAAAGGCACATATTTTAGACTCACCATTTAAAAAAAAATATGAACAAAATTATAACTAGGAGTAACATGTACTTCTTCAAATATCAGATACTTATATCTTAATGCTCAATGTAAAATCTTTAAGAATGTCAGAAACAAACACAGAGGGAAGAATGCTAGTAATTATAGTGGAAAAGTAAAGGTGTACTTAATTTAGCCCCTGTTATTTCCAGCATTTCTATAGACACACCTCCAGAGAAGTGAAGCGGATTTCCAGTGTCTCCCTGTCCCCTGTGTATGCTCATTTCTCTGAAACTGTCACTGGACTTACAACAATCAGGGCCTTCAGGGAATCTGACAGGTTTGTAGCATGAAGTCTGAACAACTGATACATTGTGAAATTTTTGCTCTCTGATTGTTTACATTCATTTTAATCATATAATCATTAATCATTTCTTTATTCTGTAATCAGCACCTGTTTTAATATGCACTTTTGTTTTCTACCATTATTACTAGATATACATGAATTATCTATCTGCATGAAGGAAGACAGTTTCAAGTAACAACCTTTGGTGCAGATTTATTGCCCCTGGATTATGATTTTCATATACATGTATCAATGAATTATACTTTTGGTCCCCCAGATTCAGAAGAGAGAACCTTGAGAAGTTGGACCTGAACCTGAGGGCTCAGTTCTGTGGACAGGCTGTGGCCAGCTGGCTGGGATTCAGACTCCAGATGATGGGGGTCGTCATGGTTACAGGCATTGCTTTCATTTCTGTTCTCCAGCATCACTTCCAGACAGTTAATGCAGGTACTTACATAGAACAGTACATTAAATCTGTCAATGAGTATAATCTTTTAATTAATTAGGTAAAAAAATATGCACAGACACAGCTACATTAAGCTGAATGCTTCCACATTAATAATTTTTTGTTGATACATGTATGTTGAATCGAAAATGCAAGATATAAATATGAAATGGGAATAACTCGTTTTTTTATTTGATGTTCAAAGAAATTACTTGGTTTTAAAATTTTGTGACAAGTAAGTTGAATTAGAATAACATTAAAAAAAAAAACCAATTGCATACTACATTTCATTTTGACTTTCAAGGCAGAAAAACCATTTTCTATTCTTTTTGCCTTATTTGAATACCATTAAGTGAATTGGTTTCTTTGTAATTACAGTGTATTTTACTCGTTGATAGGTTTAGTTGGCCTGGCTTTATCTTACGCTCTCTCTGTGACCAATCTTCTGAGTGGAGTGGTCAGCTCCTTCACAGAGACAGAGAAACAGCTGGTCAGTGTAGAGAGGGCCCAGCAGTACCTTAACATTCCACCAGAAAACCTGCAGGGATCACTGCTGGTAAGGGATGCATAACACTATTGGTCAAAGTTTTGTTCAGAATCTATTCATATGGTAAAAAAGTTCCATTATGAGGTGTTTTAGTATAGGTAGTAATCTGCTCTTGGATCAAGAACTAGATAAATTGAAATGTACAGTTTATTACTCTATATGTTCTCCCCACTTACATCAGGTACATGTATATTTTGGAATTGTCAGTTTTACCAGTATTCCAAATCACCTAACTAGGATGTTTATATTTCTACACTGTAACTCAGCTGATAAATCTCTTAACTGGTGTGAATGCTTACTGTACTCAGTCACATACTTTATATCATTAGTTGATTAGTTTTATCATCATTTTAATGCATCAACTATAACATTCTTTTATTTGATTTTTTTTAGGTTTCTCCATCTTGGCCCACCATGGGTGTAGTAAGCTTCAAGAATGTTTGCCTGAGATACAGGAACGACCTTTCTGATGCACTGCGTGGAGTCACATTCTGTACTCAGCCCAGTGAGAAAGTGGGCATTGTGGGCAGAACTGGATCAGGCAAATCCAGTCTGTTTCAGGCCTTATTCAGAATTGTAGAGATACATCAAGGAGACATCAAAGTAGACAGCATGAGCATCAAGTTCCTAGACCTCAAGGAAATCAGGTAAAGCTTAATATTCACGAGATGATATGATTTTTTTGCAATTTATGGAAGATGTTTATTAAAGGTCTTTATTGAATTATTAATTTACATTGTTTATTATTATTTTTATGTCAGACGTTAATTCTTTATAATCTTGTATCTCTTGAAGAAATGAGAATTATATGCAAGATGTATTTTGCTATACACTGTAAGAGTGATTTATATAATTACCCATGGCGTGTAAGATTTTATTTAGTTATACTCACTTTAAAAGTGATTTTTTTCAGGAGTCGATTTGCAGTCATTCCACAAGATCCGTTCCTGTTTAGCGGAACTGTAAGAGAGAACTTGGATCCTTCTATTGTTTACGGAGATGAGGAGATCTGGAATTCTCTCAGTAGATGTCACCTTGTGTCAGCTATAGAGAGACTGGGGGGCTTGGGGGCAGAAGTGGGGGAGAGGGGCAAAATGTTTTCTGTGGGTCAGAAACAACTTCTGTGTCTGGCCAGAGCCATTTTAACTAAAACTAAGGTACATTTAATTATTTGTTACATGAATGATATTACAATTAACTTTTAGCTAAAAAATAGAATTTAAAATCAAAAATTAAAATTGTATGCATTTTTTTTTAATAATGGATCTTCATATTGATTTCAAATGTCATGTTCCTCTTGATATGCCAAAGGCCAAAATCCAAATGAGTGTATTTTCTTTTAACTTAATGAAAAACTTACTAGTATCAAAGATATCAAAGAGGTATAAAAATGTTGTTTTTTTTTTATGTACAGGGATGAAGGTTTATTTTATTGTTTATTTTGTATTGTACATGTATAAAGGAAATACATTTATGTTTATCTGTGTATGTTTTAAGGTGCTGTGTATTGATGAAGCAACAGCCAGTGTTGATATGAAAACAGACTCCTTGATTCAGGTGACTATTCGGGAGGAATTCAGAGACAGCACAGTGCTTACAATAGCCCACAGAATAGACACTGTCATGGATAGTGATCGGGTAGTGGTCATGAGGGACGGCAAAGTGGCGGAATTCGACACGCCCTCGGTTCTCATGCGGAATCCAAACTCACTGTTCTCAAAACTGGTGTCTGGTACCTCATAAGGAATCAGATACGAAGACTTTGACAAAGACTATGAGGTTCATTTTCTATTGCATGAATCAGCATAAGTATATGAGGTATTAGTAGCATTTAGAATCAATAGCATACGCATCAGCATGTGTCATCTTCCAAACAATCAATCAAGGGATGGAATTCCTAGATAGCACTGAATCATAAAACATTTTGAATGTTTTGCCAAGTGTATTAATAAGATAAGTATTAATGCTGCAACAGAGAAAAGGGTCCTTGTATCTATGAGCCTATTGCTTTTATCTTTCATAATGAATATTATATCACATGTTATGAACATGTATCTATAAAATGATAACACAAATGTCTGTGATAATTACTCCAGGACTGGTGCAATGTTTGTGTATGCAAATTTTTGAACATAATTCAACATACATGCATAACAGTATTCTTTATACTATACTGTGGTTAAAAATGCCTATATTATGAACAAATCTATTTCTGTGATGCTTTTATTCATAATAATACTTTTTGTCTTTGTATGCTATGTAGGCTATTTCCTTTACAATATTTTTGGATGCTGCTCTATTGGAATCCCAAAATAAAGAAGACTTCCATCTGAGTAATCAGAATGTTCTTATCTTTATTGAAGTTTATTCAAGATAAAGGTACATGTATGTGTTTTGTTGAATTGCATGCAATAAACCCAAACTCTCAATTGAAACTTTATCGTAAGAAACGAGGGCATTAATTCTTCATTTTATTGATATTTAAACTGGGAAATGAGGTATATATGCAGTAAATTAATTGTTTTAGTTACCATGGGAGTGAGACATCAGTTCCCAGGATGTCAGGGTTGATGCTTTTTTTGGAGGCAAAGGCATTCAAGGGGATTGGGAAGGGCTTCTTAAATTGTATTCTCTTTAGAGAAGTGGACAGGCTTTCTCCTACTTCCATGGATGTAGGCATAGGCCTGTCCACTTTAAAGAGAATACTTTAATGGTTGCCATATACCTCATATGGAGAGTATTTGTCCAGATTTCAGGGGTTCAAGGTTTAATTCTGGTCAAGTCAGTCAAACTATCCGTAAAGTTAGATAACTTTTTATTTTATGTAAGTGGTATTTATATTTATAAATGCAATATACATTTTCAAAATACTGTATCATAAATGAATATTCAATATCTGTCCTTCGTCCATTAAGAATTAAGATCTTTTCTTCTTCAGAAATGTATCGGACTCTAGATCTGTTGCTGGTTCATCACATACCAATCTGAATCCAAGCAACAAGGATATAATAGATATACCTGAAAAAAAATAATTTGTTTTTATCTACATTACTTTCACTCAGATATTTTAAAAATCAAAAGCAATAGTGTCTTCTTATATATGATAAAATGAGTTCATACAAACCAGAAAGGACAAGATTGGATAGGATTGCAAAATTGGCACTGGCTGTCCTAAATACAACTGCCTCCGTAAATGTGTTTCCAAATGTTAAAACAAATGATAGCAGTGTCAGATTGTAAAGGCTGTAATTAAGAAATAAGATATCATTTTTATAGTGTCATTGGCATATGACATGAAGTCGGTCACATGATCAAATTCTATAACGCCCAAAGGGCGTTATAGTAGATTTGATCACGTACCGACTCCATGTCATATCCCATTGACACTCTAAAAATGATATTTTATTTCTTATATTTATATTTTTATTTCTATTCACATTACAAAGACAAAATGCTCTAATTAGACTTTGTTATTGAATACAACATAACGGATAAATACGACGTCATATGACGTCACAATCAAGACTTACCAAATGTCTCGTGCACTTTGCTTTCCTTATGTAAGAAAGTCTGATCATGTGACCGACTGCATGTCATTGAAAATTGAATTTCATTTTTTTAGTATTGTCATATAAGGAAAGACATTGGCAAATGTAAATATAAAGATATATTTCTTTCACTTGGGTGTTTTATCTATTAGGCTAGCCTCAAAATATTGTTTTTTCTGCCCTCAACCATTCAACTGACTGAAAACGACCTGCCTTGATCGAAACTGTTTTTGAATATCCAGGAAACAATTATTTTTTATCAGAGGTTAAAATAAAAAAAAAATACCCCGTATCACCAATTTTTCTTAGTTGAGAGAGGGTAGGCAAAACATTTTTTTGAATGATTGGTGTAAATACAAGTGTCTAGAAATTATTAAAGCCCAGTTTACACGCTCTGCTTTAGCTGCTGCATTTTTGGTCTGCATTTTACTCTGCAAAGCAGACAGAGAGTTTACACCAGCTGCTAACCTTGCTTGCTCTCACTTTAAAGCCATATAGTTTCATATCAGAATGGTCAGTTACGTCTGCTTTGCAGACTGAAATAGAGCAAGTTCTATTCTGTCTGCTTGCATGCCTGCAGTGCAAAACCCTTGTTTACATGCTCTGCTTTTGAAGCTCTGCTTCAAAGCAGCTGCAAAAGCAGAGCGTGTAAACCGGGCTTTAATAATACAATATTTATTTTATGGTGTGTGTAACAGGAAAGGAGAAAATGCATGGCTGGACCGGGAATCGAACCCGGGACCCCTGTATCTCCAGTCAGGTGCTCTACCTACTGAGCTATCCAGGCCGATATCCACGACCCAAACCATTACATTGTGTAAACCTTTTGTTATGAATGTCCAGGGCACAGGAAAACCTCAGAGTTGCCAGAAGAAAGTTAAATAGCCCGTAAATCCTTCCAAATGCAGGGTTAGCTGTAGAAAATGAAAGAAAGGTGAAAAGCACTTATAAACTACTTCAAAAGATATTGCCATAGTTAACTTACTGGAAAATATTTTACCGTAGTGTGGTGTTTGGGTATATATATAAACCTTGATAAAAGAGAATTGTCTTTGAAGTACTGTAGAGAATCTCCAAAGTTGACGATCGATACAACTATTATCCAGACACGAACAAAATATGTGAAGTTAAACGTTGTTACTTTCTTGTTCATGTTTACATTGTCAACAGCAGTGGTTAACGCCCCTTTGCAGATTTCGGTTTGTCGTAAAATGTGTACATTTAAATTTTAACAGCTTCTATGCATTAATTAAGTTTTATTTTGGGAAATTACTTAAAAATCAAACATTTTGGTTTTTAGAAGTAAAAAAATAATCACAATATGGGAGAAAAAGAGAAAAAGTTTACGACATTAGAACAATTTACGATAGTTCTAGTCATTTAGGCGTTTTATCTCTTGACGTGCCAGGGCTTGCAATTTTACTCATCCGTGACTTGGATGAACATTAACGACGATGAAAACATTCGACGGGTGACCGCTTCTTTTTGGCTTCAAAAAATGGGATGATTGATTTAAGAAAGCTACACATTCCTCAATGGCCTCGGGTAAACCCAAAGCGAAAGAAATCACGTCTGTGTTTGGGACGTTAGTGCGCGAGGCGGAGCCAGAAGAATCTGGTGGACCAGCATGTGTGAAGGTGAAGACAGTCAAGAAATCCGGCAAAGAGGAAGATGTTCATGAAGAAAATGGAGTTTTATTCTGGGTGAACAAGAGTGGATTTCCTATAGATAATAAAACATGGGACAGAATGTGGGAGCATGTGGCTCGCATACATCCGGATGGTCATGATGTGACGCACAAAGTGCGAGATAAAAAGGAACTACCACCAGTGAGTGATATAATGTTTAAGTATGAATTCAGATGCTCTTTCGTAGTTTACAAAAATATACTCTCAGTGG
The DNA here is from genome assembly GCA_003671525.1 of Saccostrea glomerata. Classification (NCBI taxonomy): domain Eukaryota; kingdom Metazoa; phylum Mollusca; class Bivalvia; order Ostreida; family Ostreidae; genus Saccostrea; species Saccostrea glomerata. The sequence goes on along the minus strand of PRKT01000181.1, from coordinate 28,298 downwards.
TCTGTCAACTTATGTAACATTCTTATTATGGAATAAATATTATAGAATAGGTTTTGGATTTATTCACTAGCATAATTAAACCAGTATAAAAAACATCAATTATTCTCAGTGCAAGATGTATCTTGATTCAAATCATGGCAGCTGTTTTAGCATGACCTCAATTTTTTGATTTCGAAAAAAAATGGTTAAGAAAATAATATTCCTGCTTTGCTGTGCATGTTTTCAGGAAAGTAAATGACAGGAAAGTGGTTGACATATATTTACAAAATTTAGTATCGACGCCATATCAACATTTTCCCTGGCAGTTAAGTTCAAAATAGAAATCATTTTGTCACTCATTAATATTAACAACAACAAATTAACAATAACTTGGTTTTATTCTTTAAAAAATTTGGGCAACCAAGTTTTACCTTCAGACAAGTCAAAATTGTACTTCACTTGCCCGAAGGACAAGTGACTATGAAAGTTAATGTCAATCCCTGCTTTTATGTTCTATATACTAATGTATATAGGTCCCTAATTCTATGGACCTGTATCTTTAATATTGACAAATCCGAAGTTTTCCACAGTGTATTTCATCAAACATTTCTTTTTAAATGTATATTATTATCTTTTTTTAAAAGGTTCCAATTCCTCAGGCTCCTACAAATTTTTCTCCTTCTGTTCCGATATCAGAGAGACTGGATAAAATTCAGAACTACATGAGGACTCTTCAGTTTGCATATTTTATATTTTAAAAGAAATTCAGTATTAAATCTGTAATTTGATATATGACAATATCAAATCATCTCAATTTTTTACTTACATATAGAACATGGACTCCGAAAAGTTTTCAAAGTATAATAAATATAATATTGTTTTCAGGTATAATCACACAGGAACACAGTTTTTTGAGATAAGGAAAAACAGACCTGTATCTGGGTAACAAAAAAAATTATGACAGTGTATTAAAACTTTGACTTTATTTGAGAAAACAAACCATATTCAATACTTAAATGTTTTATTGAAATATATTCATGTTCTTTATATAGCTTGCTAGAGTCTGCAAAGGAAATGATCAAAGAATCTTTGCCTATCAAATGTCTTGAGGCTGTCATACTAGGAATGTATGTTGTTCTTTTTTTTCTTGACAATTGCTTTACAAGTACTCTTTTTTCATATTATTATCGGCAAATTGTTATTATTTTGGAGGTTTTTTTTTAATCTGTTCTTTTTTTATCCTCTCAGATACTTAACAAATGGTTTTCTGGGAGTGGAGAGATTTCCACTTAGTTTTAAGAGTGTGTTTGGAGGAAATGTCCACAGACATGTAGTGCTGGGGATCTACTATGCTGGCAGCTATGGAACAATAGGCATGAGTCGAAGAGAGGATCTCATGTATAAACCTCTAGTGTTTAAGGTGAGTCTTACCAAATCTAAAATTAACTTGCAATAAAAGGCAGAATTTTAATCATTTTTCAAATTTTTATATTAACAATTGAAAATTGATTCTATTGTAGAGTTTGTCAGATCTTGTGTTTGATTATGAGAAGTCATACAACAAATGTAAGTACCATTTGTTAAATTGTATTTTAAGGAGTAAGGAAGTTTCTGAACTTTTTTTGTATGAAGATAAAGAGTTCATAATATTTAGCAGTTTTAAAATTTGTCAATAAGTTTGGTAGTCTTGAGATTTCTTTTTTACAGTCATGCATGATGTTAAGAAAGTCAAAGTTGGCATGCCTGTTCCACACGACCCTCACAGTTATGAATTCATCAGCTGGAAGGTATCATCACTTTAATGCCTGAGATTTGATTAATTTTATTAATTTTTCCAACTATAGACCTAAAATATTTTCATATGAATAACTAGATGGCCTAATTATGCAAATTCAGTTTTGTTAATGTATTTCATGTACCAGTATTTACATGCGAGTCCCTTCCCAAGTGGTATAATTTATATCATATACCATCATTTTTTTTGCTGTACCGGGTAGTCATGATTCAAATGCCGCTGAAGTACATTTGTTTTGAATCAATATGAATGATTAAGAATTACTGACCAAAAATCATAAATTATAGCTTATTCTTATAAAACATTCATTTTACCGGGTATCTCATAAGCTTATATATCTTAACCCCCTCTTCCCTGTGTGCACCTGCTTACTAATCAAATTTTTACAAGAAGGTCCAGAATATTCTTCTAGTTTTGAGGTACTAGCTGGTATACTCCTATGTAATATTTGTCAAGGTAAACTTTGTATAATATATATTTTATTATTTTCATAATGAAGGCAGTGACTGTGAGTCCAAACAAAATGTCAAAGAAGGAAATGTCCAAAGATTTAGAAATGATGGCCAAAGAAATCAGAACAAGGGTAAGCAAAGAATTTCATTAAATAAATCTGGAACATTTGTCTGCAGTAAGTGCATGAAATTGAAATTAAAAAGAATTTTAATATAAAACTGATACATGTAATTGCTGTCTAGGGTCAGGCTCAGTATGACCTTCCACAGGTCAAACTGTATTCAACAAGATCCCAGGTAAAAGTTATGCTGCTTAATGATTTTGAACATGATCTTAAAAGTATTGTTGCTGATGCTCTTGCCTCATAATTGGTCTTATATGCTTCAACAGGGGTGCTACATTTTGATAACTTTGTGTTTATATGTGTTTGTATTTATTACGAATGTAGTAAATGTTTTGCTAATAATCAGGGTTTGCTAAGCTGTTCTGGTGAAACTTTGTATCAAAATATTAGTTTTTTATTACAAAGGCTTTACAAACTTGATCATCTATGAAAACAAATCCTCATAAAACAAAGCGATAACCACAATCCGTAAAAATTTGACTTCATGAAAATTATTAGAATTCTAATTACAATGTATATATATTGAACATTCCTCAGCAAAATTCATATTATTGGTAAGTTAAACAAATTAATCAACTTGTAACAAGTATGTATTCTTTTCAAATTCAATTTTCTCACTGGATTATAAATTACAGGCCAAATCCTGGACAATAACCCTTCAGTCTCCCAGAAAATCCTCTACAGAGGTCCCTAGAGACCTTCGCAGCAGTCTACAACAAGCCACAAAGATATACCGGGCGTAAGTAAAAAAAACTTAGCCACAAAGATATACCGGGCATAAGTAAAATCTAAAGCCATAAATATATATACCTGGCTTAAGTAAAAACTAAAGCCACAAAGATATACCGGACATAAGTAAAAACTTAGACCACAAATATATATACCAGGCGTAAGTAAAGACTTAAGCCACAAAGATATACGGGGCGTAAGTAAATACTTAGGCCACAAAGATATACCGGGCGTAAGTAAAAACTAAACCCATAAAGATATACCGGGCTTAAGTAAAGGCTTAATTAGGCCTCAAGGATATACCGGGCATATGTCAAAATCTAAACCACAAAGATAAGTCATAACAAAAAAGTAATACATGTACCAGTGTAAGTAAAAACTAAAAGATGTGTTGGGTGTATCGGTAAGATAAAATAAAAAAAATTATGGTAATATCAAATTTGTATCACATTGTTCATCAGCTTTGAAGTACATTTGTTTATAATCCTCTAAATATGTTTTGTTCAGTATTTGAATTAGCAATTTAGAATAGGATACTGAAGAGCTTAGGCTTATCATTTAAGAATTTTTAAAAACAGATGTTGCTTTGTTTTGTTAAAAAATTTCTGGATGACTAAAAAAGTAATAAAAGAAATTGGCTTGGTTATTAAATGGTGAAATTTCTGTTACAGATACACATCTATTCCCTCCGACACCGGGACAAAAAAAAGGTCCCAGACCTCAGCTACTCTGGACTCCTCAGACTACCAGCTCCGTATCTAGACACCAGACAACACCAGTACTGCAGTCTACACTCTAATGGAGTATCTGTCAACAGCCTTCCATTCGTTGTGCATTACTTTGAAAAGAATTATAAAACATTCCAAAATGTTTATGGGGACAAAGTTTAAACAACAGTGACAAGGTTGTGTTGTTATCTACCAATAAAGTTACAGTGCAACTTGACTGTTATTACCAATCACAACTCAACTCAAACTTGGTGCTGTGCTGTGTTTTTCAATATTAAATCAACTTCTTGTACATGTATTTAACAGAATTTACCTGAATGTAGATATTTTTCTCTATAGATCAATATCAAATATTTTTTGAAATGAGAATCACCAATTTCTTTCAAATACTTGACATTTTTCAAACAGTATATTTTGTGATGTATACATCCTATTGTTAATGTGTTTTATACTATTGTGACATGCAGATATATGCTATTAAACGGGAAAAAAAAAATATAAACTTCAGATTTCTCAAACTCACTTCAACCAACAATGACAGAGAATCCTGAACATGAACATTTTGTGGAACGTCATGTTTTTTTTGACTGGATCAGGATGTAAAGCTAACATATGTGGAATAAATAAAGGATAAACATGTTATTGTGATACACTGTACCATTAAAGTCCAAAAAATTGGTAAACCTTTCCAAAAAAAAAAGCATATCTGTAAATAGTAACCTTGTCTACTGTAACAGTGAACCAAGAAAACAACACTTCCTTTCAATATGAGTAATAATTCGCACTAGACAATGGGTGATTCATGATTTAATGGTACAGGCATATACCCTGGTACATGTACAAGTACTTTGACCTTTCAGAGATAAAAGTTTGACAAATCTTTAAGCTTCAGACAAATTGAAGTTTGTCATTTAGTTATACACCATGTCTGGAGCCAGTTCCGATATTTCATTGACATTCCCCAGTGACCTGATCTTTTAGATGATTTTGTGTTTGAGATATGACAGTTAATCAAAATCATTGCACAGAATTGACACGGTCATCAAATACAACACACTGAAGATTGGATATATACTACAGTAAAACTCGGTTATAGTGAAGTCATTGGGACCTGTGTATTAAATTCCCTATACTGCTGAACTTTAGTATCTCAAACTCTGATATCTAGAATACCCTGGACATGTCGAAGTGATGTGGAGTCCCAACAACAAATTCTTTAAATATTTTACCCTCCAATCTTGGGATGTCTCGAATCTTTTTCTCAGTCCCATCAGGTTAAAGATAACTAAGTTTGAATGTTTCTGAAAGTTGTTATATCTGCATAATGAATTTGTATAAATATATACATGTACATGTATAGTAGTATTATTACCCAATATGTTTGAAAAGCAATTATTACAAAACACACCTTGGACAACTAAGGTTTAATTAGGAACTGAATTTGATATACTAATAGAAATGAAAATCAATTCAGTTCAATTAATCAAATTTTGAGATCTTTGAAAATTTGTTAGAAAAGATGTTAATTTCATTATATTTAATCTCTATGGGACTCAAAATCAGTTCACTATATCAGTAAATTCATTATATCAGAGTTTGTTATAACCATAAAATTTCACAAAGAATTGTTAGAAATTTTGATGTGAACTCCAAATAACTTCGCTATATCCATTTAGTCAATGTCTCCAAACTCAATACATTAATGAGCAGATCAAGTTTGGGAAAAATATTGCATCTCCACCGTGACCTGTGTTAAGGGAAAACATAATTTAAGTTAAAAAGAAAATTAGGTTTTAAAATAACCTTTATTCAATGAAACTAATCTATTCTTGGTTATATAAATACAGTGTAGTAACAATGTTCAAAACAGTATGAATATCCATTTACAACACAAGCTGCCCTTCAGTTTCTCAGTTTCCAAGCAACCATTGGTATAAACAATGCAAGAAATTTTCAATTTTGCAAAAAAAACTAGTTCTGAGCATTTATACAATTAATATCATATTAATGCCCTTGTTTTGTTGAGATTTCACATAAATGAAGTATTGACAAGTCATCATGTTAACAAAAATTTCAACATTAATGGCATATGATCAGATGGATTTTGAAAATTTGGCAAATTTCCAAGTGCACTTATTTCTTTCCTTGATAGTAGGCCCCAGCGTCCTAGCAATTTCATCCTTCCCTCGATAATATTCCTGTTGTTAAAATTTCCCCTCCTGGACTTACATTCTCTTCCTAACACCGAATAAAACACATAATCCACCACGGAACTGTCGTAATCACTAGACTGTGTGGTCACCTCTGGTTCCCCAGTTCTTTCTATGAAATGTGAGTATGTTGAGACTAGATGAAACTTATGCCATAGAAAGCCTGAGTTTTGTGAAACACTGGGAAAATGAAAATGATGGTATGGTGAACTCTGGTAGCTGTAGAACTGTCCTTGTAACACGGGACTTTTCTTCAGCTTTTCTACATGATGATCTTCCAAGTAACGACATTGGTCTGAAATGGGTAAGTTTGAGGGAATCAGACCTGTATCCAGCAACTTTCTTCCACCCCCAAACCGCTGTGCTGATATATCCTCTAGAGGTAGTCCATGGTATCTCAGGTATGCCTGAGTAATGAATTTGTACATGAAGCTATGAGGACGGGCATTGAAATCTCCACACAAAATGATGGGAACCGTTTGAAAGTTTGGAACCATGTGATCCAGTTCAGCCAGTAGTTTGATCAGCTGTAGAAGTTTTATATCCCCTCGCTTTGGGTTGTAGAGCAGGTGAGTATTAGCGACACAGAATCCTTGTTGTCCACCGAGAGGAGTGAGCTTCAGAATGAGACCTACATTGTCACGGTTTGTGAGTGGGGAACCATCTTGGAAATAATGAACATGTCTGACCTCCTCCTTGCGAAACTTTTCACGCTTGTAAAAGGTTGCACAGCCATCCACTTTTCCACTTGTTCTCTGAAGGAACTCACACTCGTACCCTTCAAAATATACATATTCAAGGTAAAGAAAAATTATGCGAGTCAAAAAGCAAATCATTTAATTTTCAAATTAATGCTATCATAAAATTTGCAATAACAGCCATGTACTGCATACCTAATGCATTCAGTTGTGGTCTGTAAAACTCTTCTAGATGGCTTTTCTGAACCTCTTGCAAGCATAATACCTGAAATTCAATAAACATACTATTAGGTAGTCTAATATAATAAAGCTCACCTATAGGAACATTACCTATAAGTAAGGAAAAGTCTTAAATAAAGTGAACAATGAGGTAGTTACTTTAGAATGGAATGCATAACTGGTTGTGGGCCTGCATGTTTGGTTTTGTGCAAGTCATGTAAACAGTAAAGTTTTGTCAGATGCAGCAGCACCTTTTCTCTATAGCATGACATATAAAAGTATGCATCCATAGTTCCATCTTCTATGCAAGTCTGGTCCAAGTAGGGCTTACACTTAAAAACAAAACTAGAAATATGTCCATAGGACATGAATGCCCCGCCGAGGATGTATTAGTAAAGCAACATGAAAATTTGTATGTGTATAAAATTTGATCAGAATATCTTGAATAGTGATGCAGCTGAATTGCTTGTTTGGAAAATATAGGTCAGATCCAGCATCCGAAGCAAGTCTGGTAGTGTCCATCCCTAGATGCATCATCCATGCAAGTTTGGT
>PRKT01000181.1:0-19006 GCA_003671525.1 Saccostrea glomerata | reverse complement strand
AAGTTTGATAAATCCATCTTGAATGGTATGTTTAAAACTGAGCTAAACACTAATTTAACAAAAGTGAGGTCAAGGTCAAAGGAAAGGTCAAGGTCAAAAAATGTTGATGCAGTTGCATAGCTCTCATCAATATCTATCAGCATATGAAGTTTGATGAAAATATCTTGGATGGTTTCTTTAAAACTTAGCTTTGAGCAGAGCTAAACGCAAAGTGTGACGGAAGGACAGAAGGACGGAAGGACGGAAGGACAGAAGGACGGAAGGACGGAAAGACGGAAGGACGGAAGGACGGAAGACGGACATGACAAACACTATATGCCCCGGCCATATTCATGGCGGGGCATAACAAACAAACATGGGTTTCCATAAGTATCTGAAGCAGACCTGTTAGAATCTATTGAACAGATGCATGAGGACTTCAAGTTTAGCTTGGCTAGACTTGCATTTGCAGGGGAATATAAAAAATGCTGTTAAAACTGTTTCATTAATTAAGTGTTAGTATCAAAGCAGGACCAGTGGTAAGCATCCCTGCAGGATTGGCCAATGTATAACCGTAAGTGACCTTCTTAATAAGACAATGGACAACAACATTCACCTGAGTAACTGGTTGGAAGCTTGGTCTTACAGTCCTTTAGTTAGAATCCCAATGGTTGGGCAAACAGGCAGTTAGACAGACAGATGCCAGAAAACAGATGATCAGAAAAGCTCATTAGAGCAGAGATTATCTCTTTCAATAAAACCAGGTGAGCAAGTAAGGGATTTAACAGAACAATTCTTGCTATGGGTAATGACCATACTTCACCTGTACTACATCTTTTTTTGGTTGTAGTTCTACAGTTAATGCCTAGTAATGCTCAGCATAATTTTACAAACTATTACATGAGGAGTTAAGAAATCTTAAATTAAACTAGAGGTACTGTGAGCGATGAGCTCACTAAATGATACCCCCCGCCTCCCATTTGGTTATAACTGGTGAAAAAGTCCATGTTTTCCTGTGGCCGGGAAACCCAAAATATGTGTCAGATCAAAAAGTAAAATAGGAGGTGCACAATGGCAATATGTAATAAAGATTCTGTGAAAGTTGCATCAAATTTCATTCAGTGGTAGGAGAGGAGTTGCGGATAAGAGATGGGTACCCCAAAGCGTAACAGACGGACGGACGGACAGACGGACGGAATTAACGATTACTATATACCCTCCCGCTTTTCAAGCGGGGGGTATAATTACATAATTTATTTCTTAATATTGAAACTCCCCATCAAAAGCATGCCTTCATAACAACTTACATCCGGCTGGTGGTCATTAAATTCCTGTAACAGTTTTTGTTTGCGGTATCCCCAGTCCAAAACCTGCTCTGGGTGGTTCCTGTAGAGGTACTGGTTGTCATACAAAAGATCCTGGGCCAGTACATTGTAAGTCATGAGGGAGAAGGGGAGCCCCTCGTGGCCTTTTTCTTGATATTCCTTTCCAAAGGGTGTTAACTCCCATTCCCTCTGACCAAAACTAGAAGAACCTAAAAATGTATGAAAATATTTTGTAAATTGTTTATGTTAAATATTAGATATAGAGATCTTAGGTTAAAATACATTTTTATTAAAAAGTGGTTTGAACTTCATCCACTGTATTCCTATTATTTATAGTGATCAATATCAATATTGAAGATACAAAATTGAAATTTATCATTATTCATATTGCAAGCAATTTTGATAGAATGCCAATGGACTTTTACTTAAATGTGCATTATAACTGTGTAATGTTAAATCTTGGCAAATGATGATTACTAGTAGACTAAATATTTTTTTGTGAAATGACCAATTAAGGATGTCCTGGATGTGCTGTCTTTGTCAGGATGTGTGATATTATCAATGTTTCTCTTCTTTACTATGAGTAATGTTTTCCTTTACTCGAAAAATGTGGTTTTTGTTGATTTAGTTTGATCTGGCTTAAAAACTGCATCCTCTCATGTACTAAAATGGTCTAAATAACCACACTTTATGTCCCTATTCATAAAAGTCTGCTTTGTAATTCTGAACCAAGACCGCACAGGAATGTTGATTTTACTAGAGACCTAAAAATCAACCCACTTACCGATAAATCATAAAACATCTTAAAACTACCAGGTACTAACATGCTGAACATACTGAACAATGGAATTACATGCACCTCTTTTTTTGTGTGCACTCTAACTTCAATTTTTAAGCAAGAGCCCAGTTTTCTTTTCTTAATTAATACACCTTTATAAGCTATGCTGTTTAATAAATATGCTACTGAATGAATAATGTTACAAAAATATAGTTTAAAGTTACATATATTAAAATAATGACAAATATATTTATCCATGCATTAAATATGTCTAGACCATTATCCAATATCTACAATATTTACCTATAAAGTGGTGTTCCAATCATGGATTATAATTAAAAACCAGTCAATTGCTTGCATAATCCAAACACTCCATTACATTTTTTTATTCTTATTAATATCAGTTTATTATTTAATTTTACAGCTGTGATACACTTATAGTTTTCGGCTGGGAAACAGACTTGCTCTTGGGAAACTGGAATCTTGCTGATTCCCTCAAATTGGCCTCAAATATATATTATAATATTTCATTTAAGTTTTGATGCAAGTTTACAGTTACCCTACCATAAATGATAAAGGATATTTATAAATTATTGCAAGAGTAAATGAAATTCATCAAATGAATGAAATGTTAATTATAAAATAAAGCATTCCTAAAAGTGCAAATCTATAAGATAACGCTAAATTTCAATAAAATTGATACCTGTTTGGTATGATGGTTCAGTACGAGATCTTTTCAGTTTAGGATTTTCTGTTAGAGACAGACTCTCCTCTCTCACTGCCCGTGCTTCAGTGCTTTGACTTTGTACACATCCTGGGGCAATGGGTCCCTCCCCCAGAGTTTGCACAGGTTTATTAACTCGCTTGAAATGCCTCACAACTTGCCCAGCTTGTTTCAAAGTTGGCAATGGTCTAAACATGGTGCTGCTTTTTGAATTTTCAGTTGCATTCACTCTGTTACCAAATCCTCCATTAATTGGACCATTTTCATCACTGGTAGATTTATAATTAACAAATTTTCCCTTGTTGTTTCTCTGGGTAGGTGGGGGTTCGCTGGTCACAGTGTCTTCAGTCAAATCAATGACCTCTACTGGTCTGGGTCTTACTGATGACATATGGGCTACTTTCAGCTGACACCAACTTCCTTGGAAACTTCTAACATATCCGACGTGTTTCCTACAGTTAAAGTAAAGCACTCTTAATTTCATGGTTGTTTTTCTTGCTACACTTTGAATTTCAAAGTAGGTCTATCTAAGATGGTTTTCATTCCCTGTTTGAGTGTTAGATAAAGTTACAAGTTCCTTTGGCAAACTTAAATTAAATTTCGTAATTTCTAATCATAAAACTTAAATGTCCGATCATGAAAATACAAACATTTCATTCACGACTCGTTCACGAGGTCGACATATGATCACATGGTTCAATGAGGAACCTTATGAAAGAGGTTGTTTTGTGTGTAGGCCCTATAGGGGTCAAAACAATCCATTTGAATATAAATAAGTATCTGCAATAATGATTTTTCTAACCTGTCTTACGCAAGGACATTTAATGCTGCATTGATTTGATTACTCGTCATGATTAAAATTAAAATCCCAAATCCCCGTCCAAGGTGCGGTGGGGCTGTAAAACGCAAAGTGTTGGAAAATGTACATGGACTGTTTACGACTTAAAATCAGCTACATCTAATTTTATTGTTATATGAAAAGCTTGTTTAAATTTTGTATTCGATATATCACAGGAATTGAACAAAAATTGTTTTGAATTCACATAAAAAAAAATAAATAAAAAAAAACCTGAACTGCCCGAACTTATTCAGTTATTGGTTAAACTAAATTCAGTGAAACCCCCATGTGTAGGCCCTTATGACACACATTTTTTAATTTGACACATGGTACATGTACGGTGCTTATAGTTCCCCTTTAAGTGAAATTGAGGGATTTTAAATGTCCCTCTCTGTCCGATTGTCCGTCTTGAAATTTAAAGACTATAAGATCATTATTCTCTGCTAATCTAAATGCAATGTAAATGAAAATAATGCATGATGCTATGCTAAAAAATATCTATCCAAAAGAGAAATTGGATCAAGAAGGACACACTTGTGCAGAACATATACCCTGGGTAATTAAATGTATACATGTAAACCAATATTAATTACCTTTAACATCACAGATAAAAGTCTTTTATGTAAGAACTGTGCAGCACATATTCCTCCATAAGCAAAAAGGAAAGCCCTCAGTAGAGTAAACAAAGAATTGGCCCCCGCTAGGGCCCCATATACTGTCAGGTAGAACTGGATGTCGTCTGATGTCGAGTTCCTGAAGAAATTCATACATACCAGGTACACATTATACAAGTATATGCATCCAGAATTTACACAGTGAAACTTTCAGATTGAAAGTACACATGTAAATAGGTAAATAAAATGTACAGCACAAAACTATAAAATGAATACTTAATACTAATTCAAAGTCTCTGTTTATTATGTCAAAACTCCAAAAAATGCTTATTCTGTGATTCATTCAATATTCCTCTATATTGTGCTTTTTGTATTTTAATCCAATATATTGTCTAACATATATAAAGAGAACATGAATTACCCAGTGTCATTAGCACTGCTGTGATTGGTGCTGGCTGAATCATGTGAATTAGTTACCCAATAGGACAGCCACCAGTCATTCACATTTCTTGAGGCTACAAACAGACACCATTATTTAATTTTATGAATTCTTTACATGAATTTTAACTTAGAGTTTTGACATTTTCAGAATATGACAAACTGATCTTTGACTGAGAAGGTTCAGTCCACTTGATTAATCTTGATTTAGGACCATTTTAAATGTAAATGTACAAGTATTATCACCCTGCATAAGAAACAGTGCTGTGAGTATACTGGGGGCCAGACACACCCCTACAGCTGACCAGTAGGCCTTATACACAGACAGACGTACAACCCCCTTCTCCATCCCCTCCTCCTCCACCTGCTCTGATTCCACCTCTCCATCCTTCACATCATCCGTTTCCACTTCCTCTTCCATCTCACGATCCTCCATTTTGTTTTCCTTCATGAAGTCCATATCCAAAACCTCTGAAGGACTCCCTTAAATAATACATTATTGTATATACTGGTACCTTAAATGTAGATCCCTTAAAAAATCACACATTTGGTTACTCAGATTTGGGGGGTTTACATATTGTTTTATTTATCTCTCTACAAGCAAAGTCATTCAACAGAGTCTACCATATAAATAATAATGCATAAATATTTGTGAAAATATCTTAATTATCTACACATAAAAGGTCAAAGTCAAACTAATTTACCAAGCTGAATATGTCAAATTTAAAAAGTACTTGTACCTTTGAGGGATAAAACTTTTACAATTTTAAACTGCAAAAAAAAACTTTTATACCATTTCTTGTCTTACCAATTCTGGAAATTTTTCCATCTTCCATCACAACCACTACATCTGCTGATGACAAGAATTTTACATGATGAGTGCACAGGATTCTTGTCTTCTTCCTTAACATTCCCATAATGCATTTGTCATATAACTGCTGGGCAACATAAGCATCCACAGCAGCCAAGGGGTCATCCAGCAAATACACACCTTTATCCTACAGCAGAAAACTTGAAATTTATCATTGTAAGAACCCCCAAGTAACTGGTCTATGAAAAACTTACCAGCAAATATTAACACTGATGACTCTTACTTGAAAGAGCCAATGCATTTCTAGTCCAGTTTTACAGAAATACCTGATAAAGAGCTCTCGCTAAAGCCACCCTAGCTTTCTGGCCTCCACTTAAAGTCACCCCATTTTCTCCAACCATTGTTTTATCCCCAGCAGAAAAGACCTAAAAAGAAAGAAATCAACATATTTAAAAATGCAATACCTTTTTCAATGGTTCTTGGTAAAAACAGAGTAAGGAAAATGAGCAGACTTACCTTTAGATCTTCGGTGAGTGCTGCTGCATCTAACACCTTCTCATACTTCCTGTGGTCATACTGCCTGCCAAACAGAATGTTGTCTCTGATAGTACACTGCTGTATCCAAGCCTCCTGACTGGCCAGGGCGAAGCCCTCCTCCAGATCCCTGACCCAGATCTGACCCCCCACACGCTGCATCTCTGCCAGGATGGCACTCAGCAGAGAACTCTTCCCAGATCCGACTTTACCAACCACCCCTATAAACTGCCCCTGTAATGAAACATATCAATCACTGCCCCCTATAATGAACCACATTGATCTTCATACAGAAAATATCTAAGATATTAATTATTATCCCTTAAAGCAAACATCCAAGATATCTAGCTAGTGGAGTAGACAGGCATAACAGACAAGACAGATATATGCTGTTTCTAAACATAACCAGAACCATAAAAATTAATAAATCAATTCCTTATAATTTACTGGTTATATTTTATAAGGTAATACTTAGCATGTTTCTGTGATAATTCTTATTCCATAAAATACCTACCTTATCTACTGTAAGACTAATATCTTTGAGGAGCATAGCCCCATGATGCTCACAGTCATCTTCAAAATGGTTTTCAATAGACTTCACTGAGCTTTGTTTATCTAATTCCTCTTGCCAAGAGAAAGTGCCAGCTGTGATGACAAGTTCCTCTTCATCATCTGGTGTATCTTTAAGAAACAAGTCAGAATACACAGAGTACAGGTTATAAACATTCAATAACAATGAAAACTTGTCAGAAAAATGAAAACTGCAGCAAAAACGCAATAATTATTGCTTTCATTACCACATTGCTCATAATTTTACTTACCATTTATTTGTGAGTAATATTCTTTGAGATCAATGTTTTGGAGTGAGACAAATGACTGCAGCCTTTTGAGGGAGACCCAGGCCTCCATTAGACCATTGAGGACCCAGGGGAAAGCATTCAGGGGACTGATCAGCATCAGGAATAGAGAGAGACTGGTAAAGACCTACAGGATACGATAGACATCAGTGTCATATTCATCTCTGGGCTACTGACTTCCTAGACTTAGCTTTTAGTTTATAGGGAAGAAGTGATATAATAATTTAATCATTTTGTTACATTCCTAGGTACAATAATAAAGAAAATAATGAGGAAGTAACTTTTTGTAAAAGTTGTATTTCAATAGTTTTTTTTGTGATTAATTTAATTTGGCTACAGCAAGAACATGAATTAGATTTTCAATATGGTTTTTATTTTTAAACCTTTTGATTGCACCAAAAAAAACATCAAAAACAAAAGCACACACACATATAGTAACAAAGTCACTGGGACCTATGAAATTACTTCCCATATCCGTAATTCGTTATATCCATATTAAGATTTCGTTAAATTTATATACATGTAGTTGGGGATCCAAGATAACTTCGCTATATCTGTGAATACCCATGTTCGTACCAACCGAGTTTTACAGTATATCCATTTCACTATACATTCTAATAATTTTATGAAGATTTTATATCTACCTTAGCAGCAGTGAGAGTGTTTCCTAGTAAAGTGTATGTAGTGAAAGTCAGAATGGATATAAGCACCGGTGTAGTGGCCCAGAAGTAGACACACATTGCATCCAAGTACTTCCTTCCTTTTAAACTTTTTAACTCAGCACTTCGTAACTTTTCAATTTTGGTCTGGAATGTATCTTCCCAAGCATAGAACTTGACCACACGTATACCTCTGAGAATTTCTGTCATCAGCTAAATTTAATAAACAATTTCTTAGTATAATATATGATTATTTCGCCTACATTTCATAGAAAATAAGTAATGTTTCTTAGTAAAATTACATCGGAAAAACATTGTAGTGTTTTAATGGAAAATAAGACACTATGAAATTTTATTTATTCAATGCAATATTTAAAATCTGGAATTGAATTTTTAAACCCACGCATTCTTTAATTTTTCTCTTTGCCCGAGATTAGCACATACTGTTTTATGGTTTAGTTTGACTCTTCTACTAGGCGAGTAGAGTTTTGACGCTGTTTACAGAGATTAAAGAAAACAAAGACAAGCAAGCCATATATGGTTGTGTAGATAAATTATCGTAGATGACATAGGAATAAACAGTTTGCCACTGCCTTTTCTCTGAAAGTTTAAATGAGAGCGATTCTAAGGGAGGGGGGTACTCTGTGTAATTTGGAGTAAGATACCTTGTGTTATTATTATACTACATGTATGGGTCAAAAATTTATAACTGAAACAAATGCCTATGGTCTGTAAATATATTCCAAAACCTGATGTAGGGTTGGGGCTTAATCCCACATATTTCAGCAAAGCTGCATGTACATTCAGATTATCAATTGACAGGATCTCAATTGGAAGCAGTTAGCTGAGAGGAAAGTGCCTCCACCGTTTGTGCCAAAAATCGCCCATGAACTCGATGTTGGTAATTTTGCTACTGAATTTACAAACATGGCTCCTCAAGACTCACCAGCAGCGGTTCCTATGAATGTGGAAAAAATGTTCAAGGTATATGAAGTTAATGATGGAACATTTTTTTTTTGGCTGAGATTTTTAAATATAAAGCATACAGTCGTTAGTAATTTTGTGTTTGTACATGTATAATGTTTTGTAGTTGGGTATGGAATTTATTTTATAAGTTGAACAGGAGTTAATTTATTTTTTCTGGAAGCTCACTTTATTTTATGTTGCTATGTGATTATGTATCATTCCATGGATCCTTTGCAGGGTTATAATCGGTAGATCCTTAAGGTTCTTAAATTGGCCTCTTTTTATATCAGGATATCAGGACTGGCCCAACAGTAAAACTGTTTGTTAATAGCAATAAAATCTAATATTTATACTTTATAAAGCACTGAAAATATGCCAAATTTCAAAGATTTTTTTTTTAAATCCTGCAATATCCATTTCTTTTCTTATTTTCAGGGTTATTCCTATGTTGCTCCGTCTGTCATATTCAGTGAGAACACCATCAGTAATAATTTATTGTGTCCTGACAGTTCAAATCAACCAAAGGATATTCAAATCAGATATGCTAGTCATTTTAAGGTAAGAGGGCTTGATGATTATTGCAAGCATAAAATGCACTTGAGAAAAAACTTTACTTGGATATGAAACAAATTAGTCTTATTGTGTAATTCATTAAAGTAAACTTGTATTTTACAGAATTCGCTGTTTTTTCAACAATATGAGATTGATTTATCTGAGAAACCAATTGGAGATGGAAGTTTTTCTATTTGTCGGTAAGATACCTGAAGTTTTTTATCAATAAATCCTCATTATTTATTACAGAAATTGACATTTGATAACTATCAGATCCACTTGCCCTTTGGCCAAGTAAACTCATATTTTGACTTGTCAGAATCTGAAACTTTGTTGCCCCAAATTTTGAATGAAGAAACAAAACTTAATTTTTATTGAAATGTGACTAAATTAAGTCAATTTGATAAGCTGAGATACCAGTGAAAAACGGGGATGCACTGGTGTTTCTTGACACATTATCTTAAACAGCTGTCCTTGTCAATTAAAACCATAAGCTACTGCAATAAATCTTGGTTTCCTTTCAAATATACATGTATTACTAGCTCTTTTAAATTAGTTCTGAAGCATTTTCTGCATACTTATATTTTTGCCTCTTTGGCAGGAAATGTCTCCATAAGGCTACTCAGAAGCAGTATGCAGTGAAGATAATTTCCCGGCGATTAGACTGCTCACAGGAAGTGAACCTTTTAGGGAAATGTCAGGGTCATCCAAACATAGTCAACTTGCATGATTACTTTGTAGATGAGGTATGTAACATAAATGTCCACATTTCAAGAGTAATTAAAGTTCTAGCAATTTCTTTCCATATTTTAGACACCTTGTTAAACGCTAGAGAAGAAAGAATTAAAGAGCTTTCTAAAAACGGTTTTTAAAAGTTTAATTTTTGATTAGGAATTTGATTATTAGGTTGTTAAAATATTTTATACAGTGTGTACAAATATATTTTACACTTCAGTTTCATAGTTATATTGTACTGGAATTACTAAGAGGAGGGGAGCTGTTAGACAGAATTAGGAAAAAGAAGAGCTTCACTGAACGTGGTCGAGAAAGTGGAAACAAACATATTTTTTTTCTAGGCCTTATTTAGATAAGATGTTAAGAATTTTTACAAATAAAACTTGTTCTTGTTTAATGTTCCAACTTCACATAGATACAAACTTGTAAGTTGTTGCCAGATTCTCACTGCACTTTAGACTTTAAGCTGTCAGACTTTATACATGTACTTAAAGGATTACTAGTACAGGGTAGATGCCTGATCCTTACAGCAGTTCAGACTTTATACATATATAACTTTTTGCCAGATCGTAACAGCAAATCAGACTTTATACACCTTGCTGCTTTGATCCTAACAGCTGTACACACTTTATATATGTACAACTTGTTGCCAGATCCTAACAGTTGTTCAAACATTATACATTAGCAACATGTTGCCAAATCCTAACAGCAGTGCAGACTTTATACATGTATATTAACGTTGTTGCCAGATCGTAACAACAGTTCACACTTTATACATGAACAACTTGTTGCCTGATCCTAACAGCAGTGCAGAGTTGCCAGCTTTGTTTCCCCATCTATCAGAATACAACACCACTGGTACATTTGTTGAGGAGCAGGGCACTGGAGAGGGAATGGTTCTAAGGAGTCTCCCTGAGTTCTTACACCAAAACCTTGTGTAGCCTTCTAAATCACCTGAAACCAATACACAGTATTGAAATTAAATCTAAACCCATAAAAACGAAAGGTCCATTGGCCATATTACTCACCTAAGCACTTGGCTAGGAAAAATAGCACAAAATAGTGCAGTAATTAAAAATTTACAGGGAAGGGGGAGGGGGGCTTGTATTATACACAACCTGAGGATGTGTCCATATCAGTATTACTAATAACTTCTCTGTTTATGAGCAGCAGATTTTTAAGGATTTATTTTCCTATATATACCTTTGTGAATATTTGATCCCCCTGTTGTGGCCCTCCCTTGCCCTGGGGATCAAAATTTGAATAAACTTGAATCTACATGAGGATGCTTCCATATAGATATAACTAAACATGGCTTTGCTGTTCTTGAGAGGAATGTTTTCAGAGATTTTTCCTATATATTCCTATGTAAACTTGTGGCCTTGTGTGTATCACTTGAGCTTTCAGCTCAGGTGAGCTAAAAATACAGGACAACATAAAGACAATGATTAATTAAATATTACACTTACATCCATAAACTAATTCCTCTGAAACATCCATGTGGACAGGGATGCGTGTACCCTCATTTTTCATCCCTCTGTATTCCACCACTACTTTCTTCATCCGAAGATCCCAAAGTAATGCCTTAAATAAGAGATTTTAAAAAAAAATGTTTAATTGAAATTTGCTTTTGCTCTGAATGAATAGATACTTACAAATTTGTTTTAAAACAGAAATGAAAGTTTAACCCCCTTCCTTTTCAATTTGGATATTCCCCCATAAAATAACTGAATTCACAAGACCAAACATGCTTAACAAAACCATCATATTAACTCGATTTTTACATTTTAAAAAATCTAAATGGATCGGGGTCCAGGAATGCATCATTAGTCAGTACCTGGTAAATGTATATGATTATGCTAAGGCACAGATTTCTGTTAATTTACCAATAAGTTTTTCAAATTATACATCTGAATAATACATACATTTCCAAGTGCATCATTGGCTAAGAGATGGACATCATCTTGGGTCAGCTGTAGACTTGTTACAAGGCCTTTCATTCTCAGCTCTGTTAATGTTCGACCTGGGTGGCTACGAGTGTCCCGAGTCAATATATGCCCCTTCATGTTGCCACAAAACAGGAGACAGGGATTCTATATTGTAATTTAAATGATATGATTATCATGATATGTTATGATATAATAAAGGTACAAACTAGAGGAATGGGAGTACTGAAATCACAAAATATTACATCCCCACTATCTTATGCATAGAAATGAGAAGGTCCATGTTTTGTACAGGAAACTCCACATTTACATTTACTTTGTCAGTTTGTTGCATGTTAATATCTCTTATAAAACTTACCTGATGAGTGAATGCTGTACTGAACACATCACCTTTATGTGAGTAGATTTCCCAGAGTCGGCGGGTTTCTACTTCTATAAGTAAGGCCCCCTTCTCACATCCAATACAGAACCTCCTATAGTCTGAGTCCAGAGCACAACACCAGATGTATTTCTGGCCAATACTGTAAGAAATCGGGGTCCCACACATGCCTTGATTGGATACCTTACAAATGTACGCAGTGCTGCTAGTGTTACCAATAAAGGGTACTGTGGTATACAACAAATGAAGGGGTAGCGATTTCTTTTTCTCTGTCCAAAAAATACTAGATGCACCAGCACATAAACTCAGATCTGACTTTTCAAAATCAATTTCTATTGCACCAGAATTAGCCATTGAGACATCTGCAATATTTATAAACTTTGCTAAACTACTTGTAAGATCCCACAGAGATATAAGTTTATCACAGTTTGAATTTAATCCCATCACTTTTGGGTGTTCTACAATTCCATGAATTGATGGCACAACTATTGTCTGAGTAGAATTATTATCAATGCAAGATATTCTCTTATGAATGAAATATCTCTGAAATTGACAATTACTGAGGCTTCCAATCTCCTGTCTGCTTATCAAGTCAAGGAAATGGTGAGTATGTAATTTGTCTGTCTGTCTGTTAATGTTTTCTTTCCTCTTCACTTCCTTTGCTTTCTTTTCTATGTTCTGTTTTGTTATGGTATGGCCAAGGCTGGAGAATTGATTAGGCTGGATTTTGAAGTATTTTTTCTTCTCGTAGTCATAATAAAACCCTGGTATTTGTATGCAAGTTAAAGAAAAGAGCAATTGAACATTTTTTTTATTAATGATTACATGTGAATGAAACAAATTTTAGCAGGAATTACTTTTTAAGTTGTTCATAGGTTATAATGTCAGCTAGGCAGAGTTTTTTGGGAAAGTGGAAATATGGGATAATTTGCATAATGGACTGCTTTGAAGAATAATTAAATTGTCCAAAGTTTCAAATTTAATTTTTTGTCCCTGGCACACACAGAGATTCAAAGTGCATTTCACTTTCATAAGACTGCATGTCTACTGAGTACTGACTGTTGGACACAACAAATTGACATGCATGTCAACAAATTGACCTTCATTTGGTGAAATTTTCTTTCAAATTGTAAATATCAAAATTACAAAATGTATTATATAAAGAATTATTTTGAAAAACATACACCTTTAATATATATTGTAGGTCTAACAGTCCAGTCCAATACGAAAATTCGTAATATTACGAAAAAATGTAAGATTACGAAAAAGCGTAATATAAAACTTATAATACAATTTTTCGTAATGTAGTTAAATTACAAATACGCATAATATAGCAGATTGTAAGAGACTATATTACGAGTTTTCGTAATCCAAGACAAATTCAAGCATTGCAAGAAACTGAGTGGTGGGTAGCAAAGTATGACGTCAGTAATATATCAGATTCCACATCTACTGATAGCACGCGGTCAGTTTGGTCAGTTACTTCATGGAAATTCAAGAAGAAAGTACCGCCAGCGATGGGTGAGTGGACAATTTCTTTTATTATTCTTTTATAGGAATTTTCCCAAGGATAAGACCAATTTTCCAGTAAATTTCAATATTCGTTTAAGCATGTTGCATTGGTCTATATCACCCGACTCCCTACTTTTCTTGCGAAGTCTACCCTAAAATTCACACCCTCGTCTCATAATACAACTGTTCGTGCTATTCTTATTGAAATACACAGAATTCAAATCTCAGTAAGAGTTGTACAAATTATCGCCCGTGACATCTTGTAGTAAACATCATACTTTGCTACCTGCCACTCAATTTCTTGCAATGCTTGAATTTGTCTTAATTGGATTACGAAAACTCGTAATATAGTCTCTACAATCTGCTATATTACGCGTATTCGTAATTTAACTACATTACGAAAAATTGTAATATAAGTTTTATATTACAACAACTTGTAATATTACGCTTTCTCGTAATCTTACGTTTTTTTCGTAATATTACGAATTTTCGTATTGGACTGGACTGTATAATGTAAAAAGAAGAAAAAATCATATAAAAGGAATTGTCAAACACGGCATTTCAATTGTTCAACAGGTTACAGTGATTAGAGTGATACTCCATTGTTTACAATATACAGAAACATAAAAGGATATCAAAGTCTATGGACGCTCTGGTACTGGAGCTGCCCTCTCCTTCCTCTCCTGTGCTATCCACGGTTGACCCTGTTCTTTTACCGTTTGAGTCAGCGTTCTGACGTCGATTCCTTCGCCATTTCCTCCTCCCCTTCCCTATATGTCTGTAGCTATTTGAATCATCATCTTTTTTACCTCTGTTCCATTTAGATTTGGAATGCCTTGGTTTCATAGCTGACAAGACGAACAGAAACTGTTTACTTTCGTTTTTGACATTCTACTTTCATTTTCAGAGATTGCGCTTTCGCATTTTCGCATCGCATTGCGCTCGAGGCGTCTCCTCCTTTTTGTAAAAACGACTTGATTTGATTCTGGTTAACTACAATACCTTTATCTGACAATATTACAACAAAAAGGGAGGCAGCAATACATTCAATGAACATTTTCTAGTTATAGTAGTAAAATATTGTTTCTGAAAAAGGGGAAGGGGTTATCCCCGGCCTCTATGATGATATATACAAAAGTACAAAAAGTACAAAATTTGCAGTCCTTTCAGAACTAGGTAGACACCCTATGAGTTTCGAATAGAAATAATATGAAATAATATAAAATAGAGCTCTATTTTATAATACCAGGGTATGACTTTTTTGGTAAATCGTTAAATCTATGTTATTTTGGGGGGTTTTCATATGGAAAACATTGTAAATAAGTATTAGAAACATAATTCATGAGAAAAAATATATTTTGACTAGGGGTATATATTGGGGGGAGAGGGTGATCAACCACCAACGCAGAGATTTCAGACAAAATTTTCTTGACAAGCAAATAAAAAAAGAAAGAAAAAACAAAACAAAAAAGACTAAATAAGAGAGAAAAGGGGGGGAGTCTGCTAATTTTCTCTGCAAATTCCAGGGTTCCGGCCGGACCTCCGTCTAGATCCGCACATGAAAGAAAGAAGAGGCATTGTTAACGTTGCCTCCATAAAGTCAGCAGGGGATGCTCACCCCGCCATGACACCTGATCCCATGCACCGCTGATGTTTCGGAGGTCTGTGTCTGATCTACCCTTACTTTGTATTGTTTTATGGACTTTTGTGCTTGAATATACTGTTTGTTATCTCCATATATTTCATGCAGTATTATCATAACAAAAGGCATTATATTAACTAGTGCTAATTGTAACGGGGACCGTTACAGATGTTCCCCAAACGCTCCCCATGTCCCTTATCGTGCCTTATTCCTCTAAGACCTTTTATAAATATGCTAAGTATCCCAGGATTTCATTTAAGAATATAAAAGTTACAATGATATCAACTATCAACGATATATTGTTTAACGTTTTGCATGCGCGCACACGTACAAGTACATGCATATGCAAGATGATTATGGCATGTTGATTAAGCGATTAACATATCTTTCTATCCCGCGAATCAAAGAAAAAAATACATATATAAATTTACCATTTTTCAAGCATATGTCATATTTTTAATATATCGATTCACATTTTATTTCTCTACTTATTTTAACCTCGGGCTCAAAGTTGGTTTTATTCCGACGACAAGGCAGGGTTAAAGTCGACTAAGGGTATCACGCCAATACCTAACCAATCAAAATGAACTTATTCAATAGTAGTTCCATACATGGAAAAGGGATTTTCCTTTCTGTTCAGAATTTTTTTAATATTTCCTCTCAGGCCATTTTGACAACTCTGATACCTGTGCCTGGTAAATTTTATATACTTTGTAAATAAATATATAAAGGTTTTTTGACCGGAACTATTCATTTTTTCCAATGCATAGGGGGCTACTCTCTGGGTTTTACAAGAGATGTTTAAAAAGACATTCGTGTCAGCTAATGTGACCTATATTGTTTAACACCTTCTTATTAATATTTTTTTCATGAATGCAAATATCTGATTATTTTACGAAGGAGCGTACATGTATATTGATTTTTAATATACCGAAAATCGCTATTTCTGGGGATTGCGTAATTCTAAAAAAAATTCAAATAAATTTCAAAGGTAAATTAAACAAAGGATGCTTGGTATTAAAATATTATTTCAAATCAGTAGAATTGAATGCTATTAACGACATCTGAATAAATAGGCTATAAAAGGCTTATATGCCAACTTTGGTCATCTGCACTTTAATTTTAAACACGACAGGATTTGTAATTTTTTCTGTATAAATTAATAATTTCTATATACTTTGGAAACTCAAATGAAATATTTTAATACACTTTCCTCGAGCTCTTTTCTGCAGTTTTCCTGAAATTTTATGTGGGTCCGAGGTGTTATTTGAGTTTAACAGTGATTCTCTACGTTGCCATTAATTTGATTTGTTTGTGTGTGTGTGTGTGGGGTGGGGTGGGGGGTTATTTTTATTCTTAACCTATTTAACGTTGGAGTTGAATCTTGTATCTTATTCCAAGAACTTAAGATTGATTGTGACATTTGGATGAAAAGTCAAGGTCATTAAAAACCACCACCTCTTTAACTTCTAACCTGTCAACCGAAATAAACTCTGAAAGGTGTTTCTAGATACATGTACATGTACTTCATGTTTCTTTTTACCCTTGGGTCAAGGACAAAGGTTAAGGTCGATTTCAAGTTCATAGGTCAAGGTGATTTTGGTAAATAGCTAATATCAACATTTTATTCAGGTTACCAGTGACCTTGACCTAAGTTTCAAGGTCAAGGGTAAAAAGATCTGCATGCTTCAGTATGTTACATGTCTTGACATTTAGAAGTTCTTAATTCTGCATGAACATCAAACACTCAAGTATACTGTCTTTTAATACATTGTGTGCGGTCGCATGTGCATGCACGTCCATGCATTTACTTTTGATAGTAGTATAATGTAGGCAATCATTATATCTATTCATATTTGAAATTTCACCCTGTATTATTGAGAACCAAGAAAGTTGTAGGCATTTAAAGTTTTAGCCAATCAGATTGCAGCACACGTGCATGTGCGTGCGTTCATGATTATTCTTATATATCATGCTGTAGATCTTCATAATGTAAGACTATGTTCAAAATTTCAAAGGATTTTGTCAGAAAACAAAATAGATATTTAGACTTTTAGTTTCAGCCAATCGCAGCGAAGGGCACCTGCATGCGCGTGAGATCTTGCTATTTTGACCATGTCATCATGTCTATACTACTATTATATCCTTATATTATGAGTTTCAAAGCATTTCATCCAATATTTAAAAAGTTACGGCTAAATCTATTATATTGGTCATTTCACGTGTTACACGTGCGCGCACATGCACGCACGTGCGCGCAAAATGACCTTCGTTCCGCACATCTACATAACATACCTAGTGACCCTAAAAAGGTTTCACCTAGATCGGATGAGTAGTTTACGAGAACACTCGCGGACAAAAAAGTACCGGAGAACAAAGAAAAAATTCAGAAAAAGTAAAAACAATATGTTCCCAAACTTCGTTTGGGGAACATAATTACGCTTTTTCAAAAGGCGTATTTGACGCATTTTTGGAAAGGCGCTCTTTAACACCCTTTCACGCTTTGAAAGGGAAAATTTAAGCGTAATATCACGCCCTTTTGCGTTTTTACGCCATTTATTTATTTATTCAATTTGACAAAAACACATGTGGCGCAAGTCATACATACAGTAAACAAATATATATAAAATACATAGTCACATAGATTTTCTTATATTACATGCATCACGCATCACGCATTTAGAAAGGCGTTATAGGCATAACCCCTTAAAATTATCCATAGATTGATCTTAATAGACTTTCGTAGAAAATAAATAATCTGTCCTGGGCATAACCCCTTAAAATTATCCATAGATTGATCCTAATAGACTTTCGTAGAAAATAAATAATCTGTCCTTCACCCCCACCCCACCCCTTTAAATTGCTCTCTCTCTCTCTCTCTCTCTCTCTCTCTCTCTGTCTCTGTCTCCGAAATAGAACTGTTGAGTTTAAGAGTACTTTTTTGGGGGTCAAACATTTTTCAATGAAGAAAAAATAAAATATCCTTGATCATTCGAAAAAAAGTAATCTGTCCTTGAGAGACCAGGCACGTATATATCATCATAGAGGCCGGTGTACCAGTGAAAACTGTCGCTAGTGCTCAGTGTCGCTCTAAAAAAAGCGGTAGCCTCGCAATTCGGCACTCGTATAATTAGACCCAGGGAAAGTTGTAATCGCCTTATATAGACGCAATTAGTGTTTAAAATGAAGTAAAATCGAAGTAATAAAGTTCCAAGACTGTTAAAGAATTCTGGTTTTTTGAATATTTTTAGAAAAATCTTGAAAAATAAGTGTTTGACGCATCGCGATCGGCATCCTGATCTGGGCTTTCATATGATACTTCATCTCCAAAATTACATAAGAAGAAGGGCAATATATGACTAATTTAATTAGATATTTATAAATTGACTGAAAAAAAACTATTTGGGAAAAGAAAGCGACAGCAGAAGTGTACTGTAAACTGTTTAATGTTTTTAAACATCGAGATCGGCATCCAACTTAATCAGCTGTTTGCACTCGAGAGAACAAATTATGATTAGTAAACTCGCAATCAAAACCGATCTATTGTAAGTAAGACAGAATTTTAACAAGATAAAATAAAAATAAATGTTGTTTGTTTTGCCGATAAATGTAATGTAAGACACAAGTAAGGTTAAATTATGGTCTCGCCAATTGCAATCAGTGTAGAATACTTCAAATAAAGTTGTGACGCGAATTTCCTCTATTTATTGTGTTTTA
>PRKT01000180.1:961184-980651 GCA_003671525.1 Saccostrea glomerata | reverse complement strand
TAGATGCAGAAGTGACCTTCTCAAAAGATGGTCGGAAGATTTCTATAAATTCTAATAATATGACCATTCAGGTATTTAATCTTAAATATTTAGTGCATGTACCTCAGAAAAAAAATCTTTTAATAGTTTCATTTAATCATTTCAGGTTATTTTTTGAATACATGTTAAATAAAACAATAAAAAATTCTCTTTTTTAATGCTAGGCCAAATACTTTTTCTAGGTTGATTCTAGTTGTGCCTTCTTAACATATGTATATATTAAGATATAACATATCTTAATGTTATTCACGATTTAGTCAGAAACACAAAAAGTCCCCTCATTTAACATAAAATGAAATTGAAGATTATAAAATAGAGAAAATTGTAACTGTAATTTATGCAATCAATTTTTTTTTCAAATTATGTTTTCTTAACATTTAATTACAGCAGCATAGAATGGTTAAAACTTCATATGCCTAGGCCTGTTTTTTTTCTCCATTTGAGAATGCAAAATGAATATTTCTTTATCATAAATTCATCGTTTTTGAAAACATTATCCTGTACACTTTATAAAATCGGTAAGGTTCCAACATTTTTAACATATTTTATAAGTGTACAAAGGGTCCTTAAATTCTTTACATGTAATTATATATTGGCGACAAAGTTAGAATGAAATGAACAATTGACATGTCCTCTGCTACAAAACATTTTTCCTCAATCTTACTGTGATTTAGGGTACTTTGTAGTCATGCTACACAACGAAATTATAAACAAAGAAATCGAATTACATTTTATCGACATGTTGAATTTTATGTGCGATAAAATAAAATCATATTTTAAAATATATCTGTAGTCTCCCATGGCTGGTAATTGGACACTTACAAGAAACACCAACACCATCACGTGGGATACGAATGTAACAGGACAAAGTGACATTGACTTCACAGCAAACCTCCTAAAGACTGCCGAAGATGGAATGTTATACCAGGTCTATACCAATCCTGTTATAGGTAATCAAGTTCATGTGCTGTTTATGGTGAACAAGAAGCAGATAAAAGTCGGTTTCGGTTGACAATGATTTTCAAATAATTTAGAATTGGATTGTTGTGTACCTGTATCTATAAAAATGCCGTAATTTTCTGACTGTTCAATGCAATATGATGTTATGAACTGCTTCATTTTTCAAAAATCCTGATAACAAGTACACAAAGCTCCCCCATTTATTTTCTTCAGTATTTCGTTAAGAAAGAAAACGATCTAAATTATGCATTTACAAGTACTACCCTACCACACATTCGAGAAGAGGGTTAATCAGGTGTGGTCTCTAAATATGTCCAAAGAATTTTTTAAAAAGTCAGTAACATCAAAACGTACGACTTATCTACACTTTATAAACCATAAACGATAAATATCACAGACAACTGCTTCTGCAATTAAGATGGAAGTCTGAATTTTCCTTTCTTGTGATTGGTCATGAACAAACTTGCTTTTGATCACACTGCTTCTTCACTTCTAAAGTAATCTGAAGTTAATATGAAAAGGATGCTTGACAAAATATCTGTAATATTGTAATTGACGCCCAGTCTTCCAGCAAACTGTTTTAATTGCGATAGGCACTTAATTTACTCCTTAGTTGAAAAGCCTTCTAATTCCATTGAAGCAAAATTTATTCAAAAACTCTAATGAAAAAAAGAAAGCATTTGCTCGGCCTTCAATTCGACATTAAGATATATTATCTATGTATCATCAAGTTATAATATTTACTTTCATTCACATGTCGATTCGATGTACATGAAATTAACTGACCAAGACGTGACTGGTCAACAGGGGATGCTTACTAGTCCTAATAACCTGTTCTTTTTCTGGAATTACCACGGGTCCGTCCATATATACCCTTCTCACAGATATGCATTGTTTAAAGATTTCAAGATGAGATAGATTATTATTTGTTAACTTCACATTTTTTTTTACTGGATAATAGATTTAGCTCATTCAATTTTTCTTCGCTGAAGGTACTCAAATAAAGGTATATTTAAAAAGAAAAAAAAAGTTTAATTCGGCATGTAATGTAAAGCTTTAAATAAAGTGAAAGTCTCACTTCTCTTTGTTTGGTTAACCTATCATTTGTGCACCCTTTCTCCCCTTTTTATAAATGTTGAAAATAATTATTGTGTTTCACAAAACAGAAGGAACCATTTGAAAGGAACCATTTTAATTAGATGCGCTGTACTTCTGAGTTTGTCTCTCCCTCTGTATGAGAAGAGCTTTAAACACTCAAATTTGAACATTACTTTTATAAATTTTCAAAGGTTCAAATTATACATTAGCCGTGAATGTACAAAATTTACCAGAGAATGCTTCTATCAACTGGGCTTTCCTTTTGGATGATAAATGGTCAAAAATATCCATTTTGGAACTCCTTCAAGTGACATCAGACGGAGTTTCCAGATTTGCCTCTGCAATGACAGTTGACCAAAAAGTATTATTCAAATATTCGACCTTTTTTAAAAATATTTTTTTGACGTAATACTTAATGCACTTTGCAACTAAGACGTAGAAATGATGCTTTGTACTCGTGTTGACATTAAAGAATATTAATGGGCATATTGTACTGTTTCAAAATTTCTTTTAAACAAAACAAGGTCAGCGGTATACAGATAGAAGGTACAGATGCAACAGGAAATATAATATCCACGGTCACACGTTTTGACATCACGCCTGTTGGTGTTCGATTAAAGATACTTCAATCTTCAAGTAAGTGATGTAATTCGAATGATGATACATAATATAAATTCTAGACTTTGATGGAAGCATACACGTAAATGATGCTTTAATCGACTTTCATTAGATGATCTTCAGTTGAATAAAGAAGAAACGATATCGTATCAACTGACAAATACCGGCAATGTTGAAACCAATTTTGAAGTCAACATAACTGACGACAAGGGTTTCTTAGTATCATCAAATATCACGACGATAAATCTTCAAGCTGGCGAAACTGTAGTGAATACGATCGATTTAAATGGAACCGACAGCGGATCTACAGTGTAGGTTATATTCAAAATGAAATTTTCAAGGAAAAAAAGGGACAATTTTCAATATGCATATTTTTTAAACGTTTTTCACTGATTTTGCAGGAAAGTTCAACTGACTGTTTTCCTCTGGAACTCGACAGAAGTTTTGCAAACAGAATCGAAGAAGTATTATGTAGGTCTACATTTATCATCTCTTCATGATCATATCATATAATTGAATGGAATGTAATCAATTCTAAACAAAATAGGACAAATTTTATGTAATTTGGGAAGACATAATTTTCAAAAGGCAGTTAACCATTGACTGCTTAAAACTTTTCCGTTTTTTGGGTGGGGGATTTGAAAGTTAATCTGCATATTTTCGGAACTGCACATTGATATGAATGTCGAAGATCAGTATTTTGTTAGAAGTGCATTCAGTTTAAATTTTGAGAAGTCATAGTTAAATTCAGCTTATACTGGCATTACCGGCCGCGGATCCCGCTCCTTAATTTTAATGCTAACGCCTTGCTGTGGTTCTTGTAGATATCTGATGTCCAGCGCCTTGAATGTAAAATCACTGACCAATCACCTCAGTGTCCCTAAGTATCCTTGACAACCAAAACCTGTGACGACTATAAATGGAGTGGATCAACAGAAATATCATTCACTTCGGAAAAACCTTCCCAGATTGTTGCTTCAAACAATGACGTCCTCGTTCAATATAAAAACATTACCAATACAAACAATAGCATGAATGTTAATATCAGGTAAGAAACCAGCAAGATCTTTATAACTCAGATCAACTTGAACTGAATTAACTTGATCCAAAATAGAATAACAGACATTGCTAATGGTGATTTGGTGATGTATAAATTAAGTATACTAGTAGGTAAATGTCAACCTATTTCAAGAGGAAAAAGAGAAATTAATTTATAAGACTTCCTCTTATAATTTTAGTGGATATTGTTGTATACAGTCTGCTCAACTCAACGCGTATGACGATGATGGGTTTTTCGCTAAGTGTGACTTTGTGTTTTCAAATGGTACAATTGTGGCTGTTGAACCAGAAACAACAACGGTATGTTTTCATCCAAGAAGCTTAAGACAAAATAGTAAATTCTAAATTGTAAAATTGATCCCGTCCATTATGGAAGGTGCAAACTTTCGTATCAGAAGGCTGTGATTCTCTTAATATGTATATGATTGCATGGTCTGTATATCAAACACGTTTTCACTCTCGTAAAGATGTGAACTTTTGGGATGAACATTACAACCTTCTGGACAAATAGTTGGATGTGTTTTAAAAAAAATATAGATATAAAAATTGTCATTACACAGGCAACTTCGCCACAAATAATCCACTCAATATATGATTTTTATATGATCACTGTCAAAGTATTCATATGATTCATGTACTTAGTTAAACGGCCAAAGATAAGTTTTTATTCTTCCATATTAATAAAATCAAGAAATCGTTTTACGCCCAAGTTATACAGCCAATATCGCTATGTTATTTCAAACAAAGTAATGAGCCTAAATGTTTTAAAGTACTTAGAAATTTTGATATTTATATAAGTTACAGTCATGTTAATACATATACTCACAGGAAATCACCTCTATAAATACTGAACAATTTACAACGGAAAATCTAGCCACCACTACAGAGTTCGAGGACACAACTTTACTGGATTCAACAACAGAAGACCAGACAACAGTGGTAACCACTGAAGAAGATAGCACAACAGAAAAAGAGACCACAATTATAAAACATCAGACAACAGCTGAGAAAATGACAACTAATCAGGCAATATATGATTTTTATATGATCACTGTCAAAATATTCATATGATTCATGTACTTAGTTAAACGGCCAAAGATAAGTTTTTATTCTTCTATATTATTAAAATCAAGAAATCGTTTTACGCCCAAGTTACACAGCCAATATCGATATGTTATTTCAAACAAAGTAATGAGCCTAAATGTTTTAAAGTACTTAGAAATTTTGATATTTATATAAGTTACAGTCATGTTAATACATATACTCACAGGAAATCACCTCTATAAATACTGAACAAATTACAACGGAAAATCTAGCCACCACTACAGAGTTCGAGGACACAACTTTACTGGATTCAACAACAGAAGACCAGACAACAGTGGTAACCACTGAAGAAGATAGCACAACAGAAAAAGAGACCACAATTATAAAACATCAGACAACAGCTGAGAAAATGACAACTAATCAGGCAACCTCAGATTTAACCAAAAAAGGAACAACAACCCTTACTGTTCAACAAACAACTTTTGAAGAAAGCACAGCAACAACTTTTCAACAAAAAACAACAGAAGACGAAGATAAACCGACTACACAGTCGTCAACGACGACAGAGGAATTGACGACTACAATCAAAGTTGAAACATCGACTGAAATAATATCATCTACAAATGAAGATTCTACCAAAACTACTGAAAAGGAAACTTCAACGATTCCTTCAACAACAACTGAAGAAAAAACTATCAACACAAGAATCAACAGAAACAACAACTGTACTTTCTGAATCAACTCAAAACTACATGGAGACAACACCAACGTCAAAGTACAAGAGTGATGAGGTATATTTTGGAAAAATTAAATATGTTTTGGAATACCGTATACGTAGAATTTTAGGCCAGGATTTAATTTTGGCATTATAAGCAAGGGTTATAAGATCGCTTAAATTGAATATTGTTATGAGTGAATTGCGTTTTATTTGTAATAGCTTCTTTAGTTACCATTTTAAAATCGCATAAATAACGTGCTTAAAAATAAAATATGAATGTCTAAGGTGAATTCGCTAAATTTGCGTCTCGGTAAAATAACCACTTATACGGTACTTAGATAATTGAGTAAATATGTTTGTCTTGTTTTCAACAAATTAAAATACATCCAATGAGGCAACCAACAGAATTTTTATTTTTTGCTTTAGTTGGAGTCATCACCAATATTTCTGACAGTTATATCTGGAAGTGGAATGGTGGTTTTGATTGTGGCTATCGTGTTTTCGGTAACAATATATAAATCCTGTTCGAAAAGCAAAGCGGCTAAAAGACCATTTTCATACGTGACAGACCATGCAGAAAACGTTTCTCCTAATCAAACAAGTTCGACAGATAAAGATGGCAGCTTGAAAAATCTACCAACTGCGTTCAGTAATGTTGATAATTTGCATAAGAAGGATCTTAGATTGTGTTTTGAAATGCCTAACTGTATTTTTTTTTTAAATTAAATTTTGAAATATCGGAAGAAACGATGAGATGGAAATATCAAAATACCAAATACAGGATAATTTTCGCCCTGTAATACTTTCGTCCTCTGATACTTGCAAACAACTTTGTCCCGTTTTAAAATCGGTTGGTCACAATTCTGTTAAAGAAATGATCCAGTATTCTTTGAATTTGCCCCGTCTTAAGTTTCTTGTATTTGGAAAGATAGGGGCGAAAAGTTCCCCATATACAGTCCAAAGTCCAAAGAGTTTGCAATTTTTTTTTGTTTAAAGAAGTACAGAATTTACTGTAAAATAATATTTTCCTGAGGTCATATTTTCTTCTTAATTTTTCCCTTTAATCTTATTAATCAATCCAAACCACTAATACATACAATCTCTATGAACGTATGTTTATTGTTGTTAACGGCCGTATCATTTAAGCATTGAATATTGTTTGAAGATAAGGACTCATAAATGCAGCAGTATGTGTTTACAAATTGAATGGTGCGCGTTAGCATGTTAAGAAAAGTAATGATTCCATGCCTATATATTTTTAAAATCCAATGTGATTATTTTCCATATCCCTTTATTTTCCTTTGGGTAAGTTACAATTTATAAAAGAGTTATTGCAACAGCTTCTGTTCAATGTGAGCGATTTTTGCTTATGACGTTGCACTCCACGGCGTTTAACGTTTGTGATTTCAAGAAAAACCCGTACATTTGAACTTTTTTTTTACCTATGTCTGGTGTTTGAATGCCGTAGCTTTCCTCACACATTTTTAAAGCAAAATACATGTGGAATGAAAATATTTCATTTTATGCAACAGTGTTATTACATAATATAACATAGCATAAATATCTCATAAGTAGTTTTCATATTTTGAACGACTACAATATCATACAATATTTTTTTTTAAATTTAATACAACGTATCATCGAATTTTGTTTTGTTTTCTTTTACATACGATACTTCAATTAAAAAGGAAATTATAATTTGTATATAGATATGATTGGCTAAAAAATGATACATACCCTCAAAGTACACTGTAGCGAAGTTTTTAAAAAAAAAATCAGCTGGGATTCTGGAATGTTTACCAATGATTTGTTTGTCTTCGTTATATACAAAATATATTCAGATAAAATATTACAATTTTCTTGTGATTTCTACACTTTAATGAAGATCTATTAGAAAAAACAAAAAAAATTGTGATTTTGATAATTTAAACTAGAGGCACTGTGAGCAATGAGCCCACTAAATGATACCCCCCACCCCCCACCCCGCCTCCATATGAATATAATGGCAGTGTCCATGTTTTGCTCTGGAAAATCCAAAATATGTCAGATCAAAAAGTAAAAAAGGAGGTCACAATGGCAATATGTAATAAAGATTCTGTGAAAGTTTCATTAAATTTCACTCAGTGGTATGAGAGGAGTTGCGGATAAGAGATGGGTACCCCAAAGCGTAACAGACGGACGGACGGACATACCGATTACTATATACCCTCCCGATTTTCAAGCGGGGGTATAATGATTTCATATAGAGTTATAGGTTATATTACCCTTTGGTATCTTGCTTGCATGGTCAGGAGCCTGATTTTCTTTGAGCGAACATGTTAAAGTAGAAATAATTCAGTGAAACATTCTGGAAAAAATTATATTATTATTCATATAAAAGTCACTTATCGTACTATTTGGAAAATTTTATATTCAAGAAATATTATTGAAAATTACCATGCATCATTGGAATTTGCGATCAATTACTGATTTTCCTAAGCAACACGGTTAACTCATTATTCTGATTCAAATTTTGTTGGCTAAGTTGTAGAACTGTATTTCTCTGTCACTTAGATGCCATAGATGTGAATATCAAATACATCATTTTTTTTTTAAAGATGCAGTCTCACAACTGCAATGGTGTGTGCAAACAAATTGAGTAACGCGCGTTAGTGCGTTATGAAAATTTGTTTAATTTGCACACACGATCGCAGTAATGAGACTGCATCTTTCAAAAAATGATTATTCAATGCTTATATTTACATTTTTTAGTCCCTGTATTTTCCGCAATTTTGATTTTTTAAATCAAAATACCCGCCTTATCCTTCATGTACATGTAAGTTGCAATTGATAGAATTCGTTTGCTCACAAACCAAAATCCGCAAACGAAAATAGTGCACAATAAAACAGATAACAATAATCAAAGTTTTTTTTAATTTTTCAATTAAAATGTTATCTTTATTTTTGCAACAAAGAAATACAAATGAATAGTAAAAAGGACATTAATTTTTCGCTTTGTTTAAACTGTAATGGCGTAGTCCCTCTATTCATACGCCAGACAGACTTCGGTGATTTGGTCTTTTGTGTTACGTATATTTATAACCTGTAATTTATAATGCTTTTTATAAGAGTCAAACAAAGTAAATGTAAATATATACATGTAATTTATGTCATTTCATGTAAAGTGATTCTTTTTTCTGTCAGATGACTCATGTAATTTTGAAAAAAAAAGCTTACCTTGGTTTGTTGTTTTGTGAAAACAAGTTGGTAAGAAGGCTAAAATTAAGATCGCCAAGAAAATATACGTACATGTAAAATCAAAATATCGGTCCTATTTGATCATGTAGTTGAGATGGAAAAAACTATATACATGTAAATGCAACATGGAGATATCAAACAGTGATATACAAGATTATAAGTGCATTCAACAATACAAATCAGAAGCAGAACAAACACGGACCTATAATACATCAGTAGTGGGATTAGATACCATAGATGAATAAGTACCCCTGCCGACCGGTCATATCCAGCGTGTGCCCTTGGTCATACCTGAAAACTACAACTGCAACTTTCAAATCAGGATTTAGCTTGCCTAGAAAGTTTTAGAAATTGATTGTACATGCTCTTGTGTATTGGACCAACTGAGAGACCTAAACCCTTTATGCAGGCGACGAGGGTATATTTCTACAATTGACGATTAAAAGTAGAATGCATCACGTTTACTTTGCTGTTAGGTTACATGTACCACTAACGTCTTCTTTCTAGTAAAATATCCAAATATGAAATATATGATGAAGACTCTGTCGTTTCTTCAATCTCAAATTTGAATTCATTGCATTTAGATAAACTATATTCTTCTGAAAAAAAATACATCCACTTACATGATAACATGATATATTAAAATAGTTTTTTCGATCGTGTAAAACAACTTGCATTTATATACTTCCTTCAGCTTCTTTGAGACGCGATATATTCTGTATAAAAACATAGTTGATTTGTGTCCCCTGCGGAGCATAGCGTCACTAAGGGATCACTTAACCCGGTGTCTATCTGTCTGTCTGTCCGACTGTCTGTCTTTCTCACCTTGTATCTCAAGAACTGAAAGAGATACACTGTATGGACTTGTTGTTTTGCACAATGTGAATTGTGAATTGCTATGGTTACCGACATTGTGACTCTTGACCTTGTCTTTTGACCTACTTTACAAAAAAAATTAAAAGTGCCAACATACAGCATATTTTTGACATTTAAGGGGCAATTAACATTTTGTAAGTTCTATATGGTCAATACTATGACCTTGTCAGCAAATACGATTTATCATTACTGTAAACCAACTTTTATTCGCGTTCGAGAAATTTTCGCGAAGATCGCCAAAGCCCCCACATCACGAATATTTCTCGCCGCGAACCGGTTCTTAAAGTCTAAGTGTCTATTAACAAGAGAACCTAAATAGACTTGATCGCTAAAATTAATTATAATCGTCGCGAACTAGTTTACCCCCGATAAATCGCAAAATAAAGTCCTCGCGAATAAAAGCTGGTTTACAGTAATTCACCTTCAATGTTTGGCTTCTCTGCGTGTCAATCATCTATCGCATCGAGGTAACCAGTGCAATCAAGCATGGCGATTAAGCTTGCAGACAATACCTGATTATGTTTACCGAATATCCAAGTAACTTTCTTTCGATGCATGCATTGTTTTGATATGAATAAAATGCGTGAATACTCCATTTCTTTTATTTAAAATAAAAATAAAATAAATTTTAACACTGTGTCACGTCCGTGTCATTACAATGTACAACACCATGGTAAAGTTGACAAATATTTACTTATATACGGGAGTGCTATTGTGTTTCCGCGCTTGACTAATCATAAAGTCAAATACGGGTTCGGATCACATTTGCACTGTATACAAAGTGCTAATCGAAAATCTACTTGATTTGGATCACTAGCTATATTTGTTTGGATCATTCGAAGTTTTTGTCTGCACATTTAGACAAAAATGTGCTTTTATATACGTTTTCTTACTAATAATAAAACTACTTCAAACAATATGAGACTTCTTCTTGGTATATTTAAAGATTATCATATTTTTGTTTCATCTACCCCTTCATAAACATCTGTAGCAAGCGTTTTACACGCATCTAATGGTCATTTTTCGACTAACCATCCACTGGAATAGACTGTTGACATTATTTCAATAAAACATTTATTGTAATGTTTAATATGAATCTTTATCAAACGTAAGCTATCAAATTCGACCACAAGGTCTTCTTTATAACTTGACAATTACATCAAATATGCACCTACCCAACTTTTCCAGCGCTATTTTTGGTTTGCGTAGAAAATATCCAGAAAGCTATCTTTGTTGTCATGACAGCTATACTTTTTTCGAGTATACATACACTATAGCATTTAGACCTTGTGCAATTAGTAAAATAATTTATTGACGTTACTTTGTGTTTGCAACAGTACTGTACAATATTTTCTTCCCCAGACTCCTCTTACATTTCAACAATGGCCCAGTCCGTAGGAGGTCCATGTGTCATGTGCTCACCTTAAGCGTTTTATGCTCAATCGGTGAGTGTGATACAAATATGTATTCATATAAATCAAAGAAAAAGTAGTGTGGCCTCTTGGTAAGTTACTTAGGTACGAAGATAATAAAATAAATTATACCCCTATCTAATAACATTTTGAACCATTCTTGACAGTATCTTTTTTTAATTTCTAATGGAAGCAACTGTAATGACGTTTTTTATTTCGTTGATTTATATGTTTAGTTCCATTTTTTTCATTCCGGAATAAAGGATTGCTCAAGCATAAATTTCTTCAGGAAACGGGAGGGGGTTACATTGCTGTCCATAACACTAAAAGATTCCAACACGAAAATCCTATTTTATGGTTGGGGATGGGGTCGGCTTAATTGGTGGACAAGCTACATTCTTCCATATATATTCTCATTTTTCCTATCAACTTATGACAGTCATTCATCAACAAAAACATACCAAATTAAGAATTTTCATGTCGCTCACCAATTTACATGTACTATTGTAAAATTTTAAACAATTTTAAAGATCGATTTCAACTCTTAGACTTTACATATACACATGGTTTTGTAAATATTTAGTGGTATATATATGCATTCAAAATTTTGATTTGATTATAATGATTAAAACGCATTCAACTTCAAATCTTTATGACGCTTCGTTCATTTACTAATTTCAATTCAGCCAAATAAGCGTTAAGAAGAGATTGCATGGAATATTAAAAAAATGTTCATGTAATAAAAAGAAAACAAACGGTTACCACATTTCTCAAAGAAATGCATGGATATTTTTATAGAAATCATAACATATCCCTGAAAAATCAATTAACTTCTTTTATCGTAGACTGACTGTTAAGAGTTTGTGTTTCTTGGGAAGGGGGGGGGGGTGCAAACTTATTTTGATATGGTTACTTTAATATTCTTAAATTTTAGTGAATTTGAAAAAATTACAAGGTTTTAATCCCCTGACCTACAGCCGCTTTTCGGGATCTGTCTATGGGGATATAATGCCAAATCTTAATTAAACTTTTATCTTCATAGATTCTGTTTCAGATTCTTAGTTTAAAGTTCCTGATGTCTTATGATAGTGTGAAAATAGGTGAAATATTACAAAAGTTGCATTATAGGCTAATCTATTTATCATAGATTTATAAGAGATAGGGAAAAAGTGTACAAGGCGAGGCCAATCACCCGCTCTATGATGGAAAAGTTTTATTTTTCTAAAATTATGTTGTTGGTAATGTCATCTTCAACATATTAGATTCATATATTGTTCTGAAAGACATATTGATTGAAAATTGTTTTAGACTTATTTAGTCGAAAATTTGTACGTTTTTATTTAATGATTCTAGCTATAAAGATTCATTTTTGAATATGAACGGATCAGGTTTCTATTCGAAGTCTTGTGTTTAAATTACGGAAAAGTAAATGCATTGTGTTTTTTTAATGGCGTCTGAACCCATTCTATCTAAAAGTCGATTATTTCTGAAATGAAAAAAAATTGAGGATAATGAGGATTGATTTATGTCGAAAAATATACAAACAATACAAAAATGTGAGCAGGGCATAAATACGGACCCTCCGCCCCGGAATACCAGAGATGGGAACAGGTGCCTAGGAGTAGTAAACATTCCTTGTTGACCGGTCACACCCGCTGTGAGCCCTATGTATTGATCAAGTAAACGGAACTTTTCGTAATCAAATTTAGTATAAAAACAAAGGTATATAAACAGTTGGGTGAAAGAAGTAAGCCAAAAAAAAACTACCCTTGAAAAACCTTATTTGTCTCAACAAATTCGTTTCTTTAAAGCAATTTGACACACAAACATCAAGAAGACATCGTAGCATATTGTGGTTAACGCATTCAGTCTTACGCCTATTATGAGCTTTGGAAAAAATTAAAATAGTTTGTGAAGCCCTTTTTTCCGTTTTACATACCAGTAACCTTTAAAACATAAGTGAAAATATATTACGTGTACGCGTATTTATCAATAAGTTATTTAATGACATAAACTTGAGAGAGTGTCTTTGGATTATACTCCCCCTATATACGCCTTCATTCTTCAAGAAGTATTCTACTCAAATCAAACGTAGCATTTCTGTATCAATCGTGACAAAACGCAAATCAAGTATCGCACAAACACCAGCAATGAAAGCACATTTCATCAAATTCTATATTTATTTATTTATGTTTAACTTCTTTCGACTGATAAATGTTTCTCTTGTGATAATAAATGCCAATACTTTTTTCAAAGCTGTTTAAATCGCGATAATTTTATCAAAAAACAATAAATCTTAATTTCATGCAAATCACATAAAGGATCCGAAAAAAGTATAGCCATCGCAAAAATATGTTGCAAACATAGTATAGCATTCACTCAAAACAAGAATAGCCCAATTTCTCTAAAAGCGTAAATTATAGAAATCAGATGATGTTTCGTGGGTGAATTGAGGCGAAAACTAAGATACAATAACTTTTACAACAGAATATAGTTTGAAAAAATTAAGAACAATTGAAATAATTCAAAATGAGCGAAAATCCTATTTTAACTTAGTAAATGAGAATGGTATCGAATTTCTAACATGTTTCAACTTAAAAATTTTCTCAAATAAATTTACATTGATTCTATAAAGGTTTAATAAGTTTTCTAACTTCTTAAAGTTACTTTTACCCATATTTTGCCTTCAGAATTTTCTTTTTTACCCTTAATGCATCAGAGTACCCAAACCAATATAGCAAGTGATCCAAATCAAGTAGATTTTCGATTAGCACTTTGTATACAGTGATTTGTATATTTTTATGACAAGTGCAAGCGCTAAAATTTATTTGCGCCAATGCATTCCAACCTGTGTTTGCGCTTCAATACGTATGCGCCAAATTTTCTCGTTTTACAGTTTGCATTTATTTCGAAATTATCATTGAAGTTTTTTTTTTTTTTAGAAATAATGCCAATCGTGAAGGTCAAGGGGTAAGAAATCTTCGTGCACCCGACTTGAGCCGGGTGTAAATAAAACGTGACGTCATATTGCATACATTCTCTATGATAAAAACCAAATAACATGACGTCACGATGCATTGTAGTACGTAGTTATCTAATCAATAGATTGAGACACACACTGATGTTTACAATTAATTCAAAGCCTTCGGCCTCAGGGTGTATGGAATACAACCCTTGGTAAATCCCCGTACACCCTTAATTGAACCTGGATAACTAATAATATCATGCTCGGAGTTATCTTGTCACGGGTAATGCACATGTCAAATATGAAAGCCCTATCTCTTTTTCAATATAAGGAACAAGATGTGTTTGTGAAACACTGATGACCCTATGGCAACATAACGAAGAATACAATTTTCGTAAATGCAAATTAAATATATTATTACCCAAAGTAGGGTTTTTTTCACAAGAAATACGATTGTGAAATACAAAATCCCTAGCACTATCTGTTCAAAAGTTATAGTCGAGGATAAATTTTTGAAAGGTACGTCAAACTCCAAGGTGAAAGGGTCTAAGTTGTTGGTTTCTTAAGAAAGGTCTTGTTACAAGAAATATATATGTGAAGGATGAAAATCCTAACCCTAATTAACCGTTCAAAAGTTATGGCCAAGGTTTAAGATTTTTTAAAAGTAGGTCAACTACATAGTCAAGGTCAAAGGGTTAGAGTTTTTGGTATCCAATAAAAAATCTTCTCACAAGGATTACATATGTGAAGTATAAAATCCCTAGCCCTTAATCAAAAGTTATTGTCAAGGTTAAAGTTTTTTCATACGTACGTAAATCTCCAAGGTCAAGGTCAAAATGTCAAAGTTTTTGGTATCCAATGAAAGATATTGCTAAAAATAATACATGTGTGAATTATGAAAGTACTAGTATCTACCATTCAAAAGTTGTGGCCAAGGTCAATTTTTTTTAGAAGAAGGTCAAACTCCAAGGTCAAGGTCAAATTTCTTGGTATCAAATGAAACGTCTTTTCACAAGGATTACATATGTGAAGTACGAAAGCCTTAGACCTGACCGTTCACAAGTTATGGTCAAGGTTAAAGATTTTTCAGAAGTACGTAAATCTCAAGGATCAAGGTCAAAAGGTTGTTGGTATCATATGAAAGGTCTTGCCACAAAGAATAAATATGTGAAATATGAAAGTCCTAGTATCTACCGTTCAAAAGTTGTGACCAAGGTTAATGTTTTTAAAAAGTAGTTAAAACTCCAAGGTCAAGGTCAAAAGGCAAAGTTCTTGGTTTTCATAGAAAGGTCTAGCTCACATAGATTACATATAATATATGTGAAGTATAAAAGTCCTAGTACCTACCATTCAAAAGTTATGGCCAAAGTAAAAGTTCGAAAATTTTGTGTAAAAGTGGGTCAAACACAAAGATCAAGGTCAAAAAGTCAAAGTAGGCGATACCCAAAAATCTTGTCACAAGGAATACAAATGTGAAATATGGAAGTCATAGCTACACTTATGGGCATGGTTAAAGTTTTTGTGATGGACGGACAGACAGACAGCTAGACAGACAGAGAGACAAACAGACAGATTGACAGACATACGAATGAGATTTAATGTCCCCTCACTTTCGCGAAAGTGGGGGACAAAAATCAGAAAATCCAAATTTAAATTTATAATGTAATTTTAAAAATGTAACAAAGGCACCGCAAGGCCTTCTATTCGCAAAGAGCATACACATGTATCTATAAATCAAGGCAACATATTCGACACCTACCATGATGCAAATTACGTCACTTCCATTTCGCACATAACAAAACGCACTTACAAACATACACACGATAGCGTTACTATAACCACTCCCACTCCGTTGCAAGGTGATGATAATTGTATATTTATCGAATAATTTTCCAACTGAGAATAGCATTGCGTAGAAATAATATCAGTTTTCATATTACATATATGTAATTGTTTTGAGCTTTGAAATGTAGTAATTTTCCCTATACGTTTGTTCTTGATTACAAGCTAAGAAAAGGGAACAGAAACTGTCACAATCAAAATCTTCGCTGTTAGCACCATTATTCAGTAAAAGTTGAACTGTACTCCCATGTCCATTTTGACAGGCAATAAACAGAGGACTTGTGCCGTTCTTTGCATGATGGTTGATATCAGCTCCTTTGCTCAATAAAAGTTTTACTATACTGTCATGTTCATTGTAAGAAGCTATCCAGAGAGGGGAACAACCGTTTATATCACATAAATTGACGTTTGAACCCTCGTTCAGTAAAAGTTCTACAACATTTCTGTGTCCCTTTAAAGAAGCTATGAAAAGGGGACTAATTTCCCTCTTATCGGATAAATTGATGGAGGCGCCTTTGTTCAGTAATTGAGTTACAACACTTTCATGTCCTTCCATACTACAGGCAAATAGAGGACTGATTCCGTTTTCATCACATAAATTGATATCTGCATTTTTCTCAAGTAAGAGATGAACTGCTTTGTCATATCCATTTTTGCAAGCTATATATAGGGGCGTTGATCTTTTTTTTGTTTGAAAGTTGACGTCTGCGCCTCGATCCAACAACAGTTCCACTATTTCGCTGTGTCCTTTTTGGCATGCTGCATATAGAGGACTTATTCCTAAGCTATCACTTGAGTTAATATCAGCATTAGAGTTCAGTAACTGTTTCGCAATGCTGTCATACCCTTTTTGACAAACTATCCAGAGAGGACTCAAATCTCTTTTATTTATGGATAGAGTAAAGTCAGCACCGTGTCTTAGTAATAAATTTACTGTACTATCATGCCCATTGAGACAAGCTATAGAAAGAGGATTAAATCCCTTATTATCACATGAATTGACTTGCGCTGTAGCGTTCAGTAAAAGTTCAACAGTGCTGTCATTTCCTTTTTGACAAGCTGCATACAGAGGGCTAGCTCCGCTCTCTGAGCAAAGATTTATATTGGCCCCATTGTTAAGTAAACGTGTAACTGTGTTGTCAAGACCATTTTTACAAGCTATGTAAAGAGGACTGGCTTCCTTATATGCACATAAATTCACATCAGCACCATAGTCTAGTAAAAGTTGTGCTGTACTTTCAAAGCCTTTGTGACATGCTATCCAGAGAGGACTGAATCCATCATTATCACAAAAATCGACGTCAGCACGATTACTCAGCAGCAGTTTAACTACGTTGTGATGTCCCCATAAACATGCTAAATAAAGGGGACTGAATCCTTCACAATCACGAGTGTCCATGTTTGCATTTTTCTCGAGAAGCAATTTAACAATGTCATTATGTCCATTTCGACAAGCTATGGAAAGGGGCGTCATTCCTTTTTTTGAACTCACGTTTACGTCAGCCCCATTGTTCAGAAATTTTTTTACTGTGCTATAATGTCCATTTCTACAAGCTATGTAAAGAGGACCAAATCCTTCTTTATTGTAGCGATTGATGATAGCGCCATAATCCAGTAAACAAGAAATAGTTTTATCACGTCGATCTCTCTCTTCTGTTAATTTTCCAGCTTCTTTGACGTGTTCCTCATCATTCATCGCTG
Source organism: Saccostrea glomerata (assembly GCA_003671525.1). Taxonomy (NCBI): domain Eukaryota; kingdom Metazoa; phylum Mollusca; class Bivalvia; order Ostreida; family Ostreidae; genus Saccostrea; species Saccostrea glomerata. The sequence goes on along the minus strand of PRKT01000180.1, from coordinate 963,082 downwards.
CCAACATTAATGGTGTCCAACTACCATTACCATTAAACATATTGACATCAGCACCCAGTTCACATAAGAATGAAATTATCTCAAAATTATGAAACATAGATGCAACATGAATAGGGAAATATGTACCCCATGTTTCTGTTAAAGCTGACTCTGAACATCTCTGTGTATGGCTTTTAAATAGGTTTAAGTCTCCATTGGCACATAAAGCAGGAAATAGAAAAAGTTTCTGAAATGTTGTGTCGTCAATACGTTCTAAGCAATGATCAACAATTTCATTATGGCAAAATATAATAAGTGTACTTAAAGCACTATTTTCCTCATTAAAATCTAGAAACCAAAGTCTTGAAATTCTGATATTTTCATATGATTTTAGAAATTCTGATTCGTCAATTTCAATCTCCCTATTTTTATATACCGAAATCAAATTTTTCTCAACGTTTATCTCTTTTTTAAACTTCTTGATCACCTTTTCTTTCCTTAAACATGGATTGAGAACAACATCTATTACATGTTCTGTCTGTATGTCGGAAATAAATCTATCCACAAGTTTGTCGACATTTATTTCATGTAGGTAAACAGTGAATGGATCAAGGCATTCATGATTTGAGTCGTCCAGTATTCTTAATCTTCGTCGCAAAAAACCACTGTCTGCATACTTAATTATCTCTTTAGGAAAATCTTCACCAAACACAAATGATGTTATTTCTCTTATAAAGTCGTGAATGAATTGGAACCCGTTTTCATTGTACTTAACGAAAGTTCCCCTCATTTGTTCAAGACATGTACAAATAGCTGAAATGGGCGTATTATCTTGTAATTCACAGATACCCAAAACTTCTTTATATTTTTTAAAAGAACTGTTACTTTTCACAATTGTGTCAACATTAAGAGTGTTATTGAAAACCACTATTAAAACAAGAGCACAGTATTTCTTTTTAAAGGCAATTTTCATTGATTTTATATCTTCTTTTTTTAATTGAAAAGGTTTGTTGAAGAAATCAACTGCATTTTCTTTGTATTTCGACTCAAGTGGAAACAAACTACAAAGTAGTGGGAAGTAAGCCTCTGCTTTTATAATTTCAACAATATCCTTTTCTGCTAGAGTAATATTTCTTATGTGCTCATTTAGTATTCTCCTTTTCTCCTCCTCGGTAAGTTTACATTTTCCTGTGTCAATTTCTACCATGCTGGATTTTCTCTGCAAAAGTCCGCTTATCCTTTCATCATCTATAACACATTTTCTACATGAAATTAATAATTTAACTTTTTTCAAGCATTCTTGTAATGTACTCTCATATGTTTTCCATGAGCTATACCTTCTTTCATCAAAACACTCTTTACCGATAGGATCGTCTAATGTAAAAAGTGTTTCTGAAGAGATACATCCGGTTGAGATTTTTATGATATTTTTCAATTTATGTACATGAAAGGTTTTCCATCCTTGCTGTTTATATTTTAGTGCAATATGCTGCATAATTGTAGACTTTCCGGATCCTGAACCCCCAATGACGATAACAAGATTTTCCCGGCTAATTTTTTCTTCAATATTTCTACTTGCAGCTGTGGAGACAAACGAAACATTCTGCTCCTGCAACATCTCTGGTGTATCTGCAAACAATTTAATTATAATCACTGAATGCAGAGCGTTAGAGGAAAAAAAACATTCCGGAAAATAGAAAACATTGTCAGTCTTGTAAGCTTGTATATGAAAATGAGGACGAATAATCATCACTTACAGCAAATTGTCCCTTTAGTACATTTTTAATATTTCAACCTTAATGAATTCAAGGTAAAATTAAACTAGTTACATGTACATGTCAAATTCTATATTGTTAGCTGAAAAAAAAAATATATTTTTTTTTATTCTGTATGATCCCCCCCCCCCCCCCCCCCCCCCC
>PRKT01000180.1:936438-956889 GCA_003671525.1 Saccostrea glomerata | reverse complement strand
GCATTTAATATTCTATGTCACAAACGGCTCTTACATGTACGTCAGGTCTGTCATGCGCTAAATTCATTAGAAAGTATGATGAAATTTACAATTATATAGAGAGAAAATTAGAGAATGATAATGTAAGCATTGGATTCTTATTTTTGGATTTTTGGCACTGTTATAGGACTGACGATAACAAAAAATAAGAATTTGAGATGCTTCAAAGTCTTTGCACACCGGTGAAAAACAAATCTTTTGCCTTCCATCTGGCCAATCACTTTTTCTACGTGATGAATGAACCAGGAATCCTAATCCAAAGATTAAAACATAGAAAAAGCCCTTGAGTTGAAACCCCTATGTTAACAAACCTTGAATCCCCGTTAGGCACAGTAGAATTTGGCCACAAAAGTTTATATTTCTTACGGAAATAAAGACTGTTAAACGTGAAAAAAAAATTCATGGATTGCTTTTACATCAATCTTTATCTATCATCCTTAAAATGAGCTTTAAAGGTCCGCGTTTGAAAATTATAGAGCAAAGAATGTCAGCGACACCACAACTTTTCCCAGTCGAGGGAACTGTTCAGAAGTGTTTGCAGAATCCGTAACGCTTTCAACCAGCTTATTGCACTACAGTGGAATTTAAGGTAATACATTTTTACAACCCGTGCGCATGTCCTTTGGTCCCAAAGAATTCATAAGCAAAGGATTTTTACAAATATATTTTCCAAATGCCAAAAAAAAACATCGCTTCGGAGTTAAAACCCAATAAGTTACTTAACCGAAACCCCACATGTGCCCCTATACACGGTGAGTCAGGAAAACTTGAAACTATTTCATTGTGACGCAGTATTAGTCAGGTATATGACGTCACTGATGCATCAATGGAAATGTGGATTCAACCTGAATTATAGAGCCAATTTTTATATAGATATTACGTTTGAAGGTGAATATTTTTTTAGTAATAATGTTCTTTAGTGTATCGATTCTAAATATTTCACTAGGATTCCGATAAAAAAGTGTTTAGCAGATTTACCGATGCCAAGGGCGATAACTCTTGCATCGCAAAATTTCATAAAAACGTCCATATATTCATCTTCGCTGGCCAAGGGTTTCCGATCCGATACCTACTCTACAACCTTTGGCAGATTTAGCTGGAAATTTTAGAACTCGCGCAAACGAATTTGATTGGCTGCGAAGTCCGAGTCTACGCAAGGTTTTTACTAATCGACGATTTTCGTCTGAATTAAAGTATGTGCGTGTTTTACGCAAAATAAGAGTAATATTTACAAGGGATGAAAGTAAGGAACGTGATATATGCTTAAAAAACAAGGGATTAATTAATTTGATTTTTTTCTTATAATTATATATGTTTTCAAGAATTATTGAAAGGACCACATAAGTCCGTATTCCGCATTTCAGGTGCATCAATTTAAGCCAATCAAATGTCACAGCTCATTGATAATAATTGATACCGCAACAAGTAGAAAGTGGTGTCAAACTCTTAACTAAAAATCAACGGAGAACGATATTTTCTACCACTTTTGAGGTGTGCCCACTGCCCACAGCTGTGTGAAGTTGTTTGGATATATTCCACATCAAATTGCATGGAGGTCGCCATATTGTTTTAAACGTCATATTGATCTACGTATGTTACAGCTATTTTCATTGCACAGATATTAAAGAGCTTCAAGGGACTTAACTCAATTACGGCGATAGGCGGCGCAATCAAAGTTCCCGTTTGATAGGTCTAAATCTGCCAAGGGTTGTAGAGTAGGTTTTTTGGCTATTCTACATGGAGAATATACCGATAGAAACTAGCTTTTGTTAACAAGTTTTATGTCACTTTTTTCAGCTGTACAGTCTCTAACATTTATCCTTATTTTTGGGGAAGACTTTTAGTTAAATCTTCACGATAAACTAGCTTTTTCATCAAATCCTACTCACGATAAATGTGTAAATCTGTTGGAAAATATCAAAGCATTGCAATCACGCCACAAACAGCTGATAAACACATCGGCGCTGTCGTAGTTCAATGTAAGCTTTCGCTAGTGTCTCCGTTGTTTACATCATGAATATGCCTATAGTTATTGAAATCGTAGGTTAAAAGTTTTTGATCTGAAATACTTGGTTGCAAATCAACTGGCACGGTCAAGTGTTTCCATCCATCGGATCATCCATCCCTTTCTGACGACCGAAATTCCTCCAAATTTTTATCATCGATCTTCGGACGTGTTTCTTGTGTCTTTTCAGCATTGATTATCAATTTTCACGAATAGAATTATTCCCAGACAACAATATGTTCACTATTACTGATCACAAGTTGCCTTTCACAAAATGGTCCCTTAGAAATAAAATCCTTAGCCAAATGTCAGTGAATTCGAAGCGTTATCGCCATTCAAGCCGATTTACACCTTGCGTCATTTATCAAAATCTACGACGGACGGTAAGTGCAATAATTTATATTCAAAAATAATTAATCGTCTGTCTCAAATGTATATATAAGTAATAAATAACAAGTTTATAAACTTCCATGGGAATTAAAGTGGGTCGGTACGTGATCAAATCTTCTGAGAAGGCCTTCGGCCTTCACAGGATTTGATCACGTGACCGACCCACTTCAATTCCCATTGAAGTTTAAAACTTGTTATTTATTTCTTAAATATTATTTTAGTGGGGGTGTTGTGTTAGCAATTCTTCCAGTGGGAACGATATTCATTACGTGCAAAATTTGATATTTTTGATAACTAAAACAATACTTTAAGAATAAATATAAATTAAAACATCCCTAAACACCAAATTCATAGTACAATGACCCTATAAATACAATATCTATGAAAAAATCTTGAAAGAGAAATTTTTACTTTTGAAGCTACAGGTACATTGTACTGTGAGTAGTGAGCTTACTAAATGATACCCTAGGCCTATGCCTATCATATGATTAATCCATATTTTGTTCTATGAGACCCGAATTTTTTTAGATCAATAGGAAAATAGCATTGTGCAGTAAAGAATCTTTGAAAGTATCATTTAAATTTTATTCAGTGGTATTTGGTGAGATGCGGAGGAAAGATAAGTACCCTTCAATATTGTAGAAAAATGGCATTGTCAATGTTTTGCGATGGGAAACCCAAAATATATTTACCCGAACAAAAGGTAAAATAAAAGGTGCACAAAGGAACTATATTACAAGGTATTTTTGAAAGTCTAATTTAATTTAATTGCATTCAGTGGTATAAGAGGAGTCGCGAATAAGAGATTGGTACCTCAAAGAATAACAGACGGGCTTACAGCTAGACGGACGGACATCCTTATCACTATATAACTTCCCATTGATCAAGCGAAGGGTTTAAAAATATAAATATACAGAGATTGAAACATAAGCCATGTTTATATTTAAGCTCAATATTGCCAACTGTTCACAATACATCTAATGGTGTTTTATTTATCCTTTAATAAAAAGACATCGAAATCAAAGAATCTTCAAGCCATATGGAGTTGTGGCATAAAATTTCATTGTAAAAGCTCAAAGGCTTCTTAGAATATCTCTTTGAAACGAAAGTGTTAAGAAGACAGAATTTATAACCTAGACCTTTTACATTTTGACCTCAAAATTTGTCTTCTATACCAATAGATCTATGGAGTTGTTGTGTTTAAAATCTTTGCAAACGCTAAAATGCCTTCTTGAGATATAAAAAACGAAAATAGAAGAAAGATTTATAGATTTTTTGTATATTTTACCTCCCACTCGAGAATATTTTACTTATATAGAGCCAGTGTAACGACTAAAAGTGACCCCCGTAGAATATTGACCAGGGGGTCATTTTTCTATGTCGTAAAATGACCGAGGGTCAATATCCTATGACAAGTAGGGTCATTCTTCGATCCTAGAAAATATTCCAGACCTGTAATTTAATTTTTTCTTATACTTTCAAATGTAAGAAAAGTATTTTTTTATGTACGAGTACTTTACTCATTTCCTACATACTAGACAGTATATTTGATTGCATATCTTAATAGCAGCATTATAATCAATGTATCTGGTATGTCAACCAATTTTTTTTTTTGGCTTGCACAATCCCAATGAATATTAATTCCTTGAGGATATGGATTATATTTTTGGGTGTTTTTTATCATTCAAAGGTTTTGTTCCGAAAATGGCATGATATGTTTCTGATAACCATAAACTTGTAGGGAGGCCCCGAAATTAGCACTTATAACCATTTGAAGTCATTTTTTTTTTCAAATTCAAAAACATTCGAGCTTAATAGCAAAAAAAGCAACGTAATTTAACTATATAACTTCAATTCCCTGTAAGTTAGCTCTTACATTTAAACTTAGATATGTCTTTATGCATTCTGCTTTAAAATTCATACTTTTTAACTACATGTACCTCATAAGAGGTGCTATACTTTTTCCTGTATATACGGGAAATACTATACACATCGACAACGTTCTTATAATGATCTTAAAAAAAATTCCCCTGAAACAGGCAAAAATTTACATCTTAGTGAATAATAGTTCAAAATTTACTGATATCAATATATTCATTAAAAAAAAAGATATCAGAACTAGTTATAGATAGCATAAATGAAAGCACTAAAAAACAGGCTCTCTCTGTTGACCAAAGAAAAGGAATAATAACTTTAGTTCCAAAAAAAGATAAGGATAGAACTTTGTTAAAAAATTGGAGACCAATATCTCTTCTAAATTTTGATTATAAAATATCATCAAAGGCATTGGCAAAGAGGATGAAAACTTATTTACCTCATTTAATAGATTCTGACCAAACTGGATACTTAGAAAATAGATTTATAGGAGAAAATATCAGAACTATCTCTGATCTTATAAAGTATACTAGTATCAAGAATATCCCTGGACTAATTCTTTTAGTAGATTTTGAAAAGGCATTTGATACAGTAGAATGGTGTTTCATTGATAAAGCTTTAGAAATATTTGGTTTTGGTGAAAGTTTCAGGCATTGGGTTCAAATCCTGTATACAGATATATCTAGTTGTGTCATAAACAATGGATATGCAACATCTTTTTTCAAATTAAGTAGAGGGGTAAGATAAGGATGCCCTTTATCAGCATACTTGTTTATCTTATGTGTTGAATTGGAAATAAAAATATACGCGGCATAAAAATAGGGGAGACCGAATTTAAAATTAGCCAGTTAGCAGATGACAGTACATGTTTTCTAAGTGATGAAAAATCAGGAATTGAAATATTAAATGTTATCCAAAATTTTAAGCATTGTTCTGGATTGAAAATTAATTTGAATAAGACTGAAGCAATTTGGATAGGAAAGAATAAAAATTTCAAACCAGGAATCTTGCCAGTAAAATGGTCAAAAGGTGAATTTTTTACCCTTGGAATTTGGTTTAGTTCAAGTGGGGAACAAAAAGTTCTTTCTAAAAACTTAAATACAAAATTAGATGAACTAAAGCAACTTTGAATTTATGGAAAATGAGGAACTTAACACTTATTGGCAAAATTCATATAGTAAAAACTTTAGCAATATCTAAAATAGTATATCAAGCACAAGTACTTCCACTTCCCCCACAAATGATAAAGGAAGTGTCTAAAGAACTGAATAAGTTCATATGGAATAATGAAAAACCAAAGGTTAAAAGTTCAGTATCTTGCCAAAAAATTAATAAGGGTGGATTGAAAGTTCCTAATTTTGAAGCACAAATGAAATCATTAAAACTTGGTTGGGTTAGAAGGATATTTAGTAATACAAAAGCAAGATGGAGAAGTACAATTCAATCTTACCTGAAGGATATAGTATTAAATGATTTTATAATTAGCAGAGGTTGTTTAAATAGGCTATATGCAGAGTTAACATTACCACAATTTTACAGAGAAATTTTTGAAACATGGACACAACTAAGATGTAATGATATTGATATTGAACCAAAAATTTTTAAAGAAGCTCTTTGGTTCAATAACATTAAAATTAATAATGAAACTGTGTTCTGGAAAAAATGGTACACAAAAGGAATCTTATATATTGGAGATATTTTAGGTGATAATTATGGTTTCTTAAGTCATGAAGAATTAGGTAAACTGTATGACTTCAATGTATCTTTTTTTGATTACTTTTGTTTAAGGAATGCCATTCCATATCATTGGCGAAAATACATAAGGCAAAACAAAAACGTTTCAATCAATAGACATTCTTTGATCTTAAGATTCAATGATAAAATAAGTCCATTGTCAAAAATATCTTGTAAAGATTTTTACTGGATTATAGTAGAAAGTCTAAATGAAGTACCAACATGTGTACAAAAATGGGAGAAAATATTTAACACAAACTTTTCACCTGCAGACTTAGAAAAAATATTTATGTTACCTTTTGTGTGTTCTAATGAAACATCATTACAGTCTTTTCAATATAAGCTTACTCATAGATTTTTATCACATAATAAACTACTTTTTCAAATGAAAATTCAAACTTCACCACAATGTTTAATTTGTAAAAAAGAAGATACTTTAGAACACAAATTTTATTACTGTACTTGTGTTGCAACTTTTTGGAACCATTTTCTAACATGGTGGAATGATCTACATATATTCAATGTAGAAAATCTTTCTTGTCAAAATGTTATTTTAGGTCTGAGAGAAAATGTGACTGTTTGAATTACTGCATTTTGCTTGCAAAGTTATATATACATTCAGTGTCAGTATCTAATTTGGATGTCATTAGAAAACTACCTGAGTTTCACAACTTTTTAAATCTGTTGAAAAAGAAATTGCTGCTAAAAAAAGAAGTGTATTGCTCAAATAGTAATTTAGATAATTTTAATGAAATCTGGCATCCTGTATTAGATATATTATAATCAATATCTTGGAATTTATTATATTTTTTATATACTATGCTATTCAATTAAGTGTTAAAATGAAAATGTAATTTCCCCTGTAATGGATTTCTTTGTAAAAACAATGAACAGTTAATTTGTATAAAATTATGTAGATAGTAAGCTCCACATTAAATTTTCATGATTTATAAATCAGAAACATTGTCCTATAAGTAGATAGGACTTTTTAAAGAGATTCTTGGTTTGAAAATGCATGTTTCGAGTATGGAATCTAACAGTGAGAAATTTACATGTGTAGGAGAAAAGAAAGTTGAAGAAAATCACTCTTCACCATATGAGCCTCATAAGGGATATAAGACTTCTCCCAAGACAAAACCCCCTAAACCCAAAGTCCTGTTAGTGGGGACATCTAACACTAAGAAGATTAATCCAGACATTCTTAGTTCATCATTCATAACAACAAAGAAACTTGCATACACAATTGATGAAACCAAGGATACCATAGTAAGATATGAGGATGCAGCACCAGATGTTGTCGTTCTTCATCACCTCACCAATGATGTAAAGGCAAAAAGTCCTGAGACTTGTGTTAACGAGACGGAAGAAATTATCAACATCATCACTCAAAAATGGTCAGCCAAAGTGGTTCTGTCACTATGTACTCCTCGTAAAGACGACGAATTACACAGTGCAAATAGTGCTCTAATCAACGCCCTACTAAAGAAGAAATACAAAAGTGACTCAGTCGTGTATATCAGTGAAAACATAAACATGTCTAATAGGCCTGCCAAGGTCCTTGAAAGGGACAATGTTCATCTTACACAAGATGGTGTTGCCATGTTAGCATCCAATATCAAAAGATCAATCCTTCTAGCTTTAGGAATCGAGCAGGCTCCATTGCAGATGGGAAAAGACCAAGACCCTGACTATCACCGTGCTTCACCAAATAAGTTGTACAAATACCAGCGAAAGTGGCGAAACTACCAGTACGCACCATCCGAACCATGGGAAGGGAGACCTTACCATCCTGCCAGCTATGGCTTTAACTACAATTACTAAATTTTCTTTTTTATCACCATATCAGATGTTACTTATCAATTACACTGATGATATATATAAACAATGCCATTCTTTTAACGGGTATTTCAATGTATGAATTTCATTCTCGAATATTGTACCACTTCCACTTATCGGTGCACCTGTACTCATGAATGTCATGTTTATTTGCAACTGATTTATTATTTTTTTCTTCTCACATATTGTTACTACTAGATTATACATTTTATTAGATGTTTTGAAGGATGTTGTACCTTTTCTCTTGATTTGGGTTTGAAAATTTGGTATTTTTTCTTAGAATGTATCAGATGTACAGAAAAACAAATGTTAAATGTGCTTTTTGGAATATTGGAGGATTGATATCAAAAGGTATGAACAAAATGGATGACGAGCTTTTTCTATCAAAAATTATAGATAAAAATTTAGTATTTCTTGTGGAAACACACATTGGACCAGATACAGTTGTATTACATGATGATTTTTACTGCCACACAATTTGTAGAAATATATCTAAAAATGGCAGATACTTTGGAGGGATATCAATATTAATTAAGCATGAGATTAAAGATCATGTTTCTGTGATTAAAAATACATGTAGTTAGTATCAATGGATCAAATTAGAAAAAAACTTTTTTAAATTTTGATAAAGATTTGTATATATGTACTGTTTACAACCCCCCTGAGGGATCACCTGCAATAACACGAAATAATGTTAATATTCTGGAACTCGTACAGAAGGATATTAATCAATATAAAGATTTAGGAAATATAATGCTTTGTGGAGATTTTAATGCTAGAACAGGAAATGCAACTGATTATATACTAGATGATAACAACCAATATTTACCCTTATTTGAAACATATAAAATTGATAATGATATTTTCAAAAGAGTTAATAGAGACACTTGTGTGGATAAGAGAGGAAAAGAACTAATAGATTTTTGTATTGGAAACCAACTTCGTATTATGAACGGAAGATGTTTTGGTGACATTTTTGGAAATTTCACTTGCCATAATTATCATGGAAGTAGTGTTGTTGATTATCTTTTAACTGATGAAGAAATTGTACAACGTATTTTGTTTTTTGAAGTATCAGATTTTATTTCCACATTATCTGACTGCCACTGTATGTTATCATGGAATATTTTTTCTCAACATGATTCTTCTAATAGAGAAAATAGTATAGATAATAATAATTACAAGACCCATTCATCCTTTAAGTGGGGGGAAGACTCTGCTATTAAATTTATAGAGGCATTACAGTCCCCCAAAATAAAATGCAATCTTGATAACACCATGAGCATCAATGACATAGAATCTATAGAATCGACAATAAATAGATTAAAAGATTCCCTGGAAGCTGCAGCCATTATGTCATTAAAACCAAACTTACCTAAAAATAAAACATGTAAAAGTAATAAAAGCTCTGCTAAACATAAAAAGAAATGGTTTGATAACGAGTTGATAAATATGCGCTCAAAACTAGTTAGGAAGGGAACTTTATTTGGCCACTACCCCAGAGATATCAATATTAAGAATCAATATTACAAAGCATATAGAATATATAACAAACTACGAAAACAAAAATTTAGAACATACCATTCTAATATTATCAACAACCTAAATGCTTTAAATTCAACTGATCCAAAAAAATATTGGAAACTTATAGGCGAATTAAGAACTGGAAATACAAAGACAATTGATACATCAATCTCTAATAATGAGTGGTTAAACCACTTCAAAAAATTGAATAAAACTCATGAGGATTTCCTCGAACGAGATCAGTTTCTTAAAGACCAACTAAAACAAGCTGAGAAAACAACAACACCCATATTTAATGAACTTGACTACAAAATATCTTTCAATGAAATAAGTAAAGCAATCGGTAAACTTAAAAATGGTAAGGCAGCTGGTACTGATAGAATATGTAATGAAATGCTTAAACATGGTCAAACGGTCTTGGTACCAATATTACTGAAAATCTTTAATGGTTGCTTAACTCATGGATATTATCCTTCTTCATGGTGTGAAGGATACATTACTCCAGTATACAAATCTAACAACACTAATGATCCCAACAATTATAGAGGAATCACAATAACCAGCTCAATTGGCAAACTGTTTAACTATATTCTTAACTCAAGATTAGATAAATATTTAAAATGCAATGATAAAATCAATCCTTGTCAAATAGGATTTACAAAACAAGCTAGAACTTCAGATCATGTTTTTGTCTTGAAAACACTTGTTGAAAAATACTGCAAATCAAAACAAGGGAAGCTATATGCTTGCTTTGTTGACTTTCATAAGGCCTTCGATAGTATAAACCATGCTGGTCTGAAGCTTAAACTACTAAAAGCTGGTATTAGCACTAAATTTTACTCAATTGTTAAGGATATGTATTCTAAAAGCTATTCTTCTATTAAACTGGGTAACAAATTAATCGGTCACTTCCGTACTTACAATGGGGTTAGACAAGGTGATAACATGAGCCCAAACCTATTCAAGATTTATCTCAATGATCTATCAAATTATCTGTCAAATTCTAAAAGTTTTGTAAAATTAAACAATGATTCATCTATGTCCATTCATTGCCTAATGTATGCTGATGACATGGTACTTCTCTCCCCAACTGCTGAAGGTCTACAAGAAAAACTCGATATACTAAGTACATACTGTAAGGACTGGTGTCTCAAAGTTAATACAAAGAAAACAAAAATTATAGTCTTCAATTCATCTGGTAAACACGTTAAAATTCCCTTCCATCTGGATAACAACAATATTGAATGTGTTAAACAATACAAGTATCTGGGTCTGACTGTTAATGCATCTGGAACACTAAGTAATGCTAAAAATGATTGTTGTAACAAAGCCAAAAAAGCCTATTTCAAACTTCAAAAAGACTTTCTCACATTTAATCCATCAATTAGAACTGCTTTAAATGTATTTGACCACACTATTAAACCCATTATCCTGTATGGTTCGGAGTTATGGGTTTTTTTTTACCCAACAACCTCTAAATTTAAGAGAAATCCAAATATAACACTAGACAAAATATACCAAAGCTTAGAAGGCGAAATTCTAAATCTTAAATTTTACAAACATTTACTAATGGTTCATGGTAAAAGCAGCAATTTTGCTGTAAGATCTGAGCTAGGACGTTTGAATTTACATTTTGATGTCATTAAAAATATGTTGTTATACTGGCATAGATTAGAGAATCTAGATGGTGAATTTCCCTTGCTTAGTGAGGCTTTTAACTGCTCTAAAACACTACACCAAAATGGTTTTACTTCATGGTATTCTTGTGTTAACTTCTTACTTAACCATATTGATATTAAAATTAGTGATTTCCTAGGTATGTCAACCCCACAATTTAAAATCAATTTGAAAAGAATATTACTGAATTTCTATAAATTAAAATGGGAAAAAGACAGGAATTTACATAAAGATGGCAAATTGTCTACCTTTACCAGCATAAAGACTAAATTTTGTTTTGAACCTTATCTAGATATTCTTACAAACAATCAACATAGATCAGTTTTAACAAAGTTAAGAATATCGGCTCACAGGCTTAAAATTGAAATTGGACGTTACCAAAAAATACCTAGAGAGGAACGAATTTGTTCACTTTGTCATCACAACGAGATTCAGGATGAAATTCATTTTCTCCTTGTATGTCCTCATCTTAATGTACAAAGACTTGAACTCATAAATATTTGTAAAATTAAATGTAAAAATTTTCAGTCTCTATCTTATGATAATCAATTTTATTGGCTCATGACTAATGAAGACCCAGACATCCTTAGATCAGTTGCTGGATTCCTTAGTAATTTACCTTAATTGAAGATATTGTGATAAGCATAAAAAAAAATAAATTATATACCTCTTTCCCAGTTTCTTGCCTTTAACAATATATATATATGTATAAATTATATATATTTGTATGTAACTTACAATACGATACATGTATGTATATTCAGTATATCTCTTATATACTTTTTTTTTTTTTTTTTAACAATTGCTCTTCATTTGTAACAGCATCATCATGCTTGTTCTATCATTTGGATCCTCCTCCTTCTATTTGTAAATCTTTTTGCTCCTCCGGGGGCCCAAATTGGATTAATAAAATCTTGTAAATCTTGTAGTAGATAGATGTTATTATCTATAGTTGAATTTGTTGCATGCTTTTTATTTTATAATTTTGTATATGAAGAAAGAGCCAATAAAAAAAAACAAAAAAAAACCTTCCTTTTCCAATACTTTTTAGCCCACGGACACCTGACAAATGGTTGCTGTTACATCCCCTTTCTTCTGCGATTTAATGATCTCTTAGTCTAACGATCATGCCATTATACTTCGATTGTTTTCTTTCCCTAGTATCTAAGTAAGAGACAATTCAATTTAGTTATTATTTTTACAAATTATTTCATCCTTATTTTTATGAGAAGTTTGAAACTTTATTCACAGAAAACCGAATATTTTATAAGATCTAATTTCCTAAGCAAGTGCCCCTTTTAGCGCCAGTTTTAAAAGTAGTGATGAAAATTTTAAAATGTTAAACATTTGAAAAATAAAACTTTATTTTGATTTTTACAAATTATCTATACAGTGTAAAATCAAAGAAATTTACAATTATGGAAACTTTATGATCTTGTGTATCATATCGCGGTTGCCAAACCGGAAGTGCTGAGCTGTTTAGAGATGTACTACTTTTTATTTCGAGTGATGAAGCGAGTAATTTTATGGTAAGTGTCAAAGTTCGCGAGGGGTGAGATAAGGAAATATATATGAGGTCCAAAAAGGGGGATTCGGCTAACCATTATATGTGGGGATTTTGTATAATATTTGATATTTGTTAATAAATAAAAAAGGGTTTGAATTTGTTACATTTATTTTTGGTCTCAAGAAACATGAGAAAGATGGATCCCTTGTGTTATTACACTGTATATAGTAGAAAACTAAGCTTACTGTATGAAACAAGCGCCCGTGCTACAAAGTACCGAGCGCATGGCAAAAGAACAGTTCATGCGCATTTTTCAGCTACTTGGGGCTATCATTGCCGAGACTCAGCAGATTTCCAAGGTGAAATGCGACGGTTGAGGATAGTTTCAATTGTTTTGAGACACAGTTACTGTATAGATCGTAATGACTAGTCCTGGTTCTACTGATAAACTTGCCATTGGTAAGTAGGATTTTATATTATACTTTTATTACCCTAAGTACTTTTGTTTATTTGAATATATCCTCAAATTTTTAAATTGCATAGTATCTATTTGGGATTTTTGTTTGGTAAAATTTTCATCTTCAACACATAAAGGAGTTCTGTTCCCATAATAATAGAATAGAATTAAATGCTCTTCTTCAGAATTATTCTGTTCTGAACACCAAAGTTTGAGTAACTATAATATAAGTTCCTGATGAACGACTTTAAATCAAAGTTACTGGAAAAAATTTCAAGAAATCTTTTTTTTGTATAGTGATTGAAAATTGATGAAATAATAAATTATCCTCAGGATAATTTATTTTAAATTGCAAATATCAACTTAAATCTTTTTAAGGTAACATTTCAGTGACATGCTGTAAGATTTGGATCAACAGAAAATAATACTGTCAATCAACTACTTACAGTTGTTGGTTCTGAATTGTCTTTAACATATGTTAAATAATCTTTCGGAGGTGATGGCAGTTTGATATCAATTGCTTCAAGGCAAAGTTTTTTTAGCAGAATAATAATTACTATCAATAAGAAGCAAAGCAGAGCTCCAAAGAATTACGTTAAATTATAAAGTGCTACATAACTGTGATATGCTGTAAGATCGGACTTCCCGATAAATATCTATAAGAAAGGTCAGTTATTTACTTACAATGTCTGATTGTGAGTTATCCTCAAAATATGTAAAAGAATCATTTGGGGGCGATGGAAGATTGTAATCAATTGGTCCTTTCTCGTGCACGTCTTTTATTTCACCTTTATCTTCACCAAATGTCTCCATCTCTAAAACTTGAAACAAAAAGATGCCATGTTTATGCGACATTAATTTTTTACACCATTGAAATAGATTTATTTTAAAGTGAAAAAAGAATACGTAACAAGTCCATGTATTACTTTTCTTAAGTTTAAAAGATGTGAATGAATCCATTTAAATAATTAACATTTAAGCAATGAATCATAATGAGTTTAGCGCGTTATGAAAATTTGTTTGCACACACTGTTGCAGTTATTAGAC
This sequence comes from Saccostrea glomerata, assembly GCA_003671525.1. NCBI lineage: Eukaryota > Metazoa > Mollusca > Bivalvia > Ostreida > Ostreidae > Saccostrea > Saccostrea glomerata. The sequence continues at coordinate 942,798 of PRKT01000180.1, read as the reverse complement.
TACCGGTATATCTTTCAAAATATAATTATAATCTATTACTTCTATTTACATCTTTTAAACTCGCTGCCTTGACTGCAAAAGTTCTGTATATACAGAAACTGTTTTTCAGATACTGCGGTCGAATTTTTTTTCTAACTTGGCGTAGTGCAGTAACTCTTGGACTTTGGGTCAAGGAACTGCCACTCATGCTTTTGAAACACATGAGCCTGAAAGGTCGTTATGTTGTGTATATTTGCATCTGCAGCTCTCCTTTTTCTTTTCTTTTTTTGAGAATTTCCAACATTAGCATATAAAAATGCATGCTTTCAGTCATTTTGAGAAAATATAGGCATCACATCCGGAAAAGAAAGAAGGATGTTTTAAGTATTTTACAAAAATTCCGAAAAAAATCCTTCTTTCTTTTCCGGATGTGATGCCTATATTTCCTCAAAAGTCGTACTAATTAACAGCTACAAAGACTCGGAAAAACCCAAAATATTGTCAAATATTTTATTTAAAATGCAATATTTTATTTCTGTTAAGATGGCTAAAAATCAACTTACGGTAATGGAATGAAAATCATCAACCGTTAAATAACTGATTTGGCAAAGTTAACGATGTCCTAACTTTTTTGCTACATACACCCCCCCCCCCCCCCCCCCCCCCCCCCCACTAATGTTATTGGATTTAAATTCAAGACAGTGGTTTAGGTTGACGCATTCAATGGTTATAGGATGGATCCGGTTTTATAAATAAAATTGGCAGTAAACAGGACATTGCTATAGTCTGTTTGAATACCGTTTGTTTCGATTGAAAAAGATGTCCTGTGAAAAAATGTGTTTCCATACCTCTCTGAAAGACTTTCATGATTTTCAACAGAAAATGGTGGCTAAAGGGGGTGGGGGTTAAAATAAAATATATCTTGACTTATCATAATTTTCGGCGAAAATTAGAGCACACTTGCGACCAATACGCTGGTAAGAATGTGTAATATCATGTACACTGACAAACATTTGTTTGCCTTATTGTCATCTCTCACGAGAGATGACACATTAAGTTTGATTTCCGGATGTGAGGTCCCAGTGTAAGCAGCCATTAATAAATCGGCAATCCTTAGATGATTACACTTGTGCGGGACACGAACTATCCGAGGAGCACCGCACTTCGATGATGATGCGGTTTTCTAAATATAGAGCGGTAAACAATGAGCGATCCAACCATTGACAAGAATAGATATGGGTTACCCCATATCCAAAGATATTCGACTTTTAGATTTATTATGTTTAACAGTGTTTATAATGACTTTAATAAAAAAAAATGCACTGTCTATAATTATGGAACTGGTGTAAATTTCGTGAGTCCGTAGAATTACGGTCACCCAGTGTCCTAACAAACAGTACACATACCTGTGTCCGCAAGACCAACATTAGCCTTGGTCTACACATGTGCGATGGAGCCAGTCAAACGCATCCACCGAGCTCGGAGAAACACGTTTTGTTTTGCCGAGAAGTTACGATGGCAGACAAAACATTTCTTAATTAGATCATATGAATACGAATTCTGATTAATAAAAATTATACAATCCCTGTTGAACTATAGTTTGTTCTATCATTTGCATCTGCAACAACTTGTGTATAAAATGGCCGGGTTAAGAAAATCAGGACCGGGTCGGAAAATTCTAAACTGAAAACGTTTTTGTTTTTAAAATTACTGAAATATACTAATGTAATCGTCGCAGAAATTACTTACATAATTCAAGTTCTGTATAAAATGGTATGCTGACTTCAACACGAACCCGAATCTCCGACCCAGTTCTCGTTTTGCTACACATTTTATATACCCTACAGTTTACCAAGTGTACACACGAGCAGAATCCGGCCAGGGATTGAAAATTCCGTCATTTAATAAAACACACACACAGAATGATTTTTTTTTCTTTAAGAAGAAATTGTATGATAATTAACGGACTATAAACATGTACTTAATACAATTGTTGATATAGTATTATCAATTCATCGGTGAAAAGATATGAATCGAAGAATGACCTAAATATTCTCTGTGATCAAACATGTAAAAAAAAAAGGCTGAGGAGGGAGCGAGCGTAGGAATATTGATATTTTTTATTTGCATTTCGGGGGGAAAGTGATTTTCTAATAATAATTTGACGTTATTTTTGATTTTTATAACGTATGACATACACAACTTTACTCTTATCATGAACAATAATGTTTTTTTCTACTTATCATGATGGGACTATTTTGGTCGGACCGATTTGTGTGAGCCGCCGCTGAATACAGTAATATATCTTGCATAAATAGTATGCACTGATCGAATATATTAAAAAAGAAAAAGGGCTGCACAGGAATCACAGAGGGTCAGACACACAGGATCGCCTGCTGGTTGTTTGCATTGTGTTCAAAATATATGTACTTATTTAATCATCTACATGGCTACTGCGTAAATGATCGATGGTCTACGCCAGATGGAATATTCTAACTAGGTCAGCGTGCTGAATGAAAAATCACTAATGATCTGCCGAGCAGTGGATCCAAGAATTAACAGAAAAACAAGATCAAAGTTAACACATTTACATTTAGTACTATAAACTGCTATGTCTTTTTTTATGGTAGTCATTCTATAATTTTTTTGCCATTTTTCCACCAAAAAAATGCATGTATGAGGATAAGTGGAGACAAGAATATATATTTAAAAAACTAAGAGCATTGGAACAAAGCTCACAAAGATTATGATCGAGTATTTTCTTGAATGTTTACAGTTTTCTTTTTAATGATATATAATAAAAGAACTTGCAATCATTTTTTATGCAATTTTCAACTGTATTAATGGCCAAAAAGTAATCAAATAATTTTTTCTATGTTTTTGAAATAAAGCCAAAATTAAAATATATTCCTAAAACAGTCGTAAATTCAGGGTTGGCAATTTGGGATTTTTTTTCCAGATAATTCGTGAATGCTTAATTTTAGCTGATATCATTTAAATTCTACTATCGTATTACCTCTATTTAAAAGCTCTAAGTGGAACTTTGTCAGCTTTTGTTACTATATTGAGTGTGTTTTTAAAAAAAATTAACAAAATACAAATGCATCTAAAATTCTTTTAGTTATATTAATATGATGTGATTTTAAAATACATTCTCAGAAAATATTAATTGCTTTTGGATTCTATCTGAATAGTACGAAGGTATGAAATGAATGTTTAGCATATTTAAAATTGATGTTCAAATTTACTTGTAAAAATGTAATTATTCAAAAGTTCGATACATGCATGAAGAAGATTATAATCCTTTCACATACTAATGAAAGTACAATGTATGAGAATACGTGTCAATCAAACGTGTCCCCAAAGTTAGTAGTTTTAGGATTTTCCGGATAAAAGAGGTTTCTAAACACGATTTATATATAGTTCAGTGTGAAATGCTTAAGCATGAATCATGATATTATTTAGAAAATTTCAGAAAAATATATTTTCTTCAAATCATTACTGTTGTAAATGCATGTTCACTGCAAGTCCTCTCCCTTATCATACTTTTTCTTTTAGTATAGTCATGTCTTCTCCAAATAAATGGTTTTTCAGAAATAATCAAAAAGTTAAAACCTTTCCTTCCCATCTATAACATAAGATTTTGGAGTTTGAAAACTACCCTTTTTCCTGTTCAATATCTAATTACCATTCCCCTAAAAATAAAAAAAAATCTTCGGTCTTTTATAGAAAAATGTTACATTCCACTGTTTATTCTTTGACACAAATGCAGCCAAAGAGATGACATTTCAGGCTTTCTGGAAAGCCAAACTTGTATGGCTATTGTTATTAATACGCACAGAAGATCTTACCACGAGCAACTGACCAATCGTTGAATAGCAACGTTTACGCAAAATACTAGTTCATGTACATCTTTACATTTTACTTCGAACACGTGGTTCAGGTCAATCTATGATCAAGTTAATGGATAGCTGCAGAACTGTAGCTCTCTGCTTGAGAAAATTCGGACAGATAAAGCAGAGAGCTACAGATCCAAGGGTTGTAAAACCCTTCGATTTATGCCGACGATTTTCTGTCGCTCACTATGGGTATTTTTCGCTTTGAAAATAATTTAAACGGTATTTAATAATTAATCATACATTCATCTTTAATTCCTGATCATTCACTTACCTCTCAAGCTAACAAATGGCTGTTCGTGGTTAAGGACGTCAAAATAGAACTCTTTTAAACCAACATTACAAAACAATATACAGGACTGTTTCGGAACCTTAAAAGGTAAACAAATTATCAAATATAAGAGTTAAAATATATGAATTATTATAGGATACCTTTCTACAAGCCAGAGAAATCTTAAACTACACGAAAATTATACCTAAAGAAGCGACGAAAAATCGTTGGCGTAAATGGAAGGTTTTTACAACGCTTGGATCTGTAGCTCTCTGCTTTATCTGTCCGAATTTTCTCAAGCAGAGAGCTACAGTTCTGCAGCTAGTCAATGGAGTGCACAATTAACAAAAAATGTTCTTATGAACAAAATACAAAGATTAGAAAGTATGAAAGATGTCCCGGGCGTTTTTAATGTTTTGTTAATTAGACAAAATGTGATTAATAAATGTGCTTTGTGTCAAGTTCATAACACTAGGGCTTTTAACATACATGTAACTATACTCGTGATCACGTGTTTTGGCCAGGGAATCCACCTGACAATTGTATTCACCAATAGTACAACAAAAAAATTAATAGAGACGCATATCGCTTTCAATTGCAGCATGACTTTGAGAAACCTAGACTTCCACCGTTTATTTAACAAATGAGCATGAAAATAATACAATTTAGAAAAAATGCTTTTTATTTATACGAAATGGATGGAAAAATGGTCTTTGTGCCTTTCCGATCGCCATAAGATTTTCCTTTTCTTTCAAGCGTAAAATTCCTGTAGTATTCGTAGTAGCCCATTATGCAATTCTCATTCAGCTGATTTGTCAGTTAAAGTCATGTTGGTGCATTATTTGCTAACCCGACGCCCAAAAATATAGTCCCGGTTCCCATGCAGGAATATTTGTCCTAAAAGAAATTTTAATTCATGACTGCAGAAATTGTATCATAGAGAATACTTACATGTATTTATGTTTGAATGAATTCAAGAGAGATCGATTCAAGTACATTTCTATAGATATAATATGGTGGTGAAAACTGAAACGCAACATAACTTTTCTGTTTACCATGTCTCCACGTGCAAGTCACTTCCTAGCCAAATTTCCGTGAATAATTTACCCTATCTCGCTGTAGTCCCGCTTACTCTCGCCAGGGCCACCGCCAGAGCCATTATGAACTCATCGGGTTTTATAATGTGCAGAACACCGAAAAATAAAAGGTTCCGAACACATTAGTAGGGGTGATACATGTAGTTATAACTCGTATATACATGTAATTTCCCCCCTAAAATTAGGGTGTTGTGTTGTTTCTTTTGATTTTCAGTAACCCAAGTATAATAATCCTTTGTGTAAATTACAATTAATGGAATATAGCCAACATATAACAGCTTCAGGTCAATGTGAGTGTGATTTATTTTTTAAATTTTCGCTGATGACATTGAACTTTTAACGATTTTGATGTCAAAATAAAACGTAATTTGCTTTAACATTTTGATACTCTTTCCGTGTTGTGGTGTTTTGAATGCAATTACTTTCCATTCGGATTACTTTTCATATGACTAAAAATTAAATTCCATGAAACACTTCATTTTCTATATAATTCTAAAGTACGGGAAAAAATTGAAATTATGACATCATAATGGATATAGCACCAGAAAATGAGTCTAAAAACATTATTTTTTAAATTAATAGATCTTTACCTTAAGTGTCAAACATTTTCATAGTTAATACCTAGGTAGCTGCAGAGAACTGTAGCTCTCCGAAAAATATATTGATAGACCGGAGAGCTTCAGTGCCACTCATTGAAACAAGAGGCCCATGGGCCACATCGCTCACCTGAGAAGCTTTGACCATTCTGTTCTTTACCAGATTTCCTCCTTGTAATACATAATGCATACCCACCCTTCCCCACTAATCATAATTTAGACATTTTGAAATCTACACTACCCCAGGATCCTTCCATGTACACATAAGTTTCAGGTTTTCTGGCCCAGTGGTTCTTGAGAAGAATATTTTCAAAGATTTTTCCTATATATTTCTATATAAAACTTTGATTCCCCATTGTGGCCCCGCCCTTCCCCCGGGGGCCATGATTTGAACAAGTTAGAATCTAAACTACCCCAGAATGCTTCCACATAAGTTTCAGCTTTTCTGGCCCCGTGGTTCTTGAGAAGAATATTTTAAAAGATGTTTCCTATATATATTTCTATGTAAAACTTTGATTCCC
>PRKT01000180.1:915224-935710 GCA_003671525.1 Saccostrea glomerata | reverse complement strand
TTCTTGAGAAGAAGATTTTCAAAGATTTTTCCTATATATTTCTATTTAAAACTTTGATTCCCCATTGTGGCCCCGCCCTTCCCCCAGGGGTCATGATTTGAACAAGATAGAATTTACACTATACCAGGATGCTTCCACATCAGTTTCAGCTTTTCTGGCCCCGTGGTTCTTGAGAAGAAGATTTTCAAAGATTTTTCCTATATATTCCTATGTAAAACTTTGATTCCCCATTGTGGCCCTGCCCTTCCCCCGGGGGTCATGATTTAATTGAACAATTTAGAATCTACACAATACCAGGATGCTTTCATATAAGTTTCAGCTTTTCTGGTCCAGTGGTTCTTGAGAAGAAGATTTTTTAATGACCCCACCCTATTTTTGTCTTTTCTTGATTATCTCCCCTTATGAGGGGAATTGGCCCTTTATTTTAACAATTTAAATTTCCCTTCACCCAAGGATGCTTTGTACCAAGTTTGGTCAAAATTGGCCCAGTGGTTCTTGAGAAGAAGTCGAAAATGTGAAAAGTTTACAGACGGACAGACGGACGGACGGACGACAGACAAAATGTGATCAGAAAAGCTCACTTGAGCCTTCGGCTCAGGTGAGCTAAAAACTGTATAATTATATATTGCGCACAAAAAGTTGCGCTTTTTTATGGATTAATTCTTCCATATTGCAAAAAAATAAGATTTCAAAAAAATTCCGTACTCTTCTATTAAGTACTTTCGTATAGATCTACACTAAGCGTTGGGCCGAATTATCTTACAACCAAAATGGCAGTATAAACAGACGAAATTGTCGATGATCTCGATTTCAGGGCCAGGATGGCTATAAACAACAGCTAATATGTTTTACGGTGTGACCGTTGGGGCGAGCGCAGTTTATTAACTATCATAAACCTACACATGTACTGTCTATCATTCAAGAAAAAGAAAGCAAAAAGAATAAAACAAAACAATAAAAAGAAATCATTTCCCAAGCATCGGGATCGAAATTCCAAACTTCTCGGAAGTTTCCGACAAAATCGGAAATACCCGAACCGTTGAAATGACGAAAGTATGACGTCAGATAAAAAGTTCTGTTGACTTAGGACGCAAACGCTAGTTTTAAGGAAAAGAGATTGCATTAATTGGTTCTTTTAAAGTAAGTTGTTGCTATTTTTAGCCACCATGTTGCTATGCACCGCAACATGTTTTCCGAGTTTCACGGAAGCAACCGACATAACTTCGTCAAAATTCGTAAGTTTCCGGTGACGTCATTTGTATCATTTCCGAAGGGCAAGGTGAAGGCCGGTGTTGTGGCATGAGGGTATTTTTTTTTTTAATAAGGTAAGGCAAAATCATTTCGTTAAGATTTCGGTTAGAAACAATGTTCCCTTAATTTTTTTTACTATTTTTTATTTATTCGCGCAAAGGACATTGGGTAGTGCAGGAATTCTGGAAAGTTGCACAGAGAAATTTGGCTGACGTATGTACAGATTTCAATCCGAATTTCCTCTGTTCATACACGTTAGTCTATTGAGCTCGCTTCGCGAGCGTCTCTTCGCTATAAGGTATGTTTTGTTGTGGAAACAGTGAAAGATTGTGTTAGGAATACACGGTTAGCAATGTTTTGAGATTATAGTTTCAAAAACATGGAGAAATAAATTGATAAACAGCGCACTTTTTTGTGCGCAATAAATATACAGTTTTTTCAATGGGTGGCACTGTAGCTCTCAGGTCTGTCAAATTATTTTTTCGGAGAGCTACAGATCTGCAGCTAATATCTAGGCTAAAAGACATTTATATTTATATTACGCGCGGTTTTTGCATCTAGAGTCGATACATATATTAAATTTGATATTAATTGTAACAAGAGGCCCAGGGGCTGCATCGCTCACCTGAGCAATTGGCTAGGGAAAAAGCACATATCAGATCAGAACTGAAAGCCTACTGAGGTTGGGGGGGGGGGCTTGAATTTTAACCCCCAGGGGGTCATGATTTGAACAAACTAGAATCTACACTACCTGAGGTTGATTCCCTATAAATATCACTAAGCATGGCTTTGAAGTACTTGAAAAGAAGATTTTAAAAGGTTTCCCTATATATTCCTATGTAAAACTTTTATTGTCCATTTGGCTCCATCCTTCCCCCGGGGGTCATGATTTGAACAAACTTGAATCAATATTACCTGAGGATGATTCCACATGAGTTTCATCTTTCCTGGCCCAGTGGTTCTTGAGAAGAAAATTTTTAAAGATTTTTCCTATATATTCCTATGTAAAACTTTGATCGGCCATTTTGGCCCCATCCTACACATGGGGGTCATAATTTGAACAAACTTGAATCTACACTACCTGAGGATGATTCCACATGAGTTTCATCTTTCCTGGCCCAGTGGTTCTTGAGAAGAAGATTTTTTAAAAAATGCCATTAATTTTTCTGTAATTCATAATTATCTCCCCTTGGAAAAGGGAGTGGCCCTTCATTTGAACAAACTTGAATCCCCTTTACCCAAGAATACTTTGTAGCAAGTTTGGTTGAAATTGGCCCAGTGGTTCTTGAGAAGAAGATGAAAATGTGAAAAGTTTACAACAACAACGACAGGTGAGCTAAAAAGAGGCCTAGAACATACAAATTACCGTTTTATGAGAAACTGTAGGCAATCTGGATACATTTTCCTTGTCCGATATGGAAAAAAACTCAGTTCAAAATATTTTTCCTCTTCTTGACCTACAAATTATGCCCCGAAACACCTTATTTGGTGAAGCTTAAGTTATAAAGCGTCATTCAAGGAATTTAATGTGATTTAACCACTTAAGGTTAAATCCATTTATCAAAGTGCCTTTCAGCTTTTTAGTACTGTGGCTTTTGGAGGTATCATTCCGGTCCTGGACTTGTATTTAGTGCCATCCTGTTCTCAGGGTTTTGGGGTTATTAGTCGAACCCAAGCACCAAAACCTGTGACGTCGAGCGCAAAAAATCAAGTTTCTGCAAAATTTCAACGAGGTAAGACGTGTTTCTAGCATTGAATTATTTTCCAACGTGCTCAACTGACTCTGGCGGAATTTCTCTATTCTCTTGCAAAGCATTGTAGATCGTGTTCTCTCCCTGTTAAATATTTTGAACACGATTATTGCATTGATCGTATTATTATCTGATTTTAACTAGGGGATAGGCCTACATTTAATTTTTTTTCTTCTTCGTTCGCCTAGTTACACGTGGTCTTAGATACATAAGCATAAAATCCACTAATTGTTTCCATAATACGACTGTTCTTTGTCAGAATGTAATGCCTTGTTTATTTGTGTGTATTTCATAACGAGCATCATAACACCAACGACAATGCCAAAAACAAAGCGTGATTCGACGCCTTTACCAAGAAGACGCGCCAAGCGCAACGATGGCGCTCCTCCATCTCAGGCCAGTCAAGGTCAACCTGGAACCAGGGGAAGCAGGAGCCAGCCATCTTTTAGTTTATTTAATGAGCAGTCGCAACAGGTTTCAGAAGCTGTACATAGCAAATAATCTATGCAAGCAGAGTGAAACCAACCCCCAAATGCCCATAGAGCCACTGGAAACCTCCAATGGCCACACAGAAACAGAGTCAAGGTACAGGTTTTTTTGATAAATGACAATTACCCTGCATTAACACCAAGCTACATAATGATTTAGGCCGTAGAATGTCAAATTAATCAAAACTTTATCAATGGCGAGTACATCTTTTTGAGCTTGTTAGTCGAAAATTTATATGGGGTCAATCCAAACGATGAGACCAGGTATTTTTCCATGAGAGAGGGTAGCCTCACCCTGGCCCCAAAAACTAAAAAACTAATTGATGACATTCAAGAATGGACGAATGTTTTTCTCATTGACGCATACATACACGTGTATACGCCTCAGCCCACCCCAAGAGCAGAGTTCAGTTGTTCAAATATATTCATACTATAAGTTAGGGGTAATTAGAGTAAAGACACTCGGCGTGGCGCAGCTATGACATCCAGTGCAGACTCAAGAAGGCGGCAAACCCATCTCTCTCATTTCGTTTGCCATTGTCGATTAGGAGCTATGGCTCTTGTAAATATACATACAGTGGCCCTAGCACACATATTTCCTCACCTCAGTTACTCCTCCTTAAGTGTTGCGAATTCAATTACAAGGGCATATGCAATAAACTCGTATGTAAATACAAGCATGAATGTATGATATGTTCATATAACCATCCCTACATTAAACACAAGACATCCTCAGGCTCTAGTTTGAATTTTAGATAATCAACTGGTCTGCAAGCAACATGGCGGCCTCAGCTACCCATGAGACCCACAGCACCGAGTTAAGCTATAAGAGCACCTTATACCCAATCAGCTAGACCCCAGTAATATTGCAGCAAGCCCTATTAATGTACTTAATTTAGGCAAAATATTAGCGCATTACCCACTCGGCTTGAATTTAATTATTTCAGATCAATCTGTAGGCACCTTTCATTTACATGTACTAGATCTTGACCTTACGAGCGGCCTTCCATTCATTAAACATCAGAAAAGCCTTTGTTAGAGTTAGAGGGTTTGCTTAGATTTTCTATATTAACTATGAACAAATAGAAGTAAAGAGTCCATTACGATAAATCCAACCATGATTTGCGCACTTAAACTTTATTTAAAAACTTGATACCATATGGCGTAAATTCCAACGATCTGGTTTCATGTTTACGTATCCTTTCAATCGGACGAACTTTTAAATCACTGAACCAATACTTACTGCGTTTTGATCAGCAAAAATTATCCAAAGCATCCACTTATGATCAAAAACATGTGAAAACACGTCAGATTATGTCCGATGCCCAAATTCAAAAGAAAGTTCACTATGTCTTAAGTACTATAAGATTTTCACACACTTAAGATTTTGGCTGTACACGAGTAGATCAGAGTAATGGTAGTGATAAAATGGAGAATTCAGAAACGAAAGTAGGTCAAGAAGCAAATGTAAAATGATCTGTTCAAGGTTTTGAATAAATGAGAACAACCGTATGCGTAGTATAATTACCTGTAAACACCATAAAGGAAAACAGGAAGTAAAAAAAATATTAGTCTGATTAATATTAACATACAAATAAATGATTTTAAAGATTGAATATTGAAATGAAAAGTGTAACTACATGTAAAATCCACCTGTGACGTCATTCTTTTGTTTGAGCGCTCCATTACTTTTAAGGAATGGAGAGTTGCAAATTACATTTTAAACGGAATTTGTTATGGTCTTATTCTCCTTTCCGTGCCTCTACCAAGGAAAGAACTTAGAAAATTTTATAGAAGAAAATTGTATAGGTTAGTTTCACATTAAGAAAATAAGAGCACCCATGATGTGAATCGAACCCGGTACCCTCACCATAGCAGTCCGATGCTCATTTCACTGAGCTAACGAAGCTATTGAAAGACACGGGTTTAGATTAACTTCAGTACACTTTTTTCAGTTTTTCTTTTTATATTATATATAAATAATACTAAAAATATATAAAAAGTATTTACAATGTACCATATAAATATTCTTCTATTAATTATGTATTAATAAGCAATAAAAACAAGCATTCAGAAAGGCGGATTTTACGCCGGTTAATATACTCGTAGCGCTCCATTCCTTAAAAGTAATGGGCCTCGGCCCCTTCGGGGCCTCGGCTCCATTACTTTTAAGGAATGGAGCGCTACTCGTACATTAACCCTTACGTAATTGAAATGTCATACATGTAGCACGTTCATACTATGCTAGTCAGATTATGAAGTAGATTTTCGGGGCTTGGTGTAAAATGTGGAAGATGGAGTCTCCAAAATAAAGTGTCACCATGTGCAAGGGGTGGAGGTTCTTTCAAGAGTCAGATATGATACAAGGGGTGGTGCATCTCGTTGGAATTTAAATCTTGTTGATTATATCTGTCAACTCAATTTCCTGCTTTCCATGAGAAGTTCTTATTTTGTCATATCATACATGTATAAACATGTACTTTAAAGATTGATTATTATTGATTGTATATTGTTTAACGTCCCTCTCGAGAATTTTTTCACTCATATGGAGACGCTACCACTGGCCGGAGGAGAGTTAGATTTATTTTGTCCTATACTTTGCACGCAGGGCCATTGAGCAGGGAGGAATCGTTTTCGTGCCAGCACCTACCGCGACACGGGACCCCAGTTTATGCGGTCTCAACCGAAGGACCGGTCTCCACGTCCCAAAGTGGGATACGTATTATTATTAAGATGATCCCTTAATTTGTAGTTGACGCAATTAATGTATTTATCTGAAAACTCAATTTTTCAGTATATACATGTATTAAGGAAAAGCTAGGAAACTGAACAAAGTGTGACCTTTGCATGTTAACAAGGGAACAGCTTTATCAAAATTATCCTCTAGTGCATTGCTTTCATTTTCCTTACTCTAAAAATGAGAATCAGCGAAAACAACAAAATAAGATATAATCCAGTATTTCAACAAATGGGCATACATCGTGTCCGTTAAAGTTAATTAGATAACAGATACCAAGTGTAATAGAAACACCTTAACATTGAACGATTTATCTTCCTTACTTGTATCCCGCGGAAACTCTTGAAATCTCCACACATTTACTTTAAACTTAATGAAAGATAGAATATTAAGTCAGAAGTGTTGAAATTGACATGTTAGATTTAAGTTATTGGAAATTCGTTGCTTCCTGTAACATACTTTTCTCCTTACCCCCAAGAATTGTTATTTCGTATATGTTTCAGTTGGTTTTTGTTTTGCTATTGTCGTATATGAGCTATTTTCTTTTGTAGATTGGTATTGATATTTGAGTAAAAAGTCGAACTTAGGATTATTTTAAATAGAGTACCTGTATACGATTAAGATATATAATCATGTTGCCTTGGCGTATGCAAGCTCATCCTATATAACGTAAAAGTGTTTTAGTTTAAATTTATTAAATAATTTATGTTTGGTTGAACTGCTGATTGAGAACATAAATCATATGGAGAAATGACGTGCAGTTTATTCATGAGGTTGCTCCCACGTGATTTACCTCTCATTTATATTCATAAGATCCTGCAAAAGCTCAAATTATACCATTTCTTTAATTTTTTAATATTAAAATATGCAAGACTACTTTATTTAAATTCCTTAAATCCCCCGACATAGTTAAATGGGTAGAATATAGCGTTATCGTCAGTTGGCAATTAATGATACCGATTGCTTTAGTAATAAGTAGGTCAGACGGATGCAAAAATTGCCGTTTTTAAATTTAAAAGGCGGTCGTAACTCTTCATACAATGTTATAACATCGATATTTTCTACAAATACAACTTCGTTTGCACCTATTAATCGGCGGAAGAACTCTGTCATCATGCAATAAACACTTACATTTAATCACCAAAAATGATAAAAACACCAATTCAGTTCTCGTTCCTTCAATAAAACAATGTACTCTCGCTTCCAATTTTCAAATCAAAAAGGCGGTGGCAACTTTCACTTTGGCATCAACATCATTGTAATTTCCGGTAGAAGATATAAAGAAAAAACAAAAGATCGGCGGAAGAACTTTATCCGAAATAGTTAGTATATAAAAATTAGCAATTTTTTGTACGTTCTCTATATAAACCTTTATAGAATCTGCCGCCATTATAGCTCCAATATGGCGAATATGTAAATGAGCAGAATGAACACCATTTCTCCATATGTGTCAATTTTCAAACTATGACCGTGTAGTTTTGGGTCTAAAAATGTGTTGTTGATCGGACAAGAGGGTATATTGGCAGGGAAGTAATTGGCGCTGTGGGCCGAAATTAATAGAGTCGTATTCCTAGGACTCTTCCTGAGAACACATATAAAGTCCAAAGTAACGAGGAATATGGTTTCCGAATTTATTAACGATAAGTCTCAACAATAGAAATCATTAACAATGAAACAATTATAAAAAGTAACTAGTTGGATATGACCATATCCTCCAAACTGTTAAAAGTAGAAATAAATATGTAGTTAAAACATGATGGGGAACGAGTCGGATGTGGCCGGTAGTACACTTGGTCTCCGAACTGGTAATAAATAAAATTGGTCAATCGTATTTAAGGGGAGTTGAAAATGAGTTAAAAAAGACAGGTGTTGACAATGAGTAAAATTGATTCAGAAAACAATTAATGAAATGCTTTGATGACATAGACATAAAGAATACCAATAAGTAAAAAATTACATGTTGTTTTTAAAAGTGATTAAAAGGTCGGGTGCGTATTACTACTGCTACATTTTCGAAATTTTCATTACCGCTGTCAGCCAAATATTAATGCGAGAACACATTGATTTAAATTTCAATAGATACAAGCATGTGAGCTGTTTGCTCTCTACATGGTCATGTTAAAATATCCCATGTACTCCACACTTTTTATTACAATTTGTTACAAACTTCTCAAAAGTGGCCATGACGTTCAAGTGTCGTTTAATAGATGTAATTACATTTCGACTAATGTGCATATATATCTCATTCTGGCTAGAATCAAAATCAAAATTGTCCTTTTAAATACATAATAGAGTGAATCTGGAACTCATATTCTTTACCCACACCATTCGATATTTAGCGGTAATGTGTTATTTTCGACTGATTTAATAGGCAGCGGTAATGAGTTGTTTTTGGTGAAAAACTGTAGCGGTTATGATCGGTCAAAATTTTGAAAAATGTAGCGGTAATGATCGTTCAAAATTTTGAAAAAAAAAAATGTAGCGGTAATATAAACTGATGTGATGTAGCTGTAATGTTGACCTCCCAAAAGGCCTTTTGGCATAAACACTCTGCCCCTTTCGTGTCCGACAAGTGTCACAGTAATTAAAAATTAGATATTACACATGAGAAGTATTTATAGAAATGCAAACTTTAAAATAAAATAATTTTAAAGAATAAATTTTCACTTGAAAACAATTTTTTTTAAATGTAACATTTATAGTCCAAAATTAATTATTAGTAAAACACGATAGAACTATGAAGCACAGAGACCCCACTCCACACTCCATGAATTACCCTAAGCCGATTAAAATGGCGATTATTTGCTGACTTTCCTTTAATTACTATAAAATGTTTTTCTTCAGCTGAATTAAAAGGGCGAACGCCTATGTTTACATCACAAAAATCTAAAATGATTACCTGTTTTCGTTTTTGGTCTACATTGCAATAACAGCTTTTTCAAGACCACAGAATTAATAGGCATGCTTGGGACTACAGAATTAATAGGCGTGGCTGGGGATTTGAATAAATCCATTCAAATAATATAATATTATGTGTGCATGCTATTGAACTTAGTATGAAAATCTATATTAAAAAAATTGGACACAGTATAATCCCCAACAAATATACCACAAGTGAGAGGTTTGTTTATATATCTTCTACATTAACTGTGGAGAAATCGTTACGGATGCATGATCTACGCACGTAAAGTTATTTCTTAAAAATAAAATTCGATACTTGTGTGCATGTACACATGGATGGCGACGATGTGGTTTCAAGCATACTTTTGACAGGACGAACTTGTAAGTCACTGAACTTATACTTACTTAGTTTCGATCAGCAAAAAAATGTCCAAAGCATCCACTTTTAATCAAACATTCAAGAGAGACATGTACACGACAGAGCATGTCCTATGCCCAAAAGAAAATCCACTTTATCTTTCATCTTTCATGGCTTTACACTAGTTATGCGTCAGAGTATTGGTAGTGATAAAATGAAGAAGTCAGAAACGAAAGTAGATAAAAACGTTAAATGTTCGAAAAATGCGGACTACCGTCTGCGTAATCTATTCAAATACCTGAGAGACCAAACAGGGAAAATAATAAGAAAAGAGTAAGTAAATACAATATCAATTTAAAGAATATTTTTAATATACATGATATTAATTATTTTAAAATTGAAAAGAATAACAAAATGGCAAATCAATGCAAATTTTGTAAATTCATCGTTGTTAATAAAACATGCCTGATGAATTGTTTTTCTTCCTTTTCAATATTTTATGCCAGGTATGTTTTTCTTATATCGCAGCTTTCATGGAGTGTTACTCTCATACAAATAAATAAATTGCAACTCGTGCATGAGCATTGATAATGACAACTTTGAATATTTTTTCGGCGATCAGATTTGGGAACGCAGTTCGCAGTTCAAAATTGAATTGCATTTTAGAAGGCAGTTCGTAATTTCAAATCTTAACATAAGTCTTGGAGTCTGAAATTTTAAGGATGGGGTACTAGGGGTCAGTTGTTGTAATGCAGATTATGCTTTGGTGTTGTCAGTCCATCTATTTTGCAAGACATAAATAGCATTAACAACTCATCTACGTATTCTTCAGATTATCCAGTTTGTGCCACCTAATAAAATTCTTCAAAAATAACATGCTTTATTTTAAATACACAACAAATTGATAATTATATGCCTTTATTGTGACGTCAATTCAATATTAGCGGATTTGAAAGTTCTAATTTTATTGCCCAAAATAACAAATATTCAATCGACCAGAAGTTTGTTTGGACCAAACGTAGATCTAACCACGTCAGTCAATACGTTGCCGGTATATTGTTCATGCTCAACAGAGGCAGAGAGTCTTTAAGACTTCCCAAACCACTACATTGCTAACTGCACGATAACTGTCGCCATGGTTAAATGATTCAAAGTGCAGTAAAATTCTCCTTTTGAAGAAGCCTGTGAAGAGGGCCTCCGACGGAAGAGATCGATAGACGATGGGGACAATATTTTTGAGATTCAAACCATAGTGTATGATCCCGATTTTGATCCAGACTATATACAGGAGGTTAGCATTTTTTTCTCTTTTAAATTCGTACATAATGTATGCTCTATCGTGGCTGTAATGAATCAAAACAAGATAACAGTAAAAGACGCGTAAGGCAAACGCTTGTTTTGATTTGGCACTTGTTTTGGAGGTCACTGATTGTTTCGCTCCTATTTTGTATTTCAATACGATAAGGATTCTAATGGCTCCACTAAATGGACGTCATTAACAATGGAAAGCATTAAAGATTTTACGATCCTCCATGCGAACGAAACTGGAGCCCCGGACGGACAACAGTTGACAGGGAATAAGGTAATTTAATACCTTACAGGGATATTGACGATATTGCTCTAAAACAGAAACGGAATTCTCAGTACTTAGAACAACCATAAGAAATATAATGCTATTTTGGATAGTTATACTTTATTAATAGTAATAACATGAATAATATTTTTGTATTATATTATGTAGAAGATAAATCTTATAACATATTGGGTCTTCTTCAGGATGAAGATGGCGAAGACGAGGACGAAGGAGAGGAAACGATGAAACCAAAGAAAAAGAAGAAAGCCAATGACAAAGAGGAGGACCTGCAAGGCTTAAAACAAAAGGTACGCCTTATTGCTTCGCAGAATAAACCAAGCGAAGCTCTTCTGCTCCTAACTTTAGAAGAATTAGCTGCAAAAGCTAAATCCTTGAATCACGAGGATGCTGATACGTTTGAGGAACTGGCAAGACAGGCGACGAGAAACCAAGGGAAAATTAATATCGTGTCACTTGCGTTGACCGTATTAGGTGGTAAAGCGTCTGATATTATAACTAAAGCTCTGTCGAAATGCATGAAAGAGAAAGAACAGGAAAAGGACGAAACCCAGCAGAATACGACAAAGCAGGAATGGCAGTCCCCATTAGCAAATGCATATCAGTATCAGCCGAATGCGATGCCGTACTTTAACCCAACATATGGTTACCCCTACGCCTACAATGGAATGCGCCAGCATAGACCTTCCTATGGGCGGAGACAGCAATCTACTATTAGTTCACCCCGACAGCTTGGGCCGTGTCTGTTCTGTGATGGAATGGGGCACCTGATAAAGGACTGCGCAAAATTGAAAGCTATGAAACAACAGAAATAAAATGTACATTTTCGTTGAATTGAATATGAGTTGCACTACAACTCTTTGGATTTAGCGGACCTTATTCATTTTATTTCAGAAAACATGTTAAGTACCAATTTTCAAGAAGTTTGTGGGAGCTTATTGTTCGATAGCAAGTGACTTTAAATATCAACTTTATGTTTTTGACTTAGTTATGTCAAGTTAACTGGTTTTACTTCGCCTGAATTTGTATTGAATTAGGATAGTGTTTATGTGTATAAGCTTTTCGTTCAAATAAACTACATATTTGATGAAATCAAAATAAAGGAAAATAAAGACTGGTTACTTCATTCACATGTATATCATTATTTGCAAGGTTCCTATGATCAGTCCGGAGATACTAATTCTCTAGTGAGTAAATCACGAGGACTGTGACTTGGGGCCTTGTTTCCTCCGAACTTGTCCTAGGGGTTCATGCTGAATTTTGCGTCTTACCTACTTTCAGAATGTAATGGTTGAATTAACGTCAACTGGACAGCTGCCTGCATGGGAACAGAATATTGAATTTGACGCAGCAGCGATAGTAAGACAGGTACGGCATGATCCCGTATGGATAACTTCTGGGGGAAACGTGCCTCAAGACACAGTCTTTCCATCCGCAGAGGATGTAGCTAGGGGGGATGTCCCGATCAGTTCCACTCACAACTACCTATACGAGATCCCGAGTACTTTGTAGCTGGTCAGTTACATAATTACCCTGATAATTGGCAGACCATTTTAGAACAAATGATACAAATGACAAATTACATATAGAAAATTGGATTCGAAATAAAATTGATGTCAACGATTTTTTCCAACACTTCAAAGGGAATTTTAAGGGATGTGCATATGATTCAAGTTTCCCAATTAAGCGCCATTTTGTAAATGCCCAAGCATGTAAAAACTTCACTGAATTTATCAAGAGAGAAATTGCTGAGAGATTAAGAAATGGTTCACTGCGCTTGTTAGGGAGACTCGGAGAATGTGAAATGCCGCGGGTTATTATGCCCCTCCTTGTAGAACCCACTAAACCCCGCCTTTGTCATGACGAACGTTATCTTAATCTGTGGATGAAAGATACACCCTTCAAACTTGACACCCTTGAGGACGTTCATTGCGTGGTTGGTTTAAATGCTACTATGATTTGTTGTGATGAAAAATCAGGCTATGATCATGTTTCTCTAGCATACACATCTCAGACTTATTTTGGATTACAGTTTGCAGGATGGGTTTTTACATATACGACCCTTCCCTTTGGATGGAAGACATCTCCATTTATTTACCAGACAATTGGAATGCAAATCACAACATATCTTAGGCATTTAAGCATTGATAACATTCAATATATTGACGACCGTCTTGTTATTTCTTCGCCTTCTTATCGCGACAAGACCAGAAGGCCCCATGAACAAGTCTACATCATTCTTCAAATCCTTACAAGACTCGGATTTACTTTAGCTTTAAAGAAGTGCCAGCTAACCCCGTCAACCAGCGTCAAATACTTGGGGTTTGTTATTGACTCGGCGAAACAAGCATATATCTTACCAACGGAGAAAAAAGAGAAATTCAAAATTTTAAGAGAAAATATTCTCCTCTCACAAATAACTGATCTCACCACACTCCAGCGATTTGCAGGAAAATACATTTCAATGCACTTGGCCGTACGGCATCAAAACTGTATACGCGCGAAATAAATAAAACAATTTCCTTTTGCCAAAAAAAAAAAAACAACAGAAAATCTATCCAAATTTCACAAGAACTTCGTGCTGAAATAGAACAGTGGAGATTTCTTGATAATTGGCAGGGTCACGTAAAATGGAGACCAGAGAGTCACTATCAACTTCACCTTGCTACAGATGCTTCCTCCTTCCGTTATGGTGTATCCCTGTTGTCAGGAGAAAATAAAGGAACCTCGTTTGGTGATTTCTGGCATAAGGATGACACTAGGCCTACCCATCTTAAGGAAGCAGAAGCGGTTTTGAAAGCTTTGTTGTCTCTTGGAGCTGAAATTCAGGACCATCGCGTGGACCTGCTTACGGACAACCAAGCGGTTAAGTTTGCATGGCAAAATCAAGGAGGTAAAGACAGGCAATTGAATAGAATTATGAAACAGATATTTCAACTAGTTTTTGAAAAGAATATCGATTTGCAAATGCAGTATGTACCATCTGCGATAAATCCAGCTGATCGACCGTCCAGATATGTTGACATGATGGAAACTACTCTGAGTGGTCCCTCTTCTCTCAAGGTGGAGAGCATTTTGGGTCCTCATTCCGTCGATCTGATGGCTTCCGAGTCCAATGTACATCATTCTATTGAGGGTGTTCCCTTAAAATACTTTTCTAAATACAAAACCCCGACAACATCGAGAGTAAATGTCTTTGCTCAAGATCTATCTCTGGAACCTAATCCATATGTCTTTCCCCCGTTTGCATTGATATTCCCTGTTTTGAAACACTTACATGAGCAAAGGGTTAAGAATTGTACATTACTTGCACCAATATTTAGCCCAATTCCCGTTTGGCAACCGTTTCTGAACCAAAACTGTGTGACTTCATTAACTATTGGGGAAAAGGGTGAACGGGGCATCTTATGTTTTCCGAGTAAGAAAGGATATATTGTGGACAATAATGGATTAAAATGGAAACTAATGGCTTACCGTTTATCATTTGACTAACATTTGGAATTTTCTTTATAGAATGCGGAAGGCATTGATCTTATCGACTTGACTTTCATCGATGAAAGGGTAAATCAACTGGACGAGAAAATGATGAATTCTATTGCTTATAAGAAATGTGCAAGACTGCGTGAGAAATTAGAATTATTCCTTTCTAAACTTCCACATCGACCTAAAATTCGGAACTTGACTCCAACAGATTTGCGTCGTTTCCTTGTGTGGTGCGATTTATCAGGTAAAACGCAAGTTCATTCATTGGACTGCAAATTTATAGGCAACATTGGAGAACAGCCATGCGCCTGTAAAAAAGGCTTATCATCAAATACTCTTGCTGGCATGATTACAAATTTGAAAAATATTCTAACGTCACAGGGTAAAAGTGAATCTTGGGACGAAGCAACTCAGGAAGGCAATGCGGCATGTTTAATACTTATAAAACAGCACTTGAAAATTGTGAAAGAAGAGCAAGCAAAGGCCAGAGTTCTACCAAAGCAAGCCAAACCTATGTTTATCCGGAAATTAAATTCTATCGCGGCTTATATACAGAATAGAATAGACTCATTTGACTGTTTCTTAACTCTCCGAGAAAAGTTTACTCTGCTTAGAGATCAAGCGATGTTCAAGCTTCAATTTTTTGCGGGTGATAGAGCCTCCGATATGTCAAATTTTCTGACTCAAGATATAAAATCTTTATCCGATAATTCGGGATTTATGGTAAGGCATACTTTCGGGAAGACTTTAAGGGGAAGTGATGGGAAGACAAACACTTTTGTGATAAAGAGATTTTCAGATAGTTTAACGTGCCCAATTGCTGGTTTCGAAAGCTACCTGTCAGGATCAAAATGTTTAGGAATTGATTTGGAAACTGGTTACTTATTCCGGACTCTCACTGAAAATGGCGTTGTGCTGAATACACCTCTTTCTTACTCATCCATCTATGAAAGGCTTAAAACGTACCTTAGAATTTTGGGCTTAGATGAAGGAGAAACTCCGCATAGTTTACGGGCAGGGTGTGCAGTGACACTAGCATTATCAGATACTGATTGTGAACAATTAAAGTCTCATATCGGATGGTCTGACTCAAAAACAGCAGATTACTATAGTAGGGCAACGAGAATTAGAGATGCTACTGAAACGGCTTCAACCTTAGCGGAAGCGTCAAGGTCCCACAATGCGGAAATTACTTTTAATGACAACTGTGAGTTTTCACAACTACGACCTATCTTGTGATCCTATTTATCAAATCAGATCAATTTTGTGTTCTTCTTTTTAAGAGTGTTGGGAAGAAAAGGTATATGAGTTATTGTATTGTGAACAATAAACATATTCATTGCAATTGATTAGACTTGTGTATTATTTAATACAAATCCCAGTACTAAGCAATTAAGGGGCTGCAGTATTCAGAGTGATTATTCTGAGGATATGCAATTACCCTCAGCGAAATCAAGTGATAAGCGCAGCACTAACTATCATTCAAGAAGAGGGGGCGAACCTTACGTATACGAATAATACGAGTGTATACGTCCTCAATAGTTCCAAATAAAGGGGTAATTCCTAAAAGATTTCCCCGCCCTCCCGCCCTTTTTCTTAATCAAAACTCTGTAACTGCATCTCCACCAGACTTGTGTTATTATTTAATACAAATCCCAGTACTAAGCAATTAAGGGGCTGCAGTATTCAGAGTGATTATGCTGAGGATATGCAATATGACTTTAACTTTTCTATCGACAACTTCTCTTACTTATGCAGCAATATATCTTCATCACATGAATATGAATTTTTTAAATCTCAGTTATTTCGATACACTCTAAATTATTGAAAACAACTTCATGAAACAAGAATATCAGCAGTCTCTTTTAAAGTCATCATTTCGTAAATTCCATGGTCGATACAATGACCTTTGTGATCGCCTCTTACAGCTCAATCGGTTCCTATTACTCTCGGCACTTACAAGCTCTACTTTTACAGCGCCGCTGCCACGAGTAACTGCAGAAAGGCTCTTAACAGCCCTTGTTGGCTCCCACAGATGTTATCTCTTTTCATAAATTGCCTGCGTGTTGCCTTTGCGGTTCAGAATCAACTTCAAGATATGAAGTCCTAAAACCAAAACAAAGCTTTAATGAAAGTAACATAGCTCCAGTGTAATTATTTTTTCTTAATTAAATCTACGTTGACTTAATTATATCTTCTTTACTCCTGGACATCAAGCAGTCAAACTGTATGCATGACTGTAATCAGCATTGAGTTCTATTGCTAGGGCGGGGCTATATAGATCATATAGTGAAAATGCATTATTTCTTTGACAATCTTCTTCTCTGCTCCTGGGCATTAAACTGTTAAATAAACAAACCAAGTACAAAGTTATGTTGATTAAGGCTGCCTCTTACAAAATTGCGAATTTTATGGCCCCAGAGTCAGGGGTTCTTGTGTTAGGGCGGGGCTCTATTGATAATATTGTGAAAATACATTAATTCTTTGAAAATCTTTTTCTCTCCTCATTGGTATTAAGTAAACTAACTAAGTACATAGTTATAATGGGCAAGAGTGCCTCTTTCAAAATTGTGAATTTTATGGCCCTAGGGTCAGGAGTTCTGGTGTTAGGGCAGGGCTCTATTGATTATATTGTGAAAATACATTAACTCTTTGAAAATCTTCTTCTCTCCTCCTGGGTATTGAATAAACTTACTGCGTACAAAAGTTTGTCTTCCCAAATTGTGAATTTTATGGCCCCAGAGTCAGGGGTTCTGGTGTTTGGGAGGGGCTCTATTGATTTTATAGTGAAAATGAATTAATTTTTTGAAAATTTTCTTCTCTGCTCCTTGGTATTAAGTAAACTAACTAAGTACATAGTTATGATGGGCAAGAGTGCCTCTTCCAAAATAGTGAATTTCATGGTCACAGAGTCAGGAGTTCTGGTGCTAGGGCAGGGCTCTATTGATTATATTGTGAAAATACATCAAATCTTTGAAAGTCTTCTTTTCTGCTCCTTGGCATTGAAAAAACTAACTAAGTCCATAGCTATATTTGTCAGGAGTGCCTGTTGCAAAATTGTGAAATTTATAGCCCCAAGGTCAGGTGGGGGGGACTCTATTGATTATATAGTAAAAATGCATTAATTTCTATGAAAATCTTCTTCTCTGCTCCTAGATATTAAATAAAATATTTAAGTAAATAGTTATGATGGACAAGAGTGCCTCTTCCAATATTGTAAATTTTATGGTCCCAGGTTCTGGATTTCTAGTGTTGGGAGGGGCTCTATATGATTATGTAGTAAAAATACATTGAATCTTTGAAATGAAGAAGGTATGGTTTCCATACAAATTTTGCCCTGAGATTTTCTAAAAAAAATGAAACTGGTGTAAAAGTTGAAATCTCATGCTTTTTGAATAATTGAAATTCAATGCAGAAAAATCTTTAAGTCATTTTTCTCACATGTGTTTTTAAATGCTAATTATGACGTCATAAACATGTGCATTTTCCCGTATTTTCTTAAAAAGTTGCAGAAGACACTAATTTTCAATAGAATTTTCTTTCAGATAACATTGTCTACAAGCATTGCCCACAAAGATCTTGAGATATGTGATTTGTTATTGAATTTTGCACAAAATATAAAAAAATTAACGTGGGCGACGGTTGTGGACACTGTTTTCTAAAGGAAAATCACCCTTGAAATGTGCCATTTTAAGGCTTTTTCTGCTGAAAATAGAGAAATGCTTCACATTAATGACGTCATACTTGCAGAATGGTAAACCTTCATGCCATATTCTTTCCTGATTTATCAGAATCATTTATTTAACAAATATTCAAGCCAGTTTCAAAACTTTTTGATGTCATTACATTTTAGGGCACAATAAAGCTAAAACCATACCTTCTTCTTTTCTTCTCTGCTCCCCCTGGGTATTAAGCAGATGAACTACATGTACCTTTTATAGTTATGATGAGCAAGGACCCTTTCTACAGAATTGTGGATTTCAAGGCCCCAGGGTCAGGGGTATCAGGGGTCTACTTATATACTGAAAATGAATTAATTGTTTGAAATCTGCTTCTTTGTATTAATCAAACAGTTCTGATAAGCAAGGGTTTCTTTTAGCTCACCTGAGCCGAAGGCTCAAGTGAGCTTTTCTGATCACATTTTGTCCGGCGTCCGTCTGTCTGTCTGTCTGTCTATAAACTTTTCACAATTTCGACTTCTTCTCAAGAACCGCTGGGCCAATTTCAACCAAACTTGCCACAAAGCATTCTTGGGTGAAGGGGGTTCAAGTTTGTTTAAATGAAGGGCCACGTCCTCTTTCAAGTGGAGATAATTGGGAATTAATGAAAATTTGGTGGCATGTTTAAAAATCTTCTTCTCTAGAACCACTGTGCCAGGAAAGATGAACTTATGGGGAAATATCCTCAGGTAGTGTAGATTCAAGTTTGTTCAAATCATGACCCCCGGGGGTAAGACGGGGCCAAAATGGCCGACCAAATTTTTTACATAGAAATATATAGGAAAATTCTTCAAAAATCTTCTTCTCAAGAATGACAAAGCCATAATTCATCATATTTATATGGAAGTATTCTCAAGGAGTGTAGGTTCAGGTTTGTTCAAATCATGACCCCCGGGGGTAGGACGGGGCCAAAATGGCCGACCAAAGTTTGACATAGAAATATATAGGAAAATTCTTCAAAAATCTTCTTCTCAAGAATGACAAAGCCATAATTCGTCATATTTATATGGAAGCATCCTCAGGTTGTGTAGATTCAAGTTTGTTCAATTCATGACCCCCGGGGGTAAGACGGGGCCAAAATGGCCGACCAAAGTTTTACATAGAAATATATAGGAAAATTCTTCAAAAATCTTCTTCTCAAGAATGACAAAGCCATAATTCACCATATTTATATGGAAGCATTCTCAGGTAGTGTAGATTCAAGTTTGTTCAAATCATGACCCCCGGGGGTAGGGCGAGGCCAAAATGGCCGACTTAAGTTCAACATAGAAATATATAGGAAAATTCTTCAAAAATCTTCTTCTCAAGAATGACAAAGCCATAATTCATCATATTTATATGGAAGCATCCTCAGGATGTGTAGATTCAAGTTTATTCAAATCATGACCACCGGGGGTCAAAAAGTAAAACAATTTCTACTTTTTCCTAGCCGCAGTGCTCAGGCGAGCGATGTGGCCCATGGGCCTCTTGTTTAAAAAACAATATCCAAATTCAATCACTTGATGGGCCTCTTGTTGAAAATTTGAGAATACTTTTTTCTTTAAAATTTTAACAAATCAAGTACTCCTGTATCATTTAAGAATGAATTGCATTTTATAGCTGTTCATGCAGGAATAAAATTCCAATATATGATTAAAAATTTCAGTATTCAGTTTGTGTCAGTATGTCCAAATGACGGGATTGATAACAAGTAATGACGTTTTTGTAAAAGAATGACGTAGGTGTACAAAAGACATGGATATTAGTTAATTATGCTAGGGGATACATACTTAATTATATGAAAGGAATCGAACTCTGTATTATCAATTTGAAAAATAAATATATTACTAGTAAATAATGCCTTAAGCGAAATTGAGTCTTCTCATGAACAATGTCTTTTTTCACACACATGTTTATCTTATTATGTAACGATATTGGCTCCGTTTTTAGGGGTTCGGTCGAGCGGGTGGTACTCAGCCATATGAGTTTCATAACTCTAAAATCCCGAAGAGAGTATGATCGTCCTCTCTGCTGCATATGAGAAAACAATTTGAACTGAAAACTCATTACTCGCAAAAATTATGGTAGAAATGAAATGTGCGCATTTCGACTCAAACGTGTAAGAAAGCATTCGCTTGAAATTGTAGTTTGAATTTAAAATCTTCAATGGATACGCAAATATTTAAGATATTGGAATCAGAAGACATGTTCTTTTGCTGCAGAGGGGG
>PRKT01000180.1:890177-913274 GCA_003671525.1 Saccostrea glomerata | reverse complement strand
GGGGGGGGGGGGGGTTTAACAGTCATATGTTACTTAGTAAAGTTAAAAGATAAACATTCAACATTTTTATCAAATCTTTGATGTTCTGAAAAGTACTGTGGTTTCATCATTATTCGTGGAACACCAATTTTCGTGGATTTCGTTGTTGAGTTGATCCACGAAATCAAATGTTCAACGAAGTTTGGTGCCTCCATTTTGATTTACGATAAATCTTTAAAAAGCCCATTGCGACTTTTGTTAATATATATTTAATACGCCTACCCCTTTTTTCCTCAATAGATCGACTTTAAAGACATATTTTTCCGTTTTTAAAATAATTATTTTAAAAAATGCGGAAATAATTTTAAATAATTATCTGAATTTTCTTTTTAGTGAAACGTTTTGCACGGAGATAAACAAACAGCACGTAGATCTGTCAACGCAGTGCATATACCAATCAGCGATATACCCCCAAAACCATAAGCTGATAATCAGGCGTAAATTTGTTAAATTGTTTTCTCAAACAATTTAAGTGTCCAAACCCCAATTATCACCTGTACAGTGAAAACAACAAATTACCGTTACCCAAAAAAATCTGATAGAGATAATTTATTAATCTCTGCCGTTAAAAACATGCTAAATTATTCATACAAATTATCAACACAATTTAATGCTATTTGAATTTTATCTGTTTGCTTAGAAACATATTTTTGTTATACATGAGGTAATGGGTATACATGTATGTAGCGAAAGTCCTGTCATTCATCGCTGAATTATTGTCGTTCGTATTACTTGTTTAAGCGGATGTTGTACCCATCGCGCATGATCGCACGTGAATGTGTTTGTTCCGAGATCTTCATACAAGGGGTCTGGATGTCTCTGTCAAGTCCCGAAACACGTCATGCATGTAAAAATAAGTAACTAACGCCATTTTGTGAACTGAAATAAAACTAATTGGTGTTACTTTTAATATTTTCTTGCAACATAATTACCGTCCGTTTTCCACACTTGCGATCATAATTTTTGTCCGTATTCCACACTTGCGAATTAAAGGAATAATTCACTGTTGAAGGTTCCGACTTTTGAAAAGCCAATGGGGATAAATAAATAAATAAATAAATAAAGGGTTTTCTCCTGTTAGTAATTTTCTTAAAATATATCTACGTATCCTAACATTATAAATGGCACACTGTTCCCGCTAATGCATAACGACGAAAGAAAAAATGAAAATATAGACATTTTTTTTTCTGTGAGGACTGTGAGTCCACGAATTTACGTATCCACGAAACTGTGATTTTTACTAAATCCACGAAAATTGATGCCCACGAATATTAATGAAACCACAGTAACTTTAGCCTTACTTTATTCATTTTTGAAAATCATTAGATAAAAAATTCAAACATTTGTAGATTACTGCTAGTTGCGTTTCAGTATATAAAAATCTCAGTGGACGATACATGTGCTGTATGTTTTCTGATAGAAAATTCCACTGAAAATTGATGTCTTCTGCACTTTTTTACGGAAATACGGTAAAATGCACAAGTTCATGACGTCACAATCAGCAATTAGAAGGTCATATACGAAAAATTAAACGATTTGTGGTTTTTTTCTGCATGGAGTGTCAAAAAGGGTATGAATCTTAATTTCTTACATTATATTTACTTTGAAACCGTACTTTCTTCTTTAATTTCTAGGGAAAAACAAACTTTTTCAAATATCGTTTAAGTCAACAAATATCGTAAATACAAGTAGACTCATCTTGTAGAATTCGTCCTTGACCATGTTGGCATTGACGATGGACGCTCTGAAACGAAAGTAGCAGACTTTCGACACCCTTTATTGCTCTGATTGTTTCAATGGCGGAACAGAATAATGGATGCAGAAGTATGAATAGGATGGTAATAAGCTAAGGAAAGAGTTTGTGGTGCGTTTCTTTTTAATTCCTCTAAGCTTTACCGAGAACTACTTGAGCTGATTTGCTTAGAATAAGCATGACTAGAAACGACATGGATTTTCAAATTCATGCTCGAGATATGACAGTGACATAAACATTATATTTCCGTCTCAGACCTATTTGTCGCCAGTTTTGATTCTATCTAATTGTAAATTACTGTAATCGTTTACAGAGTGACTAGCTAGAAATAGCAATTTCGTGCGTTTTTTCAATAAAAGCTAGGTGACGAAAGTAGTTCGGACTGAGAGATTTTATCATTGTGTAAACTTTTTCTTGACTTTGTTCTCGTCCAATCAAAATACAGGAAATCAATTAATAAAATTGCGATTGGAATTGTAAACATTTTATTTCCACGTATTATGTATACAGTCCAAATAAATGCAATTTCATTTCACATCTGCAAATTAATTCAACTCGTATTTACCTTTTTCTTGAAAGCACAATTAATGGTGAATGTACAAGTGTCCTGTGACATAAATGGGATGCATTTATCTAATTCGTAAATTATTTTTTGAACCAGAAGTCTCTGTCGAGACTGAAGCTCTACTGGTTTGTATTTAGAGCAAAGGAAGATAAAAGTATTTAAGCAGTTGGGAATTGAAACTTTACAACAGCAATACATTTGTAAATAGAACAATTATCCTTGATTAAGTCTCTTTATGTTCTTAGTGTGGTCTACTTGCATGCCACATTATATTAAAATCAAACTAAAACTCTATTTGGAGTAGCATTTTGAGAGTATTTTACAGAAATTTCTATTTTTAGTAACCAAGGCAATAATGTTCATCGAGGTTCAAAACCGATATTGAGAATTGTGTATCTTAGTGTAGTCTACTCGTGTGCCAAGTTATATTGAAATCAGACCAAAACTGTAGGAGGAGTAGCATTTTGAGCGAATTTTACAGAAATTTCTATTTTAAGTTACCAAGGCAATAATGTTTATCGAAGTTCAAAACCGATATTGAGAATTGTGCATCTTAGTGTAGTCTACTCTTGTGCCAAGTTATATTGAAATCAGACCAAAACTGTAAGAGGAGTAGCATTTTGAGAGAATTTTACTGAAATTTCTATTTTTAGTAACTATGGCAACACCGTTCACCGAAATCAAAAACCGAAATACAAAAATATGTACCTTAGTGTAGTCTACTTATGTGCCAAGTTATATTGAAATCAGACCAAAACTGTAGGAGGAGTAGCATTTTGAGAGAATTTTACTGAAATTTCTATTTTTAGTAACCATGGCAACACTATTCACCGAAATAAAAAACCGAAATACGCAATTATGTACCTTAGTGCAGTCTACGTGTGTGCCAAGTTATATTGAAATCAGACCAAAACTGTAGGAGGAGTAGCATTTTGAAAGACATTCACAGAAATTTCTTTTTTTGTAACCACGGCAACACCGTTCGTCGAAATCAACAACCGATACACAGAATTATGTATCTTAATGCAGTTTACTTGTGTGCCAAAGTATATTGAAATCAGACAAAAACTGTAGGAGGAGTACATGTAGCATTTTGAAAGAATTTTACAGAAATTTCTTTTTTTAGTAACCACAGCAACACCGTTCATCGAAATCAAAAACTGATTTACATAATTATGTATCTTAGTGTAGTGTACTTGTTAAATTGAAATCAGACTAAAACTGAAAGAGGAGTAGCATTCTAAAAAATTGTTTACAGACAACAGCTAGACGGACGGACAACGGACGCATTACTATCGCATAAGCTCTTTTAAATTTGGTCTCTGAACAGTAGAGCTAAAAAAGAGGGTAACTTCCAAAGGAAATTGTAATGTAAATAAATGCTTTCTTCTGTTGTCTCGATAAATAAAATTAAAATTTTGAAATCGTCCATGCTAAAGCTGAACACGACTCGTAAATCCATGTAGGCATTCGCCATTTTCGGGCACGATTATCAGCACATTATACACTATACTGTCAATCACTATATTTTCGCGAGAAAGTCATTGACGCTTGATAAGCGAGACAAAATTTTCCCGCATTTTGGTTATTGTCCTATATGATCTTATGGAAAACTATTATATGCGAGATTCAAATCTCCGCATTATAAAGGGCCCTTTAAATTTAGCGAGAGTCCAATAAAAATGACGGACAATCAAATCGTGCTCAGCTTTAAGTTCAATGAATCAAAAGGTAAATTCTTGAAATCATTTCACTTGCCTGAATAATGATGCATGGTCTAGTTTGTTTTAAAGTTTTGTTTTGATTCTAGGTTATTGCAAAATGAAATTTTGTCTTTTTGTCTTTTTATCTGTCTCTCATAGGAAAGCTTGTTTATTTAAATTTGTTCGTTGTTTATCGTCCCTTCAATAATTTTCACTTCTATCAAAAAATCGCCACTCACTGGTGAATGGTTCAAATTTTCCTCTCTACTCAGCACTTACGGTCTCTTAGCAATAGAGGGATCTTTTTCCGTGCCAGCACCTACTGTGAATGGAGACTTCGGTGTATAGTATCGGCCTCCGTGCCTTGCAGTTGTATGAATTTGCGACTCCAGAGCAAAAACTCTAACTACTGTGCTCACAAAGAATGATGCTCTTCGTTTGTCAATCTTTTCAACATGGTTTTCCGGACTTTTATCTTTCCCCTTTCCTATATATATTTAGTCGTTTTTTTTTTTTCGGAAAGCTGAGTTAAATGTCAAGTTTACATATTGTTTGTTTAATGACATCTTGACAGAATTACAGATGTAATAAATGTCTTAAAACATATAAGTTAAGCATTGTTTGAACAATACTTTGAGAATGTTTGTCACGTTTGGTAATTGTTACAAAAAGGAGGCTTTAACATTTTTATTCGATTGATCTTTTTATTTTCCACAAGCAGGTTTTTTTCTATTATACTAAGAAGATACAACAGCCCATCCTATTTGTATGACAGACAGTATATGCCTGGTGTACAGTTTCTTATTTGAATATATTAACCCTGATGATACAGTATCATTTTCAAGGTAAAATTAAGTTTATCTGACCATTCTTTTATATCGAGGTATATTGGATACATGTCTAGTTTTATTGAATAGTATTTCATGTAAACAAAATCCGTACATTTATATAATCATTTGTTTTCAGCTACATTAAGAATGTTCTTTTTCTTCATAAGAGAATCTGTAAAGGACAGCAGTCATTTTTTATTAAACAAATTTAACAATAACTTGCAGAAAACTTAAGACCTGCACTATCTTTCATAGCGATAAAATATAAAATGAAAGTAGGTAGATTAAATTTAAAAAAAAAATTATTGTAATACTGCTTTTTATGCTTAATTCAACTTTAAAATTTGCGGAATCAAATTAACTTTTACGGAAAATGTATCTCGATTTTCTTTTACTCTAGACATATTACATTATCAGTTACAACATATGTGTTATAACCTACATATTTGTTTAAGAATAGTCCATAATATGCGCCGCCTCTTTTTACAAGATGGAAAATATAACATAAAGAAAGAATAGAGAATAGAAAAAAGGGGGAAAATGGTGCAAGCTTCTTTTTGTTTAGACGCATTTCTAAAACTTTTACATTTATATCGCAGTTGGAACTATTAAGTTAAGTATTTTTACAAGTTGATGAAAGATAATGGAATGTGTGAAAATACTTTTCATACAAAATTGTATAATGTATGGACTGTAACGTTTGAACTACGTCCGATTTCTATCATAATGATATTTCTATTGAGAACAGAAATGGTATTTCGGTCCTCCAAGACAACGGGTTAAACAATCACGACAATTCAACGGTATATTATAAATATTTTAAGATTTTTTGAAACTTGGATGGCATTTTTTAGGAAGTTAAATAAGTTAAACTGCAAACAACAATGAGTTTCCAAAGTCTATGACTCTGGAACTGCAAAGGTCAAGATAACACTGTTCAATTGTTAATATGAATAACTGTGACTGTTTAATGTGACTTAAATTGATTAGTGTCGATTAGTTAATAATTGATGAAGGTGTCTTTTAAAATAAATCCATAATTATCAGAATTTATTATTATGTTTTGTTTTTAACACGAGAGTTGTTTTCTTATTTTGATTTTCATTAAAGGACTTTAAATAAACAGCTTTTCAACAGCGTTTTAAAATGAATACGATAAACAAATTATTCTTACATGAGCCCTAATAAGTGAGACTGGATTTTAGACCTGCAGTTGAGAGCATGCATATGTGCATGGCGTATACGGTTTTGTTCAACTTGTCAACAGTCCGTGACAATTTATTATCATCCAAAAAATCTTTCAGCATTTAAAGTCAATTCAAATTTAGACAATAAAAAGGCAGATTATTTACCATGTTGAAATACATAATATTTACATAGTATATATTTTTCTAACCAGGAAGTATTAAATTTATAATTACCAAAGAAGTGAAAGGCGCCGTTGATGCTGGTTAACCTGAGACAATGCCTCCATCATATTTTGGTATCTGTGTTGTTCTGTTGATCAGTTTTGTCCCGTGTTATTTCTTTCCTCCACAATTGATTTCATCGGAATGGCAATCCAGATCGCATTTCTCTATAACAATCTCAGGAATTCTTAGAGCAGCAGCGATGTTCATAGACAAATTCAATTTGGTGAATATTACTGGAGTGGATCAAGCCACTAAAGTCTCGATGTACTTTGGAGAAGGTATGGAATTTGATTCAAACTGAATGATTCAAAATTATTATTGAATAGCTACGTGTGTATTCATCGCATCTATAATGTAAACAGAAACTGTGTTTTATTTATATTTGTCCATTCCTTGCAGATGGAAATTCATATAGAAATTTTTTTGAGACTGTCAACAAAATCGTATTTTTTGAAAACGAAATTAAAGAGATTTTGCCAATATTGCTTTTTTTATCACGTGAATGGTGAAGAAATCGTCAAGGGTAAGTTATAAAAATACTTTTAAAAAAAAAAGTACAATATCGTTAATTTGAAATCGGAAGATCGTGAAAAAAGTAAATTAACGAGGATTTGAATATCGGGCTTAAAGAGCAAAAAAAAAAAATTTGGTCTTTCAACAAATGTCCACATACATGTATTCATTCGAGATAACGGCTTTCGAGATATTGTACAAGCAGGTATACCCGATGCAAGTAATGTTTGTCGATACTCCATTCGTTTTAGATAAAGAACATAAAATATTCTAAATAAGCAACAGAGTCTATGAATAGAATATACTAGACTAGAATAACATAGCTCCCCGATTAATAATAGATGGAAAGATGCAAAAGAGGTCAAATCATATCAATTTGGCTCAATTTGGCTCCAACACATCTGTACATGTACAGGCACATTTATATTTATAAGGATAATAGAAAATGATCAAGTTGAAACTTACATGTATGTTGACCTGAAGGAGTATATGAATGTTTGTTTATATGTTATCTTATCAGAATTGATTTACTTGTGAATTATAGAAGGCATTTTTCAGAACAGCTGGAAAAAAATCAGAATTGGAATAAAATGATTCCACTTTGTGTTTACTAAATGATGTATTTTGAAATTCACTTCGAATTGCACATTTTCAAAGATAGAATAACTTCAACTTATTATAGAAAAAAGATGAATGCTCTGATATATATTTCTGCCTTGATTAATTGTGTCAAAGAAGTTGGCAATAGTTTTTTTAATATATATTTTCTTTTCCAGCACACAATTATATAAGGTCTTTGCGTCGGCAAATCGAAACATTGGCAAAGTTAGATAAGCCCGATATTGAATTGATTCAAGAGAAACTGGGTTACTCTCTGTATACCATACAAGCCTTCTACAGTAACACTAACTGGGTGGAGATGTTTGGAGATAATCACTATCAAGATTTTGGTATGAATGGGTAATTTTCGTTAATTCATGTAAAATTCAACGTTTTTTTACGCTCACATTTTAACAATGATATATTTGATTTGTCTAAACTTTTGTTAAAGGTCAAGAAAACGTAACACTGATGGAAGTGGCAAGTTCTGCAGAAAAATCGTGTAAAAATTGTCCAAAAGACAAAAAGTAGGCAGGATAAAATTTAGCATTAAAGTCAAACTTTCACAAACTTTTAAATCTTTCTCTTATTTGTCATTTTTTTCTGATAACTGCGTTATTAAAGTCTGTTTAGTTGTTAAATAACTTTTAACATCATGAAAAATTGTACTTCCAATTAAAACCGGCTTTATTATAACAGTAATAGTATTTAATGCATAACAGTATTATGCTAATTTTTTATTTAAAATTGCTAAGGCTTCTCATAATATCGAGAAGGAGTGTTAATACGGACAAAATTCATGAATTTATGACGTAACTCTCAAAACAAAGAGGGGGCCTCCATAGGCCACAGAGAGTTGTGTTGTAAAAATTCATTGCAGACGCTTTGGCTTCTCGAGATATCGCGCGGAAACTAAGTGTTGCTTAAAGACTAAGTGTTGCCTAAAGACTGACGGACCATATTCTCAATTTTCGGTGAAAGCGAGGGACAACATTAGCAGCGAATTCAGGGATGAATTAATTAAAAAAACAACGTGACTATTCGAAGTTTGCTTCCAAAACTTCCGCATTTTATGAACAATACCTTTTGTTAGAAAGGCTTGAATATGATACGAATATACACATATACATCTATGCAGATGTCAAAGTATTTAAAAAAGAAAGGACTATCAAATGAGTCCTTGTTCTAAGTCAATTATTCTTGCATCACATTCTTTGAACGGTTAAAATCCCAATCGCACATGCTTCTAAATGGGAATATTTGTTATGTTTAGCCTTAAAAATTTTTTTATATAATATAATCAGTGATGTTTGTAAAAAGCTCAGTACCTTTTAAAAGTGTCATATATACTAGAGCGAATGGTAATTGAAACCTGTCAAAAGCCAGAGTAAAGAAACGAAGTTATGGGGGTGTTTTTTTAAACATTACGTAAAATTTTCACAATACACACTGTCATGTAAAACAATATTTCACATATATATACTGTATATTTACAAAAACCTATTTTTAATGCAAGTTTACGTGGCAAGGTGGTTAGAGCGTGTGTGCAGAGTTGACCTTACGTCGCGGATTCTAATCCAGAGTGCGACGTGGAGACAGTATAAACCGAGGTCCCACGTTGAAGTAAGTGCTAGTACGAAAAACGTCATTCACTTCTTCAAGGCTACGAGTGCCAAGTCAAGTTCTTAATATACGCCCTCTTTCGGCAAATGTTGGCGTGTCAGTGTGAATGGAAAATTCTCAGTATGAGTGAAATTATCGAACGGAATGTACAATGTAATAAACAACGACAGCAAAAAAAAAATAAATAAAAGAATCATAAGAAACAAAATCAAATAAAAAAGTTATTGACAAAATAAAAATCTTCTTCTGTCTCTTGATTATGTTTATTCATAAATAAGATTAAAGAATGCCTGGTTATTTGCTTATGCCCGTGTGTTAAAGCAAAATAAAAAAAAAAGTAATTTATTAATAAATCATAATTATTTTCAGTGATATTTATGATTGCACTGATAATATCATTACCTCCAAGTTAACAAGTAGTTACATGGCGAACCAGGACATATCAAAACCTACTGGTAAGGGACGTTTACGTATATGTATAGTAATTTTCTAAATCTTAATCGCTATTTTTTGGTTCGCACACATTTCTACTTTTTCTTCTATTTTTGTTTTGAGGTTTTTTTTTAATTTTTATTTGAATCAAGCTAATTTTATCATAAAAACCTATTTTAAAAACATTTATTTTCTAAGAGCCACTAGGTGCAAATTCTGGTAAATGCAGTCACGGGACGACAGACGATATTTCGCGCCATTTTCCAGCTACTGGTGGCATTTATAAAGGCCGTGTATCACCTGTGGAATCGCCACATTATCGATTGCACCATCAAGCGTGGGAGGCGGCGACCAAAGCGGCACATCACTTTTTGATGGATGAAAGTAACTGCTCGAAAATTAATAACAATGAAATAAAAACAATTATATGAAAAAAGAAAGGAGGAGAAAATGATATTTTTTCTTATTTATAAATAAAAGACTTTTTTTGCCATTCACAGAAACAGGTTTGATAAACATCTTAGGGCCAGATATTTTTAAGGAAGTTTTACATATAAAATCAAAACAAGAAGTCATTAAAAAATCTGTCGCTTTTGTAATTGATGTCACTGGATCAATGGGAGACGAGATCGAAGGCGTGAAAAGGGCAACAATAAAACTTGTTGAGGAATCTAGAAACTCTGTTTTTGTACCAGAAAAATACATCCTTGTGACATTTAGTGATCCAGGTATTATTTATAGAAGTCTTTGAATATTGTACATGAATATACACACTGTGCTTTTCATGTATTTTTTTGGAACTGGAGGGGGAATGGTGATTTTTATATGATCAAGTTATAAGAACTATTTTCTTTCTTTGTTTACTAATCTTCGTTCAACATGTTTTGATGAATATTTTTATGGAAAACGAAAAACAAGCAAATAATGATTAAAATTTACTTTTAGTTATAAAAATGGGCAGTAAAACTTTGATGTATCATTATAGATGACCTTTATAGTGCATTTGATACAGCGGTTTTAACTATACATAGAACACTTGACCACGGGTAAAGAAACCAGAGACTGGAGCCAAATGATAGACTTCTTACAAGCTTTAAGTGTGTCTGGAGGAAATGATTGTCCCGAATATGCTATGTCTGGAATGCTACTAGGTACGTGTAATGTATCAAAGAACAAAGGCTTAATTATTATCCGTAAGATAAGGAGGTTGTGGCCATTTTCAGACTAAATTAATTTCCTTTAGAATAAAATCTCCACAAAAGATTTACAAAAATGATCATATTTTTAGACTAAAATTTATTGAATATTTCTTTGTCAAATGATATCTGACATTTAAAGATATCATACATGTATATCAAAAATTAAGTTATATCTGATTGTTAATTTGTTGATCCTCAAGCCTCTTTGGAAGAATTAAATGAAATAGAATCGGTTGTCTACTAGTACACACAGCTGTACATTGAAAGCACATGTATTTATGTGGCTTAGTTAACTTAGCCTGGTAGAAATGTCGTCTTCACATATTTGTATTATTTGTGGGTTTTTTAGATCGATCACTGTTTCTTTTTCATCTTTACCTTTTACCTTTTGTAGCAATCAACATGTCAAATGAAGATTCACAGATTATCCTCGCCACTGATGCCGGTGCCAAAGACGAAGACAAAACTAGTGAAGTCATAGAGGGCCTGAAATCGAAGAATTTGGAAGCTTATTATCTTCTGACAGGCACCTGTACTTCAAGAAAAAGAAGAGATACACATAGTGAGTACAAATAAACGAAATAATTTTAACCTTTTAAAGATAACTGATGTTTAATGTTGAGAGGTATAAACAAGATTTAATCATTTTGACTTTTTGCAGAAAGGGTGGGTTAAATTTTCAAATTTATAATAATACTTTTTAGGACAGAAAAGGGCCACTGGATATAAAGTGTTTGAAGATATAGCAACTGAAACAGGAGGTCAGGTAGTTAAAATAAATACAGCGGAGATTGAGACGGTTGTGGAAAAAGTAGTAAAGGTACACAATTACACTAATTACTGAAAATTTTATAGTTATGTTTTCTATTTAATTAAGTGAAATATGTTTTTTTACATGCACATGAAGATGTTTTGGCATTGTAAAGGTATCAAAGAATGAAGTTGAATTGCTATAGACTACTGATCGCATTTATCAGGTTGATATTGCTAAATACAGGTTCTTCGACTCAAATAATAAATAAAACGATGCATATAATGTGATTACTTGCAAATATTCAATTATAATATTCAATTATTTTATAATTTAAAATGAAATCGACAAAATTAAGCAATAAATACATATGTTTACTTATCACATGTTGGTCCTTCCATACCTTTAGTCACCTGCTTTGCGCAGTAATTTAAGTGTCTGCTCTAAAGTTGCGAAGTAAGGAGTTGATCCTTATGTTGAGGGTTCGAATCCACTATGGGACGTGGAGACCGGTCCTTCGGAGAAGACCGTTTAAACCGAAGTCCCGTGTCGCAGTAGGTGATGACGCCTAAAAGATCCCTCAATGTTCAATGGCCCCGAGTGCCGAGTATAAAACAAATGTTTTGCAGCTCTCCACTGGAATACCACGACAATACACCAGAAGGTGGTTTGTGGTTTACAAGGAAGAAGAAGAATATGGTATAGCGTTTCCATATGAGTAAAAAAATCTCGATAGGGACGTTAAATATCATACAATCAATCAATACATTAATTTCGGTCATATCTATGGAACGTCAAATAAATATTATTATTTTCAAATATTTGAATCATATCTTCTAAATTAATCCATTGTAATTATTTCAAATCTACTATAGCTTTCTTTAAGTAGTGTATCTTTAGATCATTAAGATAGGTACACTTGATTTGAAAATAGTTACAATGGATTAGACTGTACAAATGCAATGTATTATATATCTGTATAAGGAATTGATCTAAGATATTAAGTGCAATTAATTTGAGCGTGTCTTTAATTATAAATACTGAAAATAACACCAGTCCTACTCCCATTGAAATTGTTTGTGCAGTTCCCTCCATGTACAGATTGCTGTTAGAGGGATCTGTCATTATTATTAATAACAGAAAAAGAACTTGATTTAGGTTTAATAACTTGTACCTAATTATCTTTCAGTTGCACCTATTTTAAAAAGAACAATTGCAGTTATCTTCAGATCAGTTATACATATCTTTAAATCAGTTATACATTCGAGGTTTAAGAGCAAATTGAAGTATTACCACTATCAACATTTGATATAAGTTTTGTTTCCTATATTTAAAAAAAAATTATCTCATTTCAAGAAATGTTAATGCAGTTTATGGACTATTTTGCTGATTAAATAAATGTAATTTGATGCATATCTGGGAAAGAAAGGCAAATCATAAATACAATTTTTGTACACATATACCCAATTGTCCCTTTAACGGAACAACCTGAAGCATATGAGCTTTTATCAGCAATTAACTATTGTCATGGTATAGAATTTAATTAATTATTCCTTAAATATCAATCACAATTGAGAAGAGGAGATATACCTTGTCAAGTATTCAGTATTATAAATGTTATTAAGTTAAAATTAAAGACGACCATAATTCCTCGGAAAACAACAAAAATAAATTTTTCTTTGAGTTTTTATATTTATAAGGGGCTTGTAATATAATATATAAGATAGCTGTTTATAAAGGATAAACATGTTTCTTTTAGAATACTAGTATAAACATTTGTTTTAAAGAAATAATTAAAATATTCATGCCTCATTTTGTTGCAGACAAGCTTACCATCTTCAGTAGTCAATATTAAGTGGTATGCATGGGTTACATCAGCACCCACTGACTTCAAAATAGAAGTGGATAGTTCCATAAAGGCATTGATAATTCAGATCTCTGGGCCGTCTACAAATTCTGAAATCACAGTTAAAGATCCAAACGGTTAGTTATATATACTTTTTTGTATATTTTTTTTTGGTAACAGCATATATTAATTTTCATGATTATACAAACAATGCTATTATTTTAATAAATAAAAAATAAATAAATATAAATTTATCAGAAGAACGATGGTTCTTGGTCCTCATGTTCTTGTTAAACACTGACATTCACAAACATACAAGAGGAAACAGTACAATATAATCAAAATGGGTAAAATCCTATTGGAGTAATATTTTAAATTCCTTTTTCTTTAAAATAAACTAATATTATGAAATTAAGCAGATGGTACAAAAGTAATCATATAGGAATAACTCTCAAATTCCTATGGGAATTTTAATCCCATGGGATTTTTTTTCCTAAGGTAGAAAAAAATTCCTGTAGGAGGAATTTTTTTTGTTATAGGATATTTTTCTCCCATAGGATTTGTTTATATCCTTTAATAAAATAAATCATATGAAGAAATTAAATTCTCCCATGGTAAATTAAAGTCCTACAGGAATTTTTAAATATCCTGGAGGAAATTGTGAAATCCTGCAGGATTTTCATAATATCCCTTAGGATTTCCAGTTTTCCTACAAGAACTTTATTTTTTACATGGAAAGTTTTTGTTCAAAAGTGATTATCTCACCTGACAGATGTGATTTACCTATACCAAAGGTAGTTATGAACTCGGTTAGTGGTATGGTCTACCACTTGGTATACATGGTTTTTATGTGAAAGGAGAATTTGGCGGGCGCCAAAGGACACTTTTGAAGTGGCGTAATTATCCGGCACAGTGTTAAATATAATGTAAAATACATGCATGTTTAATTTCCTAGATGCAGAAGTGAACTTCTCAACAGATGGTCGGAAGATTTCTATAAATTCTAATAATATGACCATTTCCATTCAGGAATTTAATCTTAAATATTTAGTTCATGTACCTCAGAAAACAAATATCTTTTAATTGTTTCATTTAATCATTTCAGCTTATTTTTTTAATACATGATGAAGAAAACAAAAAAAATTCCCTTTTTTAATGTTAGGCCAAATACTTTTTCTAGATTTATTTTAGTTGTGCCCTTTTAATATATGTATACTCCCCGTCAATGAAAACGCAACACCCTAATTTAAGGTGAAAATTATGTACATGATATAACTATGTACCCCAAAAAGTTCGGACATCTTTAACTTTGCCAAATCAGTTTTTTAACGGGTGAATGATTTTCATTTCATTACCGGAAGTTGATTTTTAGCCCTCTTAACAGAAATCAAATATTAGCAATTTTGATAAAATTTTTGACAATATTTTGGTTTTTAAGGTTTTGTACCTGTTAATCATAAGTATTGTACTAAAATGCCGGGAAAAAATATTTCTTTCTTTTCCAGATGTGATTTCCCGTATTTTCTCAAAATTACCAAAAGCACGCATTTCATTGCTAATGCTGGAAATTCTCAAAATAAAGAAAAAGGAGAGGTACAGATGCAAATATACGCTACATAACGACATTTTGGGCTCATGTGTTTCAAAAGCATGAATGACAGTTCATTGACCGGAAGTTTAAGGTTTACTATACTGCGCCAAGTTAGAGAAAATTCGACCTCAGTATCTGAACAACAGACAATTAAAAATGCTCAAGAATATTTATTTCGCTCCGATAAAGACATTGATAAACCTAATGCAAGGTAGAAATCGGACTGCTTACACTGTATGTTGTACATGGTGGACTAGCATGTTTTGATTAAATGGTCGGAAGGGGGGTGTTTTATTTAAATGCTATCTGTTGAGACGGCTAAAAAATCAACTTTCGGTAATGGAATGAAAAACATTCAACCATTAAATAACTGATTTGGCAAAGTAAAAGATGTCCTAACTTGTTTGGTACATTGTTATATCCCGTATATCATTTTTCACCCTAAAAATAGAGTGTTGCGTTTTCATTGACGGGGAGTATATATATTAAGATATAACATATTTTAATGATATTCACGATTTAGTCAGGAACACAAAAAGCCCCCTCATTTAACATAAAATGAAAATGAAGATTATAAAATGGAGGAAATTGTAACTGTAATTTATGCAATCAATTTTTTTTTCAAATTATGTTTTCTTAACAATTAATTACACCAAGATAGAATGGTTAAAACTTCATATGCCTAGGCCTGTTTTTTTTCTCCATTTGAGAAGGCAAAATGAATGTTTCTTTATCATAAATTCATTGTTTTTGAAAACATTATCCTGTACACTTTATAAAATCGGCAAGGTTCCAACATTCTTAAATATTTTATAAGTGTACAAAGGGTCCTTAAATTGATTACATGTAATTATATATTGGCGACAAAGTTAGAATGAAATGAACAATTGACATGTCCTCTGCTACAAAACATTTTTCCTCCATCTTACTGTGATTTAGGCTACTTTGTAGTCATTCTACACAACGAAATTATAAACAAAGAAATCGAATTACATTTTATCGACATGTTGAATTTTATGTGCGATAAAATAAAAAGTCATATTTTAAAATATATCTGTAGTCTCCCATGGCTGGTAATTGGACACTTACAAGAAACACCAACTCCATCACGTGGGATACAAATGTAACCGGACAAAGTGAAATTGACTTCACAGCAAACCTCCTAGAGACTGCCGAAGATGGGATGTTATACCAGGTTTATACCAATCCTGTGATAGGTAATCACGTTCGTGTGCTGCTTATGGGGAACAAACAGTAGAAAAAAGTTGGTTTCGTTAACAACGATTTTCCAATAAGCTAGAATTCGATTGTTGTTTACACTTATCTATAAAAATGCCATAATTTTCTGACTCTTTAATGCAATCTAATGTTACGTATGAACTGCTTCATTTTTCAATAATTCTGTAAACAAAAAAAAAGAAAACGTTGATGATCTAAATTATGCATTTACATGTCCATGTATTGAAATATGTTCCAGTTGAAAAGACTTGTTACATGTATAATCAGGGACCTATATTAGTATATAGGTCCCTGTTATAATATTGTCCTTGTTGCAATGCTCTTTATTATAGCTTTATTTAGAACTTTTTGTTTTATAGCTTCAGAAATGAAATGATTGAAGATCATATTTCATGTTTTAAAAAATACCATTCTATTCGGCAAATGTGCGTTCGATCTGCTCTATCTATATCATATTCCTTAACTTCATAAAAGTCCTTACATCGCAGCAGGGGCCGAGAAAATCTGCTTTCCTAACTCCAAAAAATAAACTGTTGAGACACCTCGGAAGTACTACCCTACCACACGTCCCAGAAGAGGTATAAAGCAGTTTTCAAAAGTCAGTAACATCACAATATACGACTTATCTACACTTCATAAACCATAAACGATAAATATCACAGACAATGCTTCAATCAAGATGAGAGTCGGAACTGTTCCTATCTTGTGACTGGTCATCAACAAACTTGCTTTTGATCACACTGATTCTACACAAAAGTTATCTGAAGTTAATATTAAAAGGATGCTTGACAAAATATTTGTAATCTATTAATTGACGCCCAGTCTTCCAGCAAACTGTTTTAATTGCGATAGGCACTTATTTTATTCCTGTACTTGAAAAGCCTTTTATTCCATTGAAGCAAAATTTATTCAAAAACTCTAATGAAAAGAAGAAAGCATTTGCTCGGCCTTCAATTCGACATTAAGATATATTGTCTATGTATCATCAAGTTATAATATTTACTTTCATTCACATGTCGATTCGATGTACATGAAATTAACTGACCAAGACGTGACTGGTCAACAGGGGATGCTTACTAGTCCTAATAACCTGTTCTTTTTCTGGAATTACCACGGGTCCGTCCATATATACCCTTCTCACAGATATGCATTGTTTAAAGATTTCGAGATGAGTTCGATTATTATTTGTTAACTTCACATTTTTTTTACTGGATAATAGATTTAGCTCATTCAATTTTTCATCGCTGAAGGTACTCAAATAAAGATATATATATATTTTTTTAAAAAGGTTTAATTCCATTTTAATTAGATACGCTGTACTACTGAGTTTGTCTCTCCCTCTGATTGAGAAGAGCTTTAAACACTCAAATTTGAACATTACTTTTATAAATTTTCAAAGGTTCAAATTATACATTAGCCGTGGATGTACAAAATTTACCAGAGATTGCTTCTATCAACTGGGCTTTCCTTTTGGATGATAAATGGTCAAGAATATCCAGTTTGGAACTCGCTCAAGTGACATCAGACGGAGTTTCCAGATTTGCCTCTGCAATGATAGTTGACCAAAAAGTATATTTTTATTTGACCCTTAAAAAAATTTTTTTTGGGGGGGTAATACTAAATGTACTTTAAAACCAAGACGAAGGAATGATATATTGCTCTCGTTTTTACACAGAAGAATATTCCTACATGTACCATACATTTATTACTGTTTCAAAATTTCTTTTAAACAAAACAAGGTCAGCGGTATACAGATAGAAGGTACAGATGCAACAGGAAATATAATATCTAGGGTCACACGTTTTGAAATCACACCTGTTGGTG
The DNA here is from genome assembly GCA_003671525.1 of Saccostrea glomerata. NCBI lineage: Eukaryota > Metazoa > Mollusca > Bivalvia > Ostreida > Ostreidae > Saccostrea > Saccostrea glomerata. Next base: position 895,354 of record PRKT01000180.1, on the reverse strand, counting down.
TTCGATTAAAGATACTTCCATCTACAAGTAAGTTATGTACTTCGAATGATGAGGCATAATATAAATTCTTGAATTGAGCATGAACTTTGATGGAAGCATTTAAACAAAATGGGAACATACACGTAAATGATGCTTTCATCGACTTTCATTAGATGATCTTCAGTTGAATAAAGAAGAAACGATATCGTATCAACTGACAAATACCGGCAATGTTGAAACCAATTTTGAAGTTAACATAACAGACGACAAGGGTTTCCTAGCATCATCAAATAGCACGACAATAAATCTTCAAGCTGGCGAAACTGTAGTGAAAACGATCGACTTAAATGGAACCGACAGCGGATCTACAGTGTGAGTTATATTCAAAATGAAATGTTCAAAGGAAAAGAAAATGGAATAATGTTACAAAATCATATTTAAAAAAAATCTTCATTACGTTTTCACTGATTTTGCAGGAAGGTACAATTGACTGTTTTCCTCTGGAACTCGACAGAAGTTTTGCAAACAGAATCGAAGAAGTATTATGTAGGTCTACATTTATCATTTCTTCAAATCATATAATTGAATGGAATTTAATGATTTCTTGACAAAATAGGAAAAATTTTATAATGCTTTGGGAATTCATAAATTCAAGAGGCAGTAAATCATTGATTGCTGAAAAATTTACCGTTTATTTATTTTTTTTTGGGGGGGGGGATTGAAAGTTTGTTTCGGAGCTGAACATTTATATGAATGTTGAATATCAGTATTCTGTAATGAAGTGCCTTCAGTTTAAATGTTGAGAAGTCAAAGTTAAACTCAGCTTATACTGGCATTACTAGGCCCCGCTCCTTAATTTCAATGTTAAAGCCTTGCTGTGTTTCTTTAAGATATCTGATGTTCAACGCCTTGAATGTAAAATCACCTACCAATCACATCAGTGTCCTGTAGAGTCCTTGACAACCAAATCATGTGACGATTATAGCTGGAGTGGATCAACAGCAATATCATTCACATTGAAAAAACCTTCCCAGATTGTTGCTTCAAACAATGACGTCCTCGTTCAATATGAAAATATTACTAATACAAACAATAGCATGAATGTTAATATCAGGTAAGAAACCAGCAAGATCTTGTCTAGCTGCTTTATAACTCAGATCAACTTGAACTGAATTAACTTGACCCAAAATAGAATAAAAGATATTGCTTATGGTGATGTGAAGATGTATAAAATAAAAAATGTCAAGTTATTTCAAGAGGAAAAAAGAGATTTGAATTCATCAGACTTCGTCTAATAATTTTAGTGGACAATGCTGTATACAGTCTGTTCAACTCAACGCATACGACGATGATGGGTTTTTTGCTAAGTGTGACTTTGTGTTCTCGAATGGTACAATTGTCGCTGTTGAACCAGAAACAACAACGGTATGTTTTCATCCAAGAAGCTAAAGACAAAATAGTGAATTCTGAATTGTAAAAATCATCCCGTTCATTATGTAAGTTGCATACATTTGTGTCAGAAAGTTGTGATTGTCTGAATACATATATGATTGCATGGTATATAAGGTCTAACACGTTTTCACTCTCGTATACGTTTGGGATGAACATTACAACCTTCTCGACAAATATTTGGAATTTGGATGTGTTTGTAAAATAAAATTATATAAATTTTATAAATTTTCACTACGCATGTAACTTCGCTACATATGATCCACATATGTGTATCATATGTGAATCATATGATTGGTTTCATATAAGAATTACAAAAGCAAATTAGTGAACATTGTTTCATATGGTTCTCATATGATCACTGTCGAAATATTCATATGATTCACATATGGATTGCCTTTCATATGTGAATTAATGTTTATTACTTCATCTGATTTACATATGTGTAATCATATGATGCACATATGATTTGCCGCACATGATTCCCATATGATTGTATATGCATATGATCCACATATGTGGATCATATGTGGCTAAACTGCCTATGTACCTATAATAAAAGCAATATTATATTTAGCCAACTTTTTAAAACAGATATCAAGATGTTATAATATTAGAATTTACACCTTTCAAATGTTAATTTAAATGAAAGAAAACTCTTCGGCTGTCAGATTTATGCATCGCCAATTAGCACATAGCATCCCTAAAAAAGATATATTCAAACGTTATGAGTATACCTCAGATGCCTTTTGGTGAACTTACTTAAATGCTCAAAGATAATTTTATATCCTTGTATAATATTAAAATCTTTTTATGGCCAAGTCACACAGCCATTATCGATATGTTATATATAAAAAACAAAGTATTGAGCGTCAATGATTTATATTAGTAAGATAATTCGATATTTATATATTTATAAGTTACAGTCATGTGTATACATATACTCACAGGAAATCACCTCTATGAATACTGAACAAAGTACGACGGAAAATTTAGCCACAACAACAGAACTCAAGGAAACAACTTTGATGGATTCAACAACAGAAGATCAGACAACAGCGGTAACTACTGAAGAAGATATCACAACAGAAAAAGAGACAACAATAATAAATCAACAAACAACAGCTGAAAAAAGCACAATCACAGATAAAGTGACAACTGATCCGGCCGCCTTAGTAGAAACAACAACCGTTTCTATAACGACAGATGCTGGAAATACTGTTCAATCTACAGCTTTTGAAGAAAGCACAGCAACAACTTTTCAACAAAAAACAACAGAAGACGAAGATAAACCGACTACACTTTTGTCAACGACGACAAAGGAATTGACGACTACAATCACAGTTGAAACATCGACTAAAATATTATTATCTACCAATGAAGGTTCTACCAAAACTACTGAAAAGGAAACTTCAACGAGTCCGTCAACAACAACTGAAGAGATAATATCAACGAAAGAATCAACAGAAACAACAACTGTACTTTCTGAATCAACTCAAAACTACATGGAGACAACAACAAGGTCAAAGTACAACAGTGATGAGGTATATTTTTTGAAAACTAAAATATGTTTCGGAATACTTCGATAATTGAATAAATATGTTAGTCTGGTTTTCAGCATAGCTTTTATTTTTTTATTTTAGTTGGAGTCATCCCCAATATTCCTGTCAGTAATATCTGGGAGTGGAATGGTAATCCTGATTGTGGCTATCGTGTTTTCGGTTACAGTATATAAATCCTGGTCGAAAAGTAAAGCGGCTAAAAGACCATTATCATACGTGATGGACCATGCAGAAAACGTTTCTCCAAATCACACAAGTCCGACAGATAAAGATGGAAGTTTTGAAAATCTACCAGCTGCGTTCAGTAATGTTGATAACTGGCATAAGAAGGATCTTTGATTGTGTTATGGAATGCCTAATCGTATACATTGAAAATAAATTTCGAAACATCGGGAAGAAAGGTGATATAGAAATGTCAAAATACTGAATATAGAGTTAGTTCCGCCCTCTCACGCCGGTAAACAATTTTGCCACGTATTAAATTCGCCATGTCACGATTCTGTTAAAGAAATGATTTGTCCTTTTTTTAAACCCCTTGTTTCTAGAGAGAAATGGGGCGAAAATTTCTCTGAAGACAGTCCAAAGTCCAACAGATTTACATTGTTTTTTGTTTAAAGAAGTTCAGAAATGCTGTAAAATCACATTTTAATGAGGCCATATTTTCTTTTCTTCCTTTAATTTTATTAATTCATGTATACCACAAAAATACCATCTTTATGACCATGGTCATTGTTATTAATAGCTTTATCATATAAGCATTGAATATTTATAAAAGATATAGTCTCATAACTGTAGCGATATGTGTATACAAAGTGAGTAATCCGCGTTAACTAGCATTTTATGAAAAGAAATGATTCCATGCTTATATTAACATTTTTAAATCCTATGTGATTTAAATTTCCAAATCCCTTAATTATCCTTCGGGTAAGTTACAATTTATGAATGAGACATTGCAACTGCATCTTTGGGCGAGAATTTAGATTTTCGCTCGTGATGTTGCACTTCCAAGGCTCTCAACGTTTTTGAGTTCAAAATAAAATGCACAATAACCTTTTTGACTCCTTTCTGCTGTTTTGAATGCCGTAGCTTACTTCACACTCTATAAGCAAAATACCATAGGAATGTTAATATGTCATATCAATCGACTTTATTATTACATAATAGAACATAGCAGAAATAGTTCTCAAGTACTTTTCATATTCTGAATTTACAAGATCATAACATATTTTATTATTAAATACAATGTATCGTCTTTTCTCTGAAATACAATTCAATAAAAAGAAAATAATAATTTATAGATATGTACGAAAGCCCAGAAGGCTCATTCAAGATTCAAGTTTCGAAATACGAGATTCAAAATTCGAGATTCGAAATTCGAGTTTCGAAATTCAAGATCCAAACTAACCAATCAAAAGCGGGTTCAACTTTTGATTACTTCCCTTTGTTACGTTTTTACTATCACGAAATCGTTGAATATATTTATAACAAATGGATCATTTGCTAAAATGATAATGCAAGAAGAAATGTTTTATGTATTACAACAAAATAAAAATAAAATTTGGATTGCATTTTGAAAAATACATATATAATCTTATTTTTCTAATTTAACAAAATAGTAAATACCTATATATGGAATATTATATGGTCTTATCGTTGACTTGCTGAACAAGTAGGTTACCCAATTTTATTTTATCAGATTATTGCTGATGGAGAATGTTGCATTTAATTACTAGAGATGAAATATTATGAAACGTATCTATACTGCACAATAATTTAAGGGTATATATTTCATTACAATTATAAAGGGTACATTTGTGCAGTGAGACTTGACTGCTGAATCGAACTGTAGCGTTATGTAAGGTTTTATAAGAGTATATTTTAGTCTTTGGCCATAAAACTATGGCCAGAGACTGAAATATAACATCATAACGCTATATAGTTCTGCGTGTAATTTAGACTCATCTACTATTTGATATAAGATAAAATAAATGCCGCATTTATTTTAATTCATATCGCCAAGCTGTATTGTAGATATAATTTTTAATTAATTCAAGAAATCAAAGCCTTAGATGAAGATAAGTAATTAAATACTTAATTTTTATGTATTTCCTCTATCAGGAAAACGAACGCGATTTTTCTTTATCAATACTACGTCGTCTTTCAAGTTTCAAGCCTTTCAGTGTGTTT
>PRKT01000180.1:841051-884916 GCA_003671525.1 Saccostrea glomerata | reverse complement strand
ATATATATATATATATATATATATATATATATATATATATATATATATATATATATATATATATATATATATATATATATATATATATATATATATATATATATATATATATATATATATATATATATATATATATATACATGTATATATATACTTAGATCCCATACACTGTAGATGTGAATATCAACATAATGTTAATTATGTCATTTAATGTAAAGTGATTCTATTTTCTGTCATATGATTGGTGTAATATTTTTTTAAAACTGTTCTTAGTTTGTTGTTCTGTGAAAACAAGCTGGGAAGAAGGCTCAAAATACGATTGCAAAGAAAAAAAAACGTAAAATCAAAATGTTCGTCTTATTTGATCATGTAATTTAGATTGGATAAAAACTTTTAAATGAAATATGGATATATCACATAGTATTCAAGATCATACTATTAGGTGCATTCAACAATGCAAATCAGAAGCAGAACAAACACAGACTTCTAATACATCAGTGGGATCGGATACCATCAAGGAGTAAATGTAAGTATACCTGCAGACCGGTCATATCCGCCGTTTGCCCATGTTCTTTGAAGAAAAAAAAAAACAGGAAAATGCTTTCATGTACAACTTAATTATAAGGAAAAATGCTTTTAAAAAAATTGATTGTACCTGCTCTTCAGTATCCAATCAAGTGATGAACCTATACCAAATATGCAGGTGATAAGACTAAATTGCTAAATTTGACGATTGAAAGTTGAAGGCATCACGTTAATTTGCTGTTAGGTTACATGTGCAATTTATGTCTTTTTTCCATTAACTTATTAAAAAATGAAACATATATATGATGTAGACTCTGCGATATCTTAAATTTCAAGTTCGAATTCATTGCATTAAAATAAATTATACTCTTCCGAAAAATGAATACACTTAAAAGATAATATCAATATATATAGTCTTTTCGGTCGTTTAAAACAACTTGCATGTATATTTTCCATGAGTTTCATTAAGATGCGATATATTTCTGTATAAGAACATGTTTTTAATTGTATTTTTGCGAAAAATGTTTCCAGAGTCGAGGAAGAAAATAATCTATTAAAATGATTTTCAAAATTGGCGGATGGCTAATAAAGAACAAGGTTCACTTTTGCCTTATTTGGCCCTGTGAATTTCTGAAAAACTGAAACTGCATAGTTTTCGTTAACAATGCACTAAATATCAGTTAGATCTTCGTTGACTGCGTATCTATCAAAAATGACGTCATTTTCTGGCTAGTCAATGCATTATGACGTCACGAAATGCGTCAATTTCCTCATATTCTGAAAAAGTGTACAAAAAACTGCCAATTTTTAAAGCTATTTTTTGATATTTCATATAGAGCGCAACCTCTGATCTAAAATATGCAACTAGTAAATGATAGAACTGTTTCTGAGGATTAATGGACATGTTTTATTTTTTAGATCAGAGAGTGCGCTCATATTATTTTTCTTCACTGAAAGTACTCAATGATACCTGTTTACCTAAAAAATTCAGGAAAATCGGAATTTCATAAAGCCAGTTCTCCAAGACCTGGACTTTGAGGAGAAAAATTCTAATAGGATATGATAGCACCAAATCTCTACTTTATTTTGATGCTTTAAATAGAAAATCAACTGTTAATCAATCAATAGGTATATCTACAGGGCCATTTTATGCGTAAAGTGATCCGACTTCAAATTTTGTCACAACGAGGCGTAAAGCTGTTTTACAACAGTAAAAGTGTATGATGTATCAATTAATTATATTTATTGTATAACTGCTAGTGTGTAATTATGTGCGCTGATCTAGAAAGCGGGTGAGTTCCGGCCTGTCCATAGACTGCTCTGAGAACTTTGACCTTTGAAATAAGATTTTTGAACTTAATTAAGTATTTGATTAATATATAATTTTTTTCATAATTCCTTCTTTTTTACGTCGTGTCTTAGTAAGATGGCTCATTTGTTGTTATATTGTAGAACATGGTGTGGTGTTGTCAGCCCATTTCTTAATTTTCCAGACATGAAAAACATTAATAACTCATCTACTTATTCTTCAGACTATTCAAGGTTATGACAATTTAAAAAATCTTAAAACATAGACTTGGTTTTATTCAAATATGCACTGAATTGATTATAATAATGCCTTTATTTTAACGATAGACATTGTACAGTACCAGTACTTGATTTATGTATTTTAGATCTTTGTATGTTACCTTGTACCTTGTACTTAGGTCTTTAAATATCAAATGCTTGGTACATGTGCACGTAACTACGTGTATGCGCACATATGAATAATGAAGAATCGGTTTAAAATATTGGTTTGCAAGGCTAGAGTGGATCCATTAAACACAGGTTTTGTTTCTTTTAAACGTATCTGGAAGATAATCAATTACTGAAGCCTATTCAAGTTTGTCTTTCACTCAATTACTCGTCTTTGTCAGACCCGGAAGTAATGCAAAATACATAGATAAAACAATTTGCTTCATTTCTTAAACTGTTAAAGCCCCTTTTCAATGAAACAACATTTTAAAAATCATAAAAATGCAATTTTCCTTTTAAAGGAATAAAGTCATTAATTTAAAATAAATACAGATATCTTCCTACCTCATATGATATATCAATACATGTCAAGCAAATATACATGCAGCATATATAAATTAATTTGCATATCTTCCTGCCTCATATGATATACTAATAAATGCAGCATATATAGGATAAGATATGCATTTGTTAGGCACAAACCATATTGGTCTAGAAAAAAACAAATACAAAGATGCAATTAGATAAGTACACATTTTTTTCTTAACATTTTAAACCCTTTAGAGGATAGTGATCAGAGTAAGAATTCAAGTTGCCCATATGTAACATGTATTTCTTTTCCATAAATGATCCAACGTTTCTGAGTTTGATTGGCACATTTTGTGCTATTTGTTGATAACAGCACCTTGGTAGAAGTTTTCAATAATGCAATTGGTAAATTGTAAAAAAATAAATAAATAAATGTATAAGATTTTAAATTGGCAGTGAGCGTACTGACATTTAACATCACTTTGTTTAAATTTTTGGAATGATATTTTAATTTTAAAACTGTTGTGCCATCTTAACTTCAAAAAATGATTACATGGGTTAACTTTGCTTTTATGATTATTTTTCAAATCTTCACATAAGACACATTTTATATTTTTTTCTTGATAGAAAAAAATGAATTTTGATTGGGCTGAGATAAGGATTTTCTAGAATTCTTAACATAACCCCACGTATTATGTATTTCATGAGGTATCATTAGAATGTGGCTATAATGGTATATATGGAGATTTCGAATAGTATGCAAGCTCAGAAAACCATTAAACAATACAAATTTTGGAGTAGAGCAAATACCAACCTCTGAAACATCAGGAGTGGAATCAGGGGCAAAAGGAAGCCCAAGGATCTCCTACCAATCGATAAAACCAACCGTGTGCTTCTTGTCATGATCGGAAAATAAAGGAAAAATCCATCTACATTTCAGTGAGTTAATTACGGTCTAACAATTAGAATGGAAAACATATGTCAGAATTCAATATATTGTTTTTGCTGGCAAGGTCATAGAACTTATGAAATCATGACTTTAAACAAGACTGCTGATATTCTTGTTTAATCAATTGTTTGTCAATAGCTTATCTGTTTTAGAATATAAATTTCTCAATCAGGAAATGTTAAAATTATGAATCCTCGGCGCTGCAGACTTTGACATTCTTGCACTTTCTCGAAATTATCCCTCAGACTTTGACATTCTCACACTTTCCCGAAATTATCCCTAATATTGAAGAAAAGTTGCTTCATTTACATTTTGTCTATGAATGAAATAATGTAAAATCATTATCTAAAAAAAATATGTTTGTGAAACACTGATACCCCCGTATGGCAAGGTAGTGAAGATTAAACTTTGCAAATTTAATATATTGGTACCCAAAGTAGGGTATTCTCAAAGTGACCCTTGAAATACAATTATGAAAGAAGGCCTAGGTTAAAGTTTTTCATGAGTATGGAAATCCCCAAGGTTAAGGTCAAAAGGTCATGGTAATTGGTATCCAATGAAAGGCCTTGCCGTAAAGAATACATATGTGAAGTATGGGAGTCCTGGTCCCAACTCTTATAAAGTTATGACCAAAATTTTAAAAGTAGGTCAAACTTCAAGGTCAAGATCAAAGGGTCAAAATTCTTGATATCAAATGAAAGGGCTTGTCACAAGAATTTAATATGAAAAGTATAAAAGCACTAGCCCTTACCCTTTAAAAGTTTGGAATTTTTTGTATAAACATGGGTCAAACTCCAAGGTCAAGGTCAAAAGGTCAAATCGGTGGTACCCAAAAAAATTTATTGTCACATGGAATATAAATGTGTAATATGAAACTCATAACTCCACTAAATCAAAAGTTATGGGCAAGGCTAAAGTTTTGGGGACAAACAAACAGAAAGACAGCTACAGAGACGGACACGACAAAAACTACAGTCCCCAAAACTTCGTTTATGGGGGCAGAAAAACTCAGAAAGGAAAAGTAGAACGCTTTAATATTGTTAATCCGTCCTCAGTAATAGGCGTTCTGAGTAAACATATTGAAAACAACCGGTAAAACATATAAAAAGATAAATTACACCACACAACTTATGTGTTAGTATATAGTATTGTCTTTTTTGCAGAAGTTCAACTGATTTATGAATATTTCAAGGACAAAAGTAAGCATTTAAACCAAGGACTGCGTTTAAAATGATCAGTTCCAAAGACAAGTAGCTTTTGGAAATATGCATTTTCAATAATGGAGTTTAAATACGAAGGCTGCAAGCTGATCAAGTGGAATCTAGTTTTGTTATTTGTTCTATATTTTCAAGCTGTAAACTCAAGTAAGTTATTCGAAATATACCTAGATAATAACATGCAAAACACATCAATATTGAACAACAAAACATTTCGAAGTTAATGAAATTGTTTTGTGTAAGACGTCGTGTACATATACCACCTTTCAACTAATTTTTTTAAACGATGCTTTTATGAATTGGAAGGAATTGAAATGTATAGAGTTCTGAAAGTTATAGTCTGGTCCTGATTTTTAAAGAGAAGGTAAGAAATAAATATATATTATTATAACAGTAACTTGATCCGAAGAGTCGTATCACGTCGAGTTGACAGGCGCGGATCATCAGATCTAACGAGACGCGAAGCGTCGAGTTTGATCTGATGATCCGCGCCTGTCAACGAGACGTGATACGGCTCTTCGGATCAAGTTACTGTTATAATGATAAATTTATTATATACCCCCTTATAACTAGCTAAATATAGCAGAATAAAACTTGAGAGATCAATTGTATAATATCTATCCATAAAACAAAGCATATAATAACAATGGACTTTTTAACGCGCAAGAAAAATAACGTCATGTTTTTGCGTACTACGTCATCAGTTTCAGAGAGTGGTGATATGGATTCAGAAAACCACAGTGTGGTGATCCGGAAAATCGGATCAAACTCGGTAAAATTAACAGTAACAAAAACAAGGAAATTGATGGGTATATAATAAATAATTATTATTTGGTCCAGCATAGTTTTTTTAACCTATTTCGGGTATGCTGAATCCGAAAAAATATGCTGACTTTTATGAAAATGGCGTTAAGGTCAAAATGGCGATTCAAAATGGCGGACATCCAATTTTCCTAAAATTTTCTTAATGTTGTTCAAACAGAAAAAAAAGAATGTGTGAATATCTCACTGAGTGTAATGCAACTATAAAAATGATAAAAGAATGTCAATATTTTACTTTAATTCAGAAAATTTAGTCGTCTCTACACTTTATTTGAATTTTCTCAGATGTATTTGTCTATTGTTTCTATATTCTGCTTTGTTTAGAATTTTACATTTGCAAATATCCATATACAATTAGATTCATTAAGAAAGTTTAAGTTTTCCTAGAGTCTTTTAGTATATAAAACATTCTTTAAATCAACATTTCGAACTTTCAATATCAAAAGAAAAAAAAAATTATTTGACATTTGAATATTTTTTATATCAAGATAGCAGATATTTACAACGGTAATGGGGTAAGATAAAAATGAAAATTTTGCAAAAACAGTGAAATTGTTTTGAATAATGATGGACAATTTTTCCGAATTTGTATTCATTGTGTTACCCATCGTGCAGTAAAGCATAGTTTGTAAAATTTTATTGGTAACAAAGGTGACAAAGAGCCATGGTACCAGCATATGTGTCATCTGGCGACCTGAAGATAAATAGGCCTACACAACATTTTGCTGTTTTTTAGTTATCAATCACTGATAATATATAGATGAAAAAAATTAGACTGAAATCTTTATTATTCTTGCAATATCGTTTAATCTTAAGTGAGGTTCTACGTATTTATATATAAATTTATGAACGTTTTCGAAATTCTTATAAAATTGCCATGGTGAGAAAAATTGGAAGAAGTAAATGTTGATTTCAATCCATACACTTTTCAACCAAAAATTACCGTGATTTGAAACAGGTAAAAGTACATGAAGGAAACAATAAAAATCCTGAAACGATACAAAACACAGCTAGTTTCCTAGAGATTTCAGATGAGGTCAGGTCTTAAGAAAATTAATCATCCCCTGTCGACCAAATTTGCCCACAGTGAGCCCTTATTTATGTTCAAGTACACATTTTTATTCAGACAAATTTAGATAGGAAAGAAAGGCCTTCAATTTTTATGAAACATGCACAACCGAAGGATGTGTTCAATTTACTAACGAGATCAATATAAAGAACATTGGAAATAGTTAACCCATATGCAGCGAGAGCAAAATTAAATAAGTAAAGTTTACGAAGGAAAATTTGATGTCATCTCACAAGTTCGTTTGTCTATAATTAGTAATAATTCAATATTTAAATGTGATACAGTTTTGTCAGAAATCTGTGATTTGTTAAATTTTGAGTTTTAATTGAATATATCAATTCTACACATATGGGTAGAAATTAATATTATATTAAACCAAATCATTTGTTAAATATGAATACTAGTATTGAGTTTAAGACTACAGCAAGTGTTTTCTTCTTCTCATACAGAAGTCGTTTTAATACATTTTGCTCAAACAGAGTTGTAGTTGTCTTTTGGGGATTTATTGCCTGCTTTGTTTGTCCATTGGAAGCTATAATTGTTAATTTTCGTCTTTAAGTAAAATTAAGAGGAAATTATTCAATATATAAAATCCGGATTTTTGGTAAAAATAAAATTGTTTGAATACTAAGTACTTGAATACACATGAGCATAAGTATTGAAACTTACAAAGCACTTTAAAAAAATCCGGTAAAATACATCCCCTTTTCCATTCTTTATTATGACAGTAACTACACGTGTCTGTCATAAAATTGCAAATGATCTAAATAAGCAGTGGTTGTTAAGTTTCGGATACTTAAAAAATATCTACAGATTTACTAGTATTGATATAGAAAAATTAGATGAATTTCTTCAAGTTTATATAATTTTTCCGATATCAGAAAATGTTTTTAAGATCATAAAACGGTGTATAATTGTACATTATTCTTTGACTACCTTTAGCTTGCTTAAATCAAATATCTTTACATGTCTAACTGTTTACAGGAAGTGTCCATTGATACAATAATGTAAAATTGCCAAGCTAGCATTTTACTGGAAATGTTTGTATTTACCAGACTTTAAGGTATTTCTAAATGTCACCAAATGAGATTTGTTGAGAATAGACATCAATGATCAATGCTAAATCAAAAAGTACCTAAGAGTTTGAAGAAGGTTACCGTCAGATATAACGTGTTGAATTAATTTTCAGAGAAAATACTGGGAATAAAATTTTGTTAATTCATTTACTTCAGTTTCGTTTTCCATATTTCATTGAAAGATAAAAAAGCATTTCAGCTTATAATTATAATCACATGACAATTTGCCATCTAAAACAAAAGAATCACAAACTAATGTTTTTTTTTTCTTTAAATAGATGAATGTACAAGTTATATATTGAAGAAAGATGAAGTCCGAAGATCTATCGGGGTGATGCTTACTCCCGGACAGACTTCAATCTCTGACAACTTTATGTCAGATGGGTGGTACCGATTTGAAAGTGAGGCTGGGAATGACATGCCTCTCACAGCACCGACTGTGTTGTCATGTGGAGCGATGTATCCAATCTGGTTACAGGGTACATATTCACAAACAAACAAACAAACAAACACGCGCACTAACACCCTCAAACAAACAAACACAAATCCCCCCTTCACACACACCCTCACACACACACAGAGAGAGAGAGAGAGAGGATGTGCCTTTTATACACTTTTGTTACTCATTGAATTATTATAAAATTATTCAACTACATGTAATACATTAATTGAACATTCAAAATAAACGCACTTGACACCACAGACTCTTGTATTTCATATAGGTTTTGTACTTCCTCTACTCTCTTAACTGTTCCCATGACAACAGTCACAAACACATGTTTTGTTTTTTTTCTTCCAAATTTATTAAATCAATCAGACAAAACATCACGCAATAACAATTTACAATTTGACAAAAAGGGACAATGGAAGTAAATGGCCACATTGTGTTAACCCAGGGTCCGAGGGGATATCCAGTATACCAACCTAGCAAGTATAACGGGCAAACTGGTGGCCTGGCGTTGAGCGCCAGTACCAAATTCCGAAACTATGAAAATACCACCAATTTGGGATTGGAAGAGTTTTTAAAATATCCGTTTACCCCGTTTCCCAGTGATTGCACCTGGTTGTTAGTACTACACCATGTACTCCAGGACTGAGCCTCCCCTCCTGTGTATAGAGGTGGAGTAGGCACCAAGACTGTTGAACTTGAGTGACCCCAGTCTATAACTTTCCAAACACATACATATGTAAATTTGCTTTTTAAATGTAATCGTTTTGTTGTGCAGGTCTAGATTTTCTCAACAACGGAAACGGAAGTTAAATGTATGATTGTATTAGATAGGTCGTACCAAGTAATGTTGCAACCAAATTAACTTGTACTCAGTATAAGCATACAAACAACTATAGACTTTTCGTCAATTAAATGAGATTATTTGATATGTTAATAAAATAATCTGTCTTTTTTCTGGCTTTAGGTACAATTCCAAACGTCGCAGATGGGGTGGTTAACAGAACGGCATGCATGGTGACTTTTATGGATCAATGTTCTTCTCCATTAGCCATAAAAATCAGAAACTGCGGAGAATTTAGAGTTTATTATCTCGTCAAAACAAGTATGATGAGCTCTGCATATTGTGTAGGTATGTTCTTAATCATTTGCATGGAGTGCTTTAAACTGTTGGTCTTCATCCAAACTTGAAACAAAATTAACTTCCTGGTGCCATAAATAACAGTGAGCCGTATTGTTAGCGTTGTCTACAAGACCTCATTAAATCTATTATCTATGTAAGATCATCCTTGTGTTGTGTTCATAAGTATGATTTATTTTCTATAGCTTATCATGTTAAAGAAAAAATATATATAATCAGCACTATTTACTTGAACATGTTGAAATCCAATATCGGTTTATCTACAATGTCCTTGCTAAAGGAGTGTAATGTCTCCAAAAACATCCATTGAAAAAGCAACAATTAGCAACCGCTCTAGTACGATTTTTTGTAGGAGACAAAGTAAAATGTGAAGAAGGTTTTGGATCAGAGACGGGATATTCACCAGGCTGTGCCGGTAAATGATCCACACGTCTTTAAAAAATAACAAAATAGATTTCAAAAAGTTTTATTCTACTACGTTCATATCAGATCTCAACATTTAAAGAGGTTTTCAACAAATATTCAACCTCTGTTGTTTCTTTGCACTATTACAACCATTCCCTATCTGTTATTCCTCATATTCTTATTCGTATAGGGGTCCCAAACATAACAGTTTCCCCAAATGTTGTAACCTCCTTGGAAGAAAGTACTTCCTTCTTTCCGAATAATCCCTCCCTTATAACTGTGTTCAAATGTGTATTCGACGAACCTAAGGACGACAATTATCTGTTTGATGTACATTGGTTCATTGATGGCGATAGAGTAAAGGTTACCAGAAACCAAACTTTTGACTCAACGTCGCTTTGGCTTTACCCAGAAGACTGGGTAAATGAGCATGATCTAAATATGAAGGTAAACACTTACATGCCCTGATTTTTTAAAATACAAATCATATTGATTTTTTGATTTTTCGTACTCGTAAGTAGACTTTAGACTTCGTATCATCGTTGAAAAAATGTACTTTTTCTATTCTAGGTCAAATGTTCTGTCAGAGTGCGTTTCTCTAGCGGTGTTGCCCCTGGTAAACATCAATACAGTGCAGATTTCAATGCAGGAATATTTGTAAGATTTTAAATGTTACATTCATTATCTTCATGATTGATCAAAGTTTATAGTTTTAAAATACCACAAAACTATGTCAATCTAACAATATATTCAGCAATTCATTTTCAATCTAGTGCCTATTATAATATCCGTCACAGAGTTAAAAAAAACTTTTAAGAGAAAAACTGTTAACAGTTGCGATTATTTGTCAAAGTAATTCAACATTCTATTTACAGCCCGAAAAGACTGAGTATATCGTTGCAGAGAGTGAAACAATCTCAATCAACTTTAACGTCACTGTCCCTGTCGGTTGCATTGCAAAATCATTTCAAAGTAGCTGTGACGGACTTATCTATCTGTTGACTCCAACCTACCAGTCAAATATTCAGCAATGTACAAACTTCTCAAACAGTGACGTCATTTCCTTCGAAGAAAACCATTGCGGGATTTTGGTAAAAGGTGTGTCCTGGAACTCCACAGTGAGGCTTAATGTTACGGGAAATGTTGATAATCTGATCAACATAGCTGATCGAGAAACCAACATCAGGCTTGGTACAACTACCACAAATGGCATGGACCCGTCACGTGTCTGGGACAATATAACGATGCCTGATATCAAGGTGACATAAGACAAGAAACAATCACCTTAAATAAATCAAAATAAATATATCCATTTTATTTTAAATTTAATGTATCTAAGGTAAAATATTTATCAAAAGATTTTACAATAAAATGTTATTTAAGATTATGCATTTTATATCTTATTTTTGCGATGCGTGAAAAGTACTTTTTCTTAGATTCCAAATACATTTAATAGTGCTTTATTAAAAACTCAATAAAAAAAAAAAAAAAAAAACATAATTCCTTTATGTCTTGATCATGAATATAGCACATACATTCTAACCAAAACTCAAAATAATTCATAAAGGAACCCTTCTTATACGGAAAAAAAAACAACGGTCAAAATAATACATAATTATATAAATGAGTTTCTTGAAATTAACTTTCAGGTTTATGTGTCTGACAAAGATTTTACAATTCGGCATTTATATTGTAACTTCTGGACGGATCCAAGATTACGTACATTTGACGGACGTTACGGAAATGTTTACGATGTAGGAGAATTTGTAATGTACAGTCATAAAAAGAGGAATATCAAGGTTTGTCTTTCACTTATTTATAAGTATACATAAATGCTTCGGTTTTGAAATTTTAATGGCGTTTTTAACATTGATTCCGTTTTATTCACGATGAAATCAATGATGTAAATCTACATTCTTCAGTGGATTTTTTTTTTTGACAAATAAAAATTGAAAAACGTTCATGTTATCCTCTTTTAAAGATGATGTTATTTTGAAAATATTACCAGGTTTTTTTTGTCTTACATTCTGATATTTATTTTTAAAAATTCATTACATTTCAAGGTTCATGTTATGACTACAAGCTGTGGTTTTGGGTCTTGCTCCTGTGGTATAGCGGTCCGTGTGGAAAACTCCATTTACATCCATCATCTATGCCGAGTAATTTCTTACAGACACTCATACCTTGCTGGTCACCATACAAAGATACTGAGATTGTGTGACGAACAGCACATGGAGATCAAAGATACTGGCTATTATGTCACGGTAAGAACAACTTTTAATTGTTTTCTTGTATCCCCCCCCCCCGGTATTTTTATTTACCATTCGAAATCTCTGCAAAAAATAATGATACAGATATACTACTTTGATTGAACTAGCTTGAAATCGTGTATTTGAAATGAGACTTTCTAAAATTTATACGTACGGATATATTGTAAAATCATATATTTTTTGGGGATCAAAAAATGTTGATTTGAAGGAACTTCAAAGCATATTAATTTACATTTTTTTATGTTCATTAATTCGTGCTCGTTGGTCTCTCCATACCTCGAAAACAACGAAAATTAGACTACCACGACAAGAAGTGATATATGTTAATACTCAATATCTTATTTTCTTCTAATACCTACCAGTTATAAAGGTTATTTTCGCCCCGCGTTATTTTCGCCATTTCACACTTGCAAACAGTTTTGACCTGTTCTTAACACACGCCAAGTCACACGTCTGTTTAACGAATTGAATAATATTTGAATTTTTTTTTATTAGTACAGTTTTGAATTTTGTCTTCCAAATACTAGTATAAAGGTACAATAAAAATCAAACGAAGGCGTAAATCCTTAAATACCGAGCACTACATTACATGTACAACATACAAATCTTTTACAGATACGCTTGCCAACAGGAACAGAACTGAGATATCGCTATTATGGTTCGTGGGTGAATTCTATCGGTATTTATCCATCTTATTTTGATGTTGGAAATACAGAAGGAATCTGTGGAAATGCTAATTTGGATAGAGAAGATGATTTCATTCCTTTCGGCAGTACTTCTCCTACCAGTGACTTTCTGACTTTTACCAGGAGTTGGAGGTAGCTTAATGAATAAGCTTTGAATTTCAACATCAATTTGGTGTTTTTCCTCAATGCCACATTTGTATATGTATAAAGTGCTTTGAATGTCATTTTGGATGTACTCACCCAAAGAAATATAAACGAAGGAAATCGCACTAAAGTGACGTCACAATGAGGATACACAGACTTTTATAAATTTATATAGAAATAGAACAGCTAGAAATTCAAAGAAAGCGTATGTTAATATACAGAAATTTTTCAAGTTAAGTGTGAATTATCGGGGTGCAAGTGTATATCACACGGACTTGTTCGTAGGCTTTTTTTCATGAAGCACTTGCGCGTCTCATGAAATATGCCGGCCTGACAAGTCTGGTACATTGCATGCAAATAATTTTGTTTTTATTCTGACCCTCTGAAGCACGGATGTAAGAAAATGATATTCTTTTGCAGTTGACAATACTCTAGCTTAAATTGTTTTTTGAATGGTCATTTAAACAATAAACAAAGTGTTTCTTCAAAGAATTTTATTTTGATAAGAAAAATGCAAATTTTAAGCATGACTATGCCAAAAATGGAAATAGCTTTATCAAAAATTTAAGTCATAGAAAAAAATTGTCAAAAGGTAAAAAGCAACTGTTTAATTACGGAAATCTAATTCAGACTATCAAGAAATTCCTTGAAAATTAAGGTTTTTATAAAAAAAAAATTAAATTTTGTTTGTATAAAGATCTCTGTATGTCCATTTATTTGTTTTATACATGTAAAATTGCGTGTTTCATCTGTAAATAGTTTTAGATTTAATATCTCTTAAAAAACAGATATTATATACATTTAACCACCTATAAACATATAGGCTAATATGGTTCTCTGGCGATTAAGGAGTATTAACATTTTTAGAATTTCTATTTTTTACACAGAATAACAAACATTCAGTCAACAAGAAGTTTGTTCGGATCAAACGTAGATCTCACTACGTCAGTCAACACTTTGCCGGTATACTGTTCGTGTTCAACAGAGACAAAGAGTCTTCGAGACTTTCCCAATCACTACACGGCTAACTGCACCATTACTCACGCCATGGTTAAATGTTCAAAAGTTCAGTGGAATTCTCCTTTTGAAGAAACTTGTGAAGGGGGACTACGTCGGAGGAGGTCGATAGACAATGGGGACAATATTATTGAGACTCTAACCATAGAATATGATCCCAATTTTGATCCAGACTATATACAGGAGGTAAGTATTTTTTCTCTTTCTAATTCTTTTAAAGTCTATCATAATGCATGCTGTAACGTAACCGAAATGCATTTAAACATGATTACAGTAAAAGACGCCCAAAGCAGTTATGATTTGGCACTTCTAGAGAAGGATTTTTATATCCCACCTTGTTTTAAACATAATGAAGCTTTTGTATAAAAAAGAGAAATGAATAACACAACAAATCCACCTGTCCCTATTACGGATGAGTTATAATCGTTCTTTCCTCTAATATGTAAATCCATACTTGATAAAGATAATCAAAGGTCATAACTCTTAGGTAGGTGTCGAACGGTCTTGTTGTGTTTAAGGTATCTAATTGGACAAATGGCTGGACAGAGGAGTCTGCCAGATCCCACTGCAAAGACAAAATTAATCTTGATCCATCCATACAAGAGTGTGACCGACACCTAGATTTGTCAAATATGACCTCCCAAACAATTGAGGACTGCGTTCTTGACATCAGAGTGAGTACATGTACTAACAGAACAATTAGAACTTTTTTGATGTGAAGACTTGTTTTAATCTATCTTATAAGAGTTATTTTTTAATACGAAAAGGATTCTAATGGCTCCACTGAATGGACGGCGTTAACAGTGGAAAGTATTAAAGATCACTGTGTGTCCCTGATGAGACGAGACGAACGCTTTTACATCGTAGATAATACCACTGGACAGAGTGTTCTCGATATGTTTACATCCATAGCTTGCTTCAACTCATGCTCTGGGAACGGAGACTGCATTGATGGTATTTTTCAATGCATTTAATCAAAAGAATAACGGATAACTCTACTCTAGATACAAATGTTTTTACATGCAGATATTAATTGCATTAAATACATTTACGTAAAGAGTATGAATTTTTTTTCTCTCCTTTAGGAGAATGTAACTGTCACTCGGGTTACATAGGATTTGACTGTTCTCATTCGGTAACTGTTCCACCTGACAACACCAGACTTCCAGGACAAGGACTCTGTGGGGAGCGTGTGAGACCGTGCCTGAAAACAAATATTATGGGATATTTCTTGTCAGAGGAAATACATGTGAAGTACGAGCATGTTAAGGTGAGAGGGTTTCGTTTAACCTTAGAGATAATTATTAAGATTTCTAGACATTTTTAGTATTACAGCTGTATCCCTTTTCTCTCTCTCTCTCTCTCTCTCTCTCTCTCTCTCTCTGCGAATTCATTACAATTAGATTAGCTTTACTTAAGGAATGAAAATTGCCTTCTAATAATGTACTTTTTCTTGATTTTTTCCCTATATATATGTATTTTTATAGATATTAACAAATGGAACACAGATGATCACTGGAACAAGTATTTCTACAGCTTCTTACCAAGATTCTTCACTCATTACAATAACATTTCCAAAGTCCACTCGGAGAAAGAGAGCAACATCTTCTGAACCATATGCAACTGCATTTAACATACACCTGTCCTACGATGCAGTTCATTTTGGAGACTCCATGACATTTTTTATCTATGATGAACAGTGCTTTTCCTGTAATTCAACAACTGCTGTCTGTGAATATTTGGTAACGTCTAACTCATTATTTGTCCTTTTCTTGAATTTTCGTAGGTCTAATGAATAGAATTATCGCAATTACCGTGGTAACATAAGTAAAAAAAATCTTTCTGAATATTAACCATTCTATGATATATGTATCAAACACTTAGACATAGAGTCACAAGCATTTGAATTGATATGATTATCCTTGTGTGTTTTATACACATCAGTTTTGGCCAGAAACATATATAAGAAAACAATATCAAGATTATCTACTAATACATTAGTTTAATTTGCGAAACTGAAGGACAAAATATTACCGCATTTGATTAATAAAAGACATAGGGATACTATTAAGCAATGCACATATCAATATTTTTTAAAAAAAATAAATATTCATAAGTGTTAAAATTTGCATTTTGTCCAACCATGTACATGTATTTCTGACTAGATTTCTTTGTTTCCCTGTTTCTTTTAAAAAATTGCCATCACATACAATTTTGCAGGACACCTGTTATAACGTTACAGTAAATGTAGTAAGCACTACAAATGGTGAACAAAGTACGACATCCCAAACAATGTCGTATTCCGCTCAAGCTAATACAAACAGTGATGGTACGGAAGCTCTTACGAATTTCCAAGATACTTCAACAACGCAACAAAGTATATATACACAGAAAAATACCCCTAAAGAGAAAGGAAAGTCAGATGGTAAAATATTAATATACTTTTTGAACTTTATGAAATATTTTCAGTTGTTGCAATCTAAGGATTTACCTAAAATTATGTATAGTTGCATATTTGAGTAGAAAATGGAGATATGCTCAATTTCACAAATGTAGTTACATTTCTAATAATGCATTCATTTTTGAATATTTCCATGAAGGATTTCCCCTTATGATTGTTGTTGGACCTTTATCAGCAGTGGTTGTCATTGGAATAGTTGTAATGTTTATTATTTACAAATGCAAAAAATGCAACGACACTAAAAGGTTTGGGTCTAACTTACCTTGATACATTTTCAGACGATTTAAGTCAACGGTCAATACTTTTCTGAAAGAAAATGAAAATTCCATCGCGCATTTTCTTTGTGGTATAATTATATACATGTAAGTCAAATTTCTTACAAATTAAATGTTTTTCTCCTTTATAGAAAAGTGGGTCAACCAGAAGGAAAAGAAAACTATTTAAACAATTTATTCTATCAAGTGAGTCCAGTTGAAAAGAGCCTTCCTCCAAATCAGCATATCTTGGACAGATCTTTCACTGCTCAGAGTATTGCATCTGCAAAGTCATCCAAATCTGATATGGATAGAGCTGCGACTCCGTCAAGTATCAACCCACAGATTAGCCTTGTGGACCTAGAAAACTGACAATCTGTAATTTTCGAATAATGGAAAAGTTTTCCAAAAATAAGACAGTTGGTTGCCCTGGAAGATTAACTTTTGGCGTTCATCTTCATGCAGACATTTTTTTAATTGTATAATTATCATTTAGATATACTTCATGAAATATTCGAGCCCAGATATGGCTAAAATGTTGCCGACACGGGGTTAAACAAAATCAATTAATTAATCAAATGTTTGAGCTTTTATAAATTCTTTAAAAAAGCACGTTTTACATTACGTTTATTTCTTTTCATACAAACTCTCAAGGTTACCTGTAGGTGCCCTCATATATATGTTACCAAATTATATATCGACATGTTTTGTCCAATGTCATTGAGAATATATGTTCTTCAAGATATATTCCTGTTTCGTGATATTTAATTGAAAACAGGTTGTTCAATGTCTCCTAAGATCGAAGCTGTAGCAAATAACTCATAATTCCATCTGAACAAATGTTGCATTTGGAGCTAAAACGTTGATATTTGGATTCAACTTAATCATTTACAATTGTAACTAGTACATGTGAAATATACTTATTTTCACAGTTTATATAAAATCGTACTAATTTCCACCCATTTTGATATACTTATTTTCTTCTGCTTTAAAGATTTTTTTGGTGTACCACGACATATTTTAGCAGTAAATTTCATTAAACTGTCATCATCTGAAGCATGCATCATTCTAGACATCCATGGGTGTCCTTAAGGTTAACAGTATCGTCATTTCAAATTCAGAAACAAACCAATTTTCTGCTTATTAGAATACAGTGTATGGCTAATAAAGTACCATAAATCTTGAAATTTTTGCTGTAGATAGATTTTTAGCGAATTTAGGAGTTTATGACATTTGCAAAAATATTTTTCTTAAATATGAATCACCAATAAGAAAATGTAAACAAAGCATAGGTCATTCGAAAAATTTTAAAACGTAAAAATTAATCAACAGCATTTTGACCCGAATTCGCAAAATAAAATCGACGTTAAAATTTCCAGATTTACGGTATTTGTTTTAAATTGCTTCGTTAATGATCATCTAACCTATCAGATGCAAGAAAACATCTTCGTTTGTGATCATTTTTTAATAGCTTTTATCCTGTATTTTTATTCAAAGTAATATTTTGTATATAACCATATTTCTATTGAATTAATTTTATAAATCAGTTTTCTTTTAAAAATCAAAAAAATAAGCATACAAAGTTAATGTTTTATTTTTATAGTTTCTGAGTAGTAAAATGTAGTGTTTTTAAGCAGAGATGAACAGTTAGGAAGTGAAAAAAAAAGGAATATTGGAGAAAATTTCTTAAGGATAAATAGTTGTGATAATATTTTTTTTTTTTACTTTTTTTTTGTTTGAGAATCAGAAGCAGAAGAGGTTTAATCACAATTCCAACTAGGCCTATGAGGTATATCTGTATTACATCTGTATTATAAACACAAACACATTTTTTTAAATTTGTTTAATGCAATTTTACTTTAAATGTTATATATTTGTCCCATGACACACCTCATCAAATTCAAAATATTTGACAATATAATCTTAGTTATTTGTTACAACAAAAAAGGGACACATTTCAATTAATTGTCCCACAAAGTTGACGTTAACATTAAATATAAACATATTACATGTACACTCTAAAACATTTCTCAATTCAGTTTTTCTATTTGAAAAAAAAAAATGTTAAAATAAACATTGATGTTTTTCAGATGGAAAAATTATTAATCTTTTTTTTTATAATTAGTAATATTACACTGTATTCAAATATCAAGAAAAAAGCCGATAATTTTATTTTACAATTCTCTCTCTTTTTCTCTCTCTCTCTATCTCTCTCTCTCTCTCTCTCTTTCATACACACAAACCCAGGCATTCACCCATTTAGACACAATTATGAAAGCATACAAGAAAGTTTTAATTCAGTTTATTTTTTTTGAGCCATAATGAAATGAAAACACAAGAATCATTTTACTTATTGTGATCCCATTCCTATTTGGTTTCAACGACGGTAAAAAGAATATGTACTGGGAAAGGAAGTTTACATATTTAAATGTTTGGAGGTATAGTAAAAAAGGATTTAAATTTAAAAGTAAAGAAATCATTTAAAGATTAACTGTAATGAAACTGTAATCAGTAGTCTATTACAACAATACAAATTTTGAGCATTTAAACATGGCAACACAGACCTCTCATACACTAGAGGGTGGAATCAAGTACCATGGAGAGTATAAACATCTCATATTGACCTGGCCAAAGCTTACGTGTGATCCTTATCAAGAATGGTAGTACCAATTAGTATGGTATACCAATATCTGTGAAAAAAAGCCCGTCAACATTCTACTTATTCATAGATTGTATTTGATGAACAGGTCATAACATCAATCAGAGAATTGAGAAAATGTTAACTTTAAAGGAAACTTAATATCCTTCTTTCATCAACAGTACTTATATGTCAATATCTTGCTTCGATTTTGAAATTTTGCGTACGTACAAAGAGCACATTCTTGAGAGGAACTTTACCACGGGATTCATTTCAGTGTTGTTAAAGTTCAATTACTCATACATTCTTTGTTAATATCTTACTCATATTGCTATCCTTTTCCAGTCTGTTTGTTAGATGAAGTGGCTGTGATGGGTCTACGAGTGCTCTTTGTTTTGCTAGTGGACGCTAAATTATACGAGTTCCCTGACACCTTTTTCTTCATTCTAAAAGCCTGCTCAGGCAATTGAGTGCTTTCTTTTGTTTTGTTCATTGTGTTTTGATTAAGTAGAGCTTGAGATTTTTTTATCGACTTCTCTCTTGGGCCTTTCCCTATGCTTTTTGTTTTATTTTGTGCGACTGAGGCAGAGGTTTGCTTATGTGAAACATTTGATTTCTTTTTCAGTGATGGTATATCCGTAAAAGGTACTCTCTGTGTACTCTTAAGCTTTATTTTCGACGTTTTGGAATATTGGTGTGTGTTTTTGGTATCAGTTCAGACGAACGCTGAACTCCTGAATTATCTTTATTTACTAAAGATTGATTATATGTTATTTGACATCTTTGTTAATTTTCTCCGTATTGGTATTGTCCTTTGATTTGCTTTCATTACCAATATTGTGTTCTAGTACGGGTTGTGTTGTTGACGCTGATTCTGTTTTAGGTATCTCTTTCGCTCTAAACTTGAATATTGCATCCTTCCAAAGGAAGCGTTCATCATTTAATATAGCAGCCAATCTTCTGTTAGGTTCCTTGAAAAATTCAACTAACATGTCCCATGTTTCTTTCAACATAGATCCCTGTTCAATCTTTCTTTTAAGTCTCGTATTTGTGTGGCATCTTAAGAATACGTTCAAAAACGTCGGAATAAATATCTCCTATAAAGAACAAAATACAAATATGTATTTCTGTAAGCATATTTAGTAGAATATGTTCCTAAAATATATTTCATGCATATGTACAGATTGATAAATAAACATTCATTTTTAATTTTTTGTAATATTTTAAAGCAAGCAAATACTAACTCAGTTTACATTTGAAATCTCTTTCAAGATTGAAAAATGATAAATATAAATACATGTATGAATATTTGAAGTATACTTTACTTACCGACACCAAGAAAATTAAACAATTGAAGAAGACTGTATTTCATATCCTTTTGGTAATCTTCAGTTCTCAGCACTAGAAATTGTTCTCTTGGAAACACATCTAGCCATTCTTGTAAATGAATATAATACAAACTAGCTGATAAAGGAAGCTGAAATAGTGTTCAGAGGACAAGGTAAAACTTAACAGTGATAAAAAAAAATCTCACTTTGAAGCGATTTTTAAAAATATGGTATAAGGCAAACCACTTATCATTACACTTTGTTTTACGTTAGGTAGAATCGTTTTTATTAATGTACATGTGTTCTTTATCTAATTCATACACAAAATACATGTTTCATAGACTCAAACAGATAAGAGACAATCTCAAACAAATAAAGACCAATATATTATATAAATTTACATCGGGGTTCTTTTTTATTGTAAAAGACTAAATGTTTATTTATTCGACCATCTTTCAACTAATAGTATGTTACAGTAAAACTCGTTTAGTACGAACACGGATATTTGCGAATTCACGGATATAGCAAAGTTATTTTGGTTCCCCAACTATATGAATTCAATGAATTCCTTATACGGAAATTACGAATTACGGATATAGCGAAGTGATTTCATAGGTCCCTGTGAATTCGTTATAACCGAGTTTTACTGTATAATGTTATTACTCACTTTCATATCCTTACTTAAGTCAGATTTATATAAACAAGTCTTCAGACTGTTATTTGACAAGCATGTTCTGAAGAGTTCAATGCCTTTCAGGACTGCGCTGTGAAATTCTTCTGGAGTGTCACCATAATGCCCATGCAGATAATGACTGTAAAGTCTGAAAATTATACAAATGCTTAAGAAGTGAAAAATCGTCTTATTTTCGAACACAAATTGAAATTCTTTGTTTAACCTATGGAGAAGCAAGAACGTGAGTTGGGAAAAAAGTCTAGGTTATTATTTACATGTAATCTAATTTTATTTATTGATAATTATGAATACCGGTATTCTACATTTGTTGAATCAGATTTGTCATCAGATTTCTTCAATGATATTTATGAGATCAATACAAAGCTGTTGTTCAGTAGAATCATTTTATTAAAAAAAATCTTTGTATAACAAACTATTTCGGGATGAATCTGTCTTTACCAGGAGCAACTTATTTAAAAAAAAAACTTACATCAAAAACGGTTAAATGATTGAAGTGTGTTTCAAAATGTAAAAAAAAAAATCACTTATACTTATATAGCTTTGATATAATTATATTTTTAAATTATGTCTGATGCAGAAGGAAAAATCTAATATGCAAGGATTACCGAAAAAATGAACCCTTTACCAATATATATTTAAATATTTTTTATAACTTTTCGAAATAAAATTCGCACTTGACTCTTAATAATGTACCTTTCTACTGGTTCCCGAAGCAATAATATCAATTTAATGTTTGGTTGTACGTGTCTCACAAAATGGGGCGTCAGGAATTTTGGTTCATTTGAATTAGGATCATTCTGGGGGATTTCCCGCCAATGGTTGTGGTCCCAAAAATCCATAGGATCAGAATGACCTACATAGAAATTCTGTATAATTGTGAATAGGAAAAAAATAGAATTGATACAATATATAAATGATTACTCCGCGAAGCACTTGATACAATTTCATTGATTTTAAAAATAATTAAATGTACATTCTTGATTAACATGAAATTTCTCCTATTGAATTTAAGACTCGTC
The DNA here is from genome assembly GCA_003671525.1 of Saccostrea glomerata. Lineage (NCBI taxonomy): Eukaryota > Metazoa > Mollusca > Bivalvia > Ostreida > Ostreidae > Saccostrea > Saccostrea glomerata. The sequence continues at coordinate 862,710 of PRKT01000180.1, read as the reverse complement.
AGCTTATCGGAGAAAATATACCTAATGGTATGAAAATATTAAAATTATAAAACAAGAGATAATTTTTCAGTGTGTTTTAACTGTTATTGTTGGAAAAAGCTGGTAATGACATGACAATACCTCAGAATATTGTTTTCTTGTTACACTTCGTCTGAAAATTTAGATAACTAAGCAAATCTTTTCATTGAAAGATAGAAATTGAATGATAAGGCCATCTTGAAAACTTGAAATAAAAAAAAAGTTTGGTCGCTATATAGAAAGAGAAACTTTTTTATATAAAAAATTCAAACGTTTAATTGAAATGCTTGAGAATGTGATGATAAAATAGTTTTTAATGGTATGCAATGCAAAACATTAATATTGAATGCAAAAAAAAAATAATAATAATAATCATTTCTGGAGATTAAAAAGTCTTTGAGTTGGAGCAATTTTGGTCAGTCTCGGACGCCTTTTTTTTTCAAGATGACCTTAGAATAAATCTTATTCATGTAATTTTTTTTTATTAATGGCATCAAAGAAAACTTGTTCGGAAAACTTCATTAATGCGCATAATTTTTCTGTCCATTTAGCCATTTTGAATTTCAGCAATGTCGATGTAATACAGATCAACGCACTTTTTAAACTCACACGGGTTTTCGCACAAATTAAAGTCACATTTTTTTTTTTGCAAAAAAGCTTAAAAATATCGAGTTTCAGTACGAGGCATAACCCTTGTAGTATTAAATTGTTTCATGTTACAGGTGCACATTCTCTTAAATCATTATGTTAAGTTTTAATAGTCAGTGTTCTAAAAGGAAATGTGAATATAAATTGTATGATGTTAAATGTGTATGATTCTATCATTGGTTTTTACAAATTATTTAACAGAACTTTCTTTGATACTATTTGGTTGAAATCTTTAGACCTTCTTCTTAAAGATGTGTATTTTTCGAGGTACTTTGGAAATTTTCCATACTTGTCTTGGTTTTGTCGAAAATCAGCGCCGAAAAATGACAAAACTGCATAAAGAAATCATGTAAATGGATGGAATAATAAAGTATTGTTTATCTTTCAACAAAGTAAATTGTAAATATCGAAAAGAAAATTCTTTTACATTTACGGTCTGAAACTCTGAAATTTTGCAATGGAATGTATCTTTCATGATGCTAGATTTCAGGAAGTAAACCTGAAAAAATGCTATCTTTTTAACATGGAGCAGTCGAACAGATGATAAATACATCTATTATCTTGCGCCTTAGTGTAATATTAATATTCAGAAAATACAGAGTTACATGAACTGCACTGTTTCTGTATTAAGGCAAAGCAAAAGCATGCTTTATAATGAACGGATACAAAGACGGTTGCATTTGACGAGAAACAATGAAAAAACCTTTTGGAAACTCTCATATGATATTATCCAAGAGCATATAAAAATCCTACTAATTATATGTGTGATTTATGTTTGAAATAATGGAATATAATCAAAATTAAGTTATAAATCATATTTCAAATGTATTTGCTGTCACATTACAATATTTTTGCATTATAACCATGTGACCTTAATTTGTGCAAAATACCATGTGAATTTAAAAAATGTGTTGAGCTGTATATTCCTGAACAATGTCTCGGTGAGTAAATGAAATATGAAGGTGAAAGGAATTTACATCCTTTTGTTAAAGCATAATAACATAATAATTGAGAAATGAAAGAAGAATTAAGGAAAAAATTGTACAGAAAATCTTTTCATACCTCTGAATGCACTACGCGCATTTAAGACATTTTCCGTCCAAAGTTTTCTTTGATACTTAGGTGAAAGAAAAAATTATATTCAATTCCTAAAGATCAGGACGAAATCATAAACAAATCAGAAATAAATATTTTAAAGACAAAATCAAATGTGGATATTAATCATATACATGTACCTGTAATCAAATCTGAGGAGTAAGTCTTCTTTTGAAAGCTAATCTTTGTTCTTCCAATTTTGTTGGCTCTAAAAAATCTTGAAAACTCTTCCAGAGTTAGGTTTCTGCGGTCGGGGGAGTCTAAATATTTTAGATAGAATAAATAAAAGCATGACCCACACTAAACAACTAAACCTGTACGTTGTTTGATCAGTCCCGAATAAGAAACTTATATGGAGTAGCTAGCTATACAATCAAATACATGTACATTGTATATTATGCAAGTTAACTTTGTGATACCCCCTAATTTCAATCTTTCACTTTCTCGTCTTAGAAACCTTAATTGTTGTTTCACCAAAAATGAATCAAGCTAGAGGTACTGTGAGCAATGAGCTCACTAAATAATACCTACGCCTCCCATCTGAATATAATGACAGTGTCCATAATTTGCTATGGGAAACTAAAAATATGTGTTGGATCAAAAATCAAAATAGGAGGCGCACAATGGTAATATGAATCAACGATTTTGTGAAAGTGTCATTTAAATTCATTCAGTGGTATAAGAGGAGTTGCGGATAACCAAAATGCGTAACAGACGGACTGACCGACTAATATACTGTCCTACTTTTCAGGCGGGGGGTGGGTATAATAACTGCTCACCAATTATTGGTAAAAGGATAAAGAGAAACTAGAGGTACTGTTAGCACTGAACTCACTAAATATCACCCAATGCCTCCCATATGATTATTATGTCAAAGTACATGTTTTGTTCAAGAAGACCCCACAAAGGTCAGACCAAAAAGTAAAATAGAAGGTCATAATGACATATGTAACAAATAATCTGTGAAAGTATAATTGAATTTTATTCAGTTGTATAGGAGAAGATGCGGATAAGGAATGGATACCCTTCAATAATATAGAAAGAATGGCAGAGTTCGTGTTTTGCTTTGAAAACCCGAAACATATGTCTAATCAAAACGTAAAATAGGAGGTGTACAATGGCACGATGTAACTAAGATTCTGTGAAAATCTCATTAAAATTTATTCAGTCGTATGATTTGCTGATAAGAGATGGATACCCCAAGGCGTAACAGACGGACGGACGTACAGCTAGACGTACATCTAGAGGGAAGGACAGACACCAATCACTATATTCCCCTGTTAAAACTATGGCGAACAAACACATTATTGTGTGTATAATTGGAATTCCGAACTATAGTAAAAAATGATAGCACGTAACTATTTCGATATCTTCCAGTGTTTTATTTTTATGCCCCCTTAAACGAAGTGTCGAGGGTATATAGATTTTGTCGTGTCCGTCCGTCTGTCTAGCTGTCTGTCTAGCTGTCTGTCTGTGTGTCCGTCCTTCTGTTGGGCTTTGGGGTACCCATCTCTTTTCCGCAACTCCTCCAAATGAAATTTAATGAGACTTTCACAGAATCGTACAAAGTGCCATTTTCCGCCACTTATTTTACTTTTTGGTCTGTATTGATCATTTTTCCTGTATTTAACACATGGACACTACTATTCTTTCTCAAATATTGAAGGGTATCTATTACCTATCCGCAGTTCCTCCTATACTACTACTAAATAAAATTTAATGATACTTTCAAATTAAAAATTATTAGTTACATAATGCCATTTTGCACATCCAATTATACTTTTTGATATGACAATTTTGGGGTTTTCCAGAGCAAAAGATGCCCTTTGCCATTAAAATCATATTGGAGGTGTTGCTTATCATTTAGTAAATTCAGTGCTCACAGTACCTAAAGTTTCTCTTTATCGTTTAGAAATACAGTTAGCTTACTGGTAAGCAATTATTTTATCCCGGTTTCGCTTGAAAAGTGGGACGGTATATATTGATCAAGTTGTACGTTCTTCTGTCCGTCTGTCCGTATAGCTGTCTGTCTGTCTGTTTGTCCGCAAAAACTTAAACAAATAATACATATGTGAAGTATGAATGTCCTGGTATCTACTGATCAAAAGATATGGCCAAATTAAAAGTTTGGAATGTTAGTGCACAAGTGCGTCCGACTCCAAAGTCAAGGCCAAAAGGTCAAATTTGGTGGTATCCAAAGAATGGTCTTGTCACAATGAATACACATTTGAAATATGAAAGTCATAGCTCGACTGAATCAAAAGTTATGGGCAAGGATAAAGTTTTTGCGGACAAACAGACAACCAGACAGACAGCCAGACAGCTAGACAGACAGACAGAGAGACAAACAGACGGACGGACACGACGAAATCTATATTGCCCCGAAATTTCGTTTGCGGGGCATAAAATCAAAACTTCAGATAAATCATACACTCATTAATAACCTTTCATATCATAGGTACCATTTCACTCTTGAATTAGTTAATTATCAGCTTTTGAAATAATAATATTAGGAACTGATCAAAATTCGGAACTGGCCAAATGACTGTTTAAATATTTAAAAAAAAAATTGAAATTAAAATCGCACACAAGCTTTGATATCTTTATTCATATAATGATGTGAAATGAAAGGACATCCAGTATTTTTTTTATTTTGGTGAGTATTTTTAAATCAATTTTTGTGAAGGAAATAGAGGGAAAATGCTACGCTAAAATTTGCATGTGCAGTTTGAGGGAGACATTTTTCACTTTAAGGCCTGATATATCAATTGGATACTAATATTTGAGTATTTCGATTTATTTATTTTATTTTTTAATTTTAAAAATTAAAAATAAAATTTTATAACTACACAGTTTATATGAGTGTCCAAATCGGGTTATTCGTTTTATTCATCAATGCATAAATCATTTTTTTTTTATTGTAAAAGTGTTTTTCTTTAGTTGCTAAGACACTTTCAATGTTTGGGGTTATAAATAACAAAACATGTTATTAACATGGTGTTAAAATTCTTTGCAAGTCTTAGGTGTGGTTTGCACAAATTCAAAATATTATAATCTCTAAGCACATCTGCCATCACCTCATTTTCAAGGGAAGCTGTTTTTATGCGATTTAAAGGTATTTGCCCCCTAATAATATTTTTTAAAGAAAGCAATTTTCTTTAGTCCTTGCTGAAACGCAGGGGTAAAACGTATTTCAATGTATTTTATAGATACAAAATATACATAAAATTTTAAAATAAATTATCAGTCAAAATTATTGCAATTGTATATCTATAGGATATATTCAAAGACGTCAACTTTTTACATAAAGCTTCCACCTGAAATGAGGGTTCAAACCCTTGAATATAGAGCGAAATATAATTATAACGATCAGTAAAAATGATTAAATAGTTACCTTGTCCAAAACGTTTCCATGACCAAAATTGTGTTTCCTTATTTAAGATACCAGTGTTGTTCAAAATCTGTGGATGCTGGGTCAAACGGGAGAACAGATCCGTTGTTCCAGATTTACACACACCAAACATATGGAAGAAGGGGAAGCATCGAAGTTCTTTCTTAAATCCAGAAGATGTGTTTATGAATTTGAACCAACAGGGATTTTTAAAGTTCGGTAGGAATTCTTCTCTCTTCTGTTTAAGAAATGTATTTTATAATTAACAGAAAGCACATCCTAAAAAAAAGGACCTACAGACCATGGTGATCACATCAATTTTTATGACTTAAGTCTGTGTGTTCGTCTGTCACTTACATAAAATCTCAATAACTGAGTCGAGTTCATTTTTGATAAGCAAAAGATCTTTTTACAGATAAAAACAAAACTTGAATACTGTATGAATGTTCAAATGCATTAATAATTTATTTACTTATTAGAGTAAACAAAAGGCGCTTCGGCCTTGTGGGTCACTTGAGCATCATGTAACAACTTTCCAACCATTGAATTAGGTTCATGTTTCAAACCAGAGGCCAAGCGAAGACATTAATTATTTGGAAAGAGTGCTTAGTTTGTTTGGGGCCATGAATCTCACAACTTTGGTAGGAAACTCAAATGCTTCTTATAATCATGCTAACAGTTTAACTGTTTGATATCCAAAGAAGAGGATTTTTAATTATTGCATTAATAAATAGCTGAAAATGTTCAAATATTAACGCACGAAAACAGATAGCAATAGGCTTTGGTCACCTGAAAAAATTGTAAACGAGATCAGTTGTCGGGCCCATGGCACATAAAAATAAACCTGCGTAATTTGAATTGATGGCTTTGTTAAAGAAAATTTAAGGTCGCCCATCACCTTTATGGTTGTCAAAATGACTCAATGCTAACACGTATTCTCAAAATATCATTGAAGTAACATAAGAAAAGAAAGCTTATTCAAGCTAATACCCGGTAATAAACTTTTCGAATGTAAAACAAAATGATAATAAAAACTCATCAGAAACAAATCTTATCACTGCCAACTGTTTATAAATGTGTAAGAATATATTAATTATATGTACCATACAAAGAATATCCTCTGAATGATTTTTGGATATAGTACTCGGACAAGTTTGAGCATCCTCATCGAAGACTTTACTGTGACCGTGTATAAATAGAATTTGAAATGCTGGTGCCAAATGTTTTCTCATGTCATCGATATGGAAAAACATGAATAGCACATATACACTGCTGAGTAAAATCACAATGTAAAACCATCTTGCTGTCCTCTTCATTCTAAAATGATAAGAAAAAAATCACTACTGTGTACGTAAACAGTTCATGGATGGAGTGATAGATTGTTTGAACATGTTGTTTAACGTCCCCTGCAAGATTTCAAACATTTACAAAGCAGATAATTCTTTGCAATATGAAATTATTCACTCCTTTGAGTATTAAATCCATATAACAATACTTATATTAAATGTACAGGAACATTAGGTTATGGAGGTACTTGATTATTTCCGCCTCCCCGAACTTGTTGTGAACTTAATTTTCTCCTTTTAATTTTATTTAGTAAAAAAAAACCTTTGATTTAACGAGGCCTAAAAAGTTGGAAATTACGATAATGGAATGATAAAAAAAAATAAAATAATAAAAAAAAATCTTCGTAATATATTTGTATTTATTATGCTTAAAAAAATCAGAATGAAAATTTGTTACCTTGCCTTTATTGGGGTCAAATGGGGGCACTTTCAAGATATGGACAATTTTTCGTGTTTTTATACATAATTACATACTAAAACTCCCCAATAAACAAAGAATTGACAAATTTAAACAAATTTTAATGAAATATATTGTTTTTCACATATATCATGCAATTTCATTCCTCTTTTAAAAAAAGAAAAGAAAATTTGAGGTAGCCTTTATTATAGTGAAAAGAGGGCATATCAAAACACAATAATAAGACTTATTTTATGAAACTGATACTTTATAAGTCGCAATGGGTTTACATAGCATTAACAGTCCAGTGAAAAAAAACAATGTTAACATTTAAAGAATGTCTGTATTTAAGTTTTGTCTGATTTTTTAATCATTACTTTTAGTTTCAACAAAAGTGTCAAACTTTTTTAAAATGCGCATGAACGCTCAAATTAGTCTCCTTTCATATCAGAAACCCCACAACTAGCCCAAGTGCTTTTATCTGAAAACTGAAAGATGTTGTATTATATTGATCAATTTTGTACTTACATATACAACTATTGTTTTAAAAAGCTTGTAATTAACTTTCCTAGTAAGTATTATTATTGTTTTCTGAAGAAACTTTTTATTTATATAAATGCTGTCTTGGTTAAGTAAAATATACAATCCTGATCAATCTAGTGAAATTAAACGAGAACAAAATCAAACCACATATACAACTTTAACTGATATGTTAATTTAATATGAAGTTCATTAATTTTCGGGTTTTGAATATAAAGTATATAGAAAATTATGCAATATTCCATCTTCTTAATATCGAGAAAATATTGACAGCTGACTATTTGAAATTTAACACTGAGAGGGAGGCTCATATTTGTCGGGCCCTTTGACTAACAAACATCATATCGGAAATTTCAGCCATATGAAAGAGAAAAGAAATCGGGAAAGAAATATATTTACTTCAAAATATTTGATCGTAGATTATTGTCAAAAACCGGTTGCCTAGTATTATCTATTTAGATCTAACTGAATTAAAATATTTTATGTTCGTTGAATACCCAAAAGAATATACCTTGATAACTTTTCCATATATAAAAATAACACTGAATTTTACAAGTAACTACATGTAGCGTCCAGAAAAAAAGAGACTCGTAGTTTATCATTGATTTACAAAAACTGCATCCAATCACCCACATGAATATCTTTTCATTAATCTTAATACACTGTTTTAACAAACATGTTTAGTAAAATCTAATAAAATCTGCCCTGTGAATTTTTTCCAATAATGTGCTATCTAAAATCTTTCATAATTTAGTTCTTTCCGAAATCTTTATAATTAAGCCAAGCCTTTGATTGTGTTTAAACACTCATGGTTGCTGACACAACATTGAGATAAAGGCTTTAATCATGCAAAAATCTTTTCACGCTAAAAAAAATTGGTACAGTTTATGAAGAATGGCTGAAAATTCAAGGTATTTTCTGACCATTATCTTAGGCACAACAATGGTACAACCAGTGGGGCATCCCTTTGCAAAGACCATTCAATAATTCAAGTCGGACGTTTTGACATCAATCCCGACTGTCGTATTTGAAATAAAATTCAGAGCAAAACAAAGAGGCGGACCCCTCACTGAAAATGCGGATCTATGTGAAAATGGTATATGGAATAAAAAGTCAAAGATATGAAGGAATGAAGCTTAAAAAGTCAACGACTAGCCCCCCACTCCCATCCCAACCCAGGAAAAGAATCCTATATCCGCGCTGCTGCATAATCATATATAATCTCACTTTTTAGTAAATTGTGTTTTTCCACATGTAGACAGTATACTTCAGAAGCCTCACTCTCGCAGTATAAAAACCTTAATTACATGTTAATTGATTCGAATCCACATTTCAACGCTTACTGTATCCAGATTATTTGAAACCATAAATTTTATATTTATTACTAACTACAGATAAATTATATTTCAAAGTTTAAAACCTAAAATTATATAAGTTAACTAACTCCTAACATTAAGAAAAAAAAAACATCTTAGAACGTGTTCAGTTATAACGGCTGTGAATAAGAAACTAAATAATCGAAAAGATATAACAATCAGTACATGTACAGACTTACCTTGAGAATTAATATATAACATCATTCCTTAACTTCTCAGCATTAAATTTAATGATAAATAGTGCACGCAAGTATTATGAAGAAAACTCAACGCAATAGAATGGGAAATCACTGTCCGTCAAGAGCAAAACACGCACGTCTTGACTCATGATCATTTGGACCCATTCAATCATTGTTCATTTAAAAGTCATACATCTTGAAAGAGAACCCCACTAGGGTTTTACCCATCAATACAGCTTAAGCTATTCATACACCAAGCGAAACGTTAAAATTTTGCACTGGATGAATCTTTCATGATTCTAGATTTTAGAAGTTGACTCTTAAAAATCCCACCTTATTAACATAGAAAGCATTCAAACAGATAAAAATACTATTACCACCACGAGTTAAAGAGTCAAAATGAACAGAAAAAACAAGTTACAGTAGCTGTACTGTACCTATGTCTACGTTTCTGCCAATAGTTATTGCTTTCAAAAGAACGGATAAAAAGACAGTTACAATTGGTAAGAAACTACAAAAATTCAAATGAAAATAATTGTTTTTTTGCAGCCATGAATATATCAAAGTTCTACCATTTGATTTGTGTGAATTATGTTTCAGTAAATAAAATAAAACTCAAATTATGTAAACAAAATACTTTTAAAATGTATTTTGTTGTCTCTATACACAATATTATATCATATCAATGTGACCTTAATTTGTGCGAAAAACCATGTGACCTTAAAAAGTTTGTTGAGCTGTATATAATGAATCCATAATTGTGTTTTAAAAATAAAAAAAATTGGGTCATATCAAAATGCAAACGTTGACTCAAATTACATAACACTTTACACCAGCAATAGCAAGTCATAGATACTTTGACTTTATGCTCTAAGTTGCAAAATAATTGTTGATTGATTATCAATTAATTATAATGTAATTTACAAACAATGTCGGCACCAACTCGCCTTATAGAAGCAAAAAAAATTTGTTAAAAATTCAAAATATACAGTTCGGAAACATCTTTAAAGGAATTCTTTGGGAAAAAAAACAAATCGCTGTTCTTTGCTTTGCAGCAATTAAAATCCAAATCGGTTATCTTGTTTTATGCCCATCGCATGCTATTAAAAAACTTTAATTGTTCACTTCTTTCCGACATCTTTATAATAAAAAGGGCTATTTCTTTGATCTTCTTTAAACGATTTGTATCTCTTGTGATTCCTAACGAGGATAAAGAGTTCAGAGTTATCGTCTTCAATTCATATGCTAAAAGAAATCTTCTGTAATGAAAGAGGTTCAAAAAGTCATTTTCTGACCAGCGTGATTGGTATAATTAATGTGTGCTACGATGCATCTGTGCAATATACTCAAGAATGCCTCATTCTTGCAACAAACTTTATTTCTTTCATAAAAAATCCAATGGTGTCCGAAATTTACATTAATTTTTGTATGTTTAATTTGAAAATTCTTTTAATTACATAATTTATACTGATATGAATAAGATATGAAAAAAATGTATATAAACTGTAAGTACTTACATAGAAGACTTGGGATTTATTATTTCATCACTTAATTTTCGGCAAAAAAACTAATGAATGTCCATTGCAGATGTCAGATAAATCTAAAGGAATTTCAATGAAAATATTGTCCGTCGAGGGCATTAACTACATATTTCGTTTCAGCTCCGCCCATTTGGTTACCTTGCATCTCACTGAGAGCGCCCCTCTGAAGTTTGGCGTCTTAAACAATTTTCAGCATAAAGGTATCGAATTATCAGCACAGATTGCAAAAAGCAAACCACAGAAAAAAATCAATAAAAAAACTTTTTTCGCAGTAATTTTTTTGCTTATTTTTTTAATACCTGAGGGCGAAATATTTAAACAGAAAAAAAATTCTGTTTTGATTTTGGAATGCGTTACATGTTCAGTCATAACGGCTGTGAATAAGAAAAGAATAATAATATGTACATGTACTGTGCATGTACTGATTTACTTAGAAGATTAAGTTGGTGCTTAGGCAGGGAAAAGATCCATCACTGCTCAATGGCCGGGGCCGTAACTATCGAGTAGAGATATGAATTTGCAATCGGGTTTCAGTTTCAATATAAATGAAAAAAATTCAGAAAGGGCGTTTTACATCGGCAATAGTAACAAATGATTCTCAATGATCAGTTTGCAAACTCATACATCAGAAGAAATCTAGGATAAATGTCAAAAATATATATTGATTATTTTCTTTAATAAATTTTGAAATGTCTTCTTGAATAACAAAGTAAACAACACGACCTAATAACATGTACAAAATGCACTTGCTTCAGCTTAGTTTGGCTATAAATTTACAAACTGTGTATTTATTTGAGCTGTAAGTAATAGGTATATCGCTATATTCTAAAGCAATTTTATAACGACCCAGAAAGATTTTTAAAAACAACATGCAAATATTCCACTAAAATAAATAAATGTGTGCATATAGTTGGTAAAACTCTAAATCAATTATGTTCCATTGAAAGAGTGTATAAAGTGGACGCTCTAATAAAACAGAAATATCTAAATTATTTGCCTGTAAATAAAACACTAGCTTCCTAATACCCAGGTAGCACAAAAGTCACAATTTCTTTTTCATATTCAAAATGAAAATAAAGCATTAATTTTATCAAATTAAGCATAAAAATAAAATAAACAGGTGGCCAAAATACTTATTTCCAATAATAAACTCATTACTTGAAATTAAAGCTAGTAAAAAAGTACGTTATAACTTTAAAGAATGGATATTTGAAAAAAAAAATTTTAATGAATGAAAAATGAAGAAAATATGCCCAAAATTCGACCTTAAAATGTTAACCCTCGACAATTGCTTGGTCCATACGCAAAAAAAAAATAAATAAGAATATATAAGATCTTACTCTGCATGTGCAGCTCACCTAATGGTCTTGCAAAGAAAATTTACTGCAAACCATGGAGTTCAGGAAAGCCGATTTTTCCGGAGCTTTTTTACATCTACATTAAATTTTGAATCATATTAGAAAAAAATACATTACTCCTACCAAAGTGGAGCAGTTCAAGTGACCGGGCTTTTGTTAACATTTTGAACACCCATTGTCCTATGTAGACTAGTATCTAAGTATCTTTACAAGCAGTTCTGGTTTTGTATTTGTGTAAATCTGAAAGTTTTTCAGAGAATTTTATAGTTTCTTCATTTTCAGAAACAAAACCAAAACATAGATTTTCAAGATGAAATACATAGAATGTTCTTCATGTTTTGAAAGTGACTTGAAAAGTCTTTATACTGTACAAGCTAATTGCTTCCAAATATTTTTGCCGGGTAAAAATACATGTAGCAATGATAAGCTGTAGGAAAAATCATATACATCTGCATTACAAACGTATTGCATTAAAGACAAGGAAAATGCAACTGTACATATATGGTTTGGTCATCTTTTAAGAATGGAGAAAATCGGAAATAAAAATAGGGGAAAAGATGGAAAGTGATGAGATTGGACATACTAACTTTAGTACAACGTATGACTGCTGAAAGACGGAGAAGATTTAAATTTCTTATGTACTTCAAGCATAAAGAGGATTAAGTGAAACTAGAGGTACTGTGAGTAATGAGCTCACTAAATAAATAAAACCCGACTCCTAAATTGTTATAATGGCAATTTCAATGTTTTGCTCTTAGAGACCCGGAATAAGTGTCAGATCAAAAAGTAAAATTACGTAATAAAGAATCTGTGAAAGTATCATAAAATTTTATTGAGTGTATAGGAGGAGTTGTGGATAAGAAAAGGATGCCCTTCAATATCATTTTAAAGAATGGTGGTATTCATGTTTTCCACTGAGAATATCGAAATGCGTGTCCAGTCAAAAAGTAAAATAGGAGGTGCTCAATGGCACAGTGTAACAAGGATTCTATTTAAATCTCATTCAAATTCACTGCAAATTCAAAACATTGATAGCAATTTAACTGTATAGAGATATCTCTTTTCCAACCCCGTAAAATAATTATATCACACATCACTTATACAATTATTGCATTTAACTCCAAAATATGAGGATTTTGTTTCATTTTAAAATAAATTCAAGTGTGTTTTTCAATCAAAAAAGAAGTCGTTTCAAAATGTCAACGTTGACGTAAATCCATTTTTGCAATAGCAAAAGAAAGTGGTAGATACTTTGACTTTTTGCTATAAGTTACAAAATAAATTCAGAATTCGAAATTTTGGCACATTAACTACTTTTAATGTCATTAACAATGTCGGCATCCACTCCCCTAGTGGACATTTGGTTGGGTGAACTTCTTCTGCACTATCGATAACGGGTAAAAAAGTATGGAAACCATAAAAAGCAATTATGAAATAAACAAAAATAAAGATGGGATACCCCATATCCAAAGATATTCGACTTTTAGATTTAAAATGTTTAACAGTGTTTAATGACTTTTATGAAAAATAAACTGCGCTGTCTAGTAATGGAACTGCTGTAAATTTCGTGATTACGGTCACCCAGTCTCCTAACAAACAGTGCACATACCTTTGTCCGCAAGACCAGTTTAAGCCTTGGTCTACACACGTGCGATGGAGTTGTCAAACGCATCTAGCGACCTCGGAGAAACACGTTTTGTTTTGCCGAGAAGTTACGATGGCACACAAACTTTTATTTTTAATTGGATCAGATGAATACAAATTCTGTTTAATAAAAATTATACAATCCCTGCTGAACTACTCAGTATATTTTGTTCTAACATTTGCATCTGCAACAAAGTGTGTTTAAAATGTGTCAGGAAAATCAGGGCTGGACCCAGGAAATTATAAACTGAGAACCTTTTTTTAAAATTACTGAAATAAAATAATGTATTCGTCACGGAACTTAATTATATAATTCAAATTCTATATAAAATAATATGCTGAACTTCAACACGAACTCGGTTTTCAGTTTAAAAATCTCCGACCCGGTTCGGGTTTTGCTACACATCTTATAACTACGCTCCCTACACAATCGACACACGAGCAGAATCCGACAAGGGATTGAAAATTGCGTCATTTAATAATACACACACAGAATGATTAAATTTTTTCTCTCTAAAAGAAGGATATGGAGATAACGAACAGTATTCAATCTCGAGGTCCATAAAACAATACAAAATAAGAGCAGAGCAAACACGGACCGCCGAAACATCAGAGGTAGAATCAGTCGCCATGGAGGAGAGAGCATCCCCTGCCGACCGGTCACACCTGCCGTGTGCTCGTTGTCATGATCAGGAAATAACGGAAAAAAATCTGTCGTCAATTCAGTATATAAATAATGGACTAACAATTGGTATGAAAAACGTCAGTCAGCATTTGACTCAGTGATAAATTGTATTTGCTGACAAGGTCATTGTATCGACCATAGAACTTACGAAATGATGACTTTAAACGAGAATGCTGATATTCTTGTTTCATCAACTTGCTTGTCAAAAATTTACCTCGTTTTTGAAATTGTTCCTACGTAGAGCATGCTCTTGCGTATCGAATCAAATGAGATATATATACTCCGTATGCAGATGATGAAGGTACAGTGTATATTGCTCCATAAGTAAGGGAAGTTGACGATAGAAAAGTTAAAGTCATCACGTTTATCATATAGCTTGGTTGTTAGATTACCATTAACGTCTTTTTCAAGTAAAACATCCAAGTATGAAACAGAAGTGTCGGAAGTGTGGTATCTTTTATCTCAAGCTCACCCGGATATATCGTATTCACGTAGAAATGGAAATTACCATTATTATTTGACAATACGTCGTCGATATATCTAAATGTCGAGCTGAAGGCCACAGCAAGTGTTTTTCCTCTTTTCATGCATAAGATTTGCATAAATTCTGCTTCATATGAATATAAAGATAAGTCTGCTAATAACGGAGCGCACTTTGTACCCATGGGAATTCCAATAGATTGTTGGAATACCCTGTCTGCAAAAACCACATAGATATTGTCAATCAGAAACACCAGCATCTTCCTGATGTCAACTTCAGAGTATTTATGTGTGCAATCAGAATCTGTTTTAACAAAATAATTTTGAAAATGACCACTGACGAGGTAAGTAAATTTACGAGTTCCATTTTTGTTGAACAAACAATTAACATGAACTTAATACAATTGTTGATTATAGTATACTAGTAATCAATTCATCGGTGAAACGATATTAATCGAAGAATGACGTAGATATTCTGTTATCAAACATGTTACAGAAAAAAAGCTGAGGAGGGATGAGGGAGCGAGCGTAGGAATATCAATATTTTTATTTGCAGTTTGGGGGGAGGGGGGTGATCTTTGGAGAAAACATTTACTTTTATTTTGGTTTCTTTTACGTATGACATACACAGCATTATTCTCATCATGAACAATTATGTTGTTTCTACTTATCATGATAGAACTATTTTCGTCGGAACAATTTATGTGAGTCGCCGCTGACTACAGTAATATATCTTGAACGATAGTAAGCACTGATCGAATATATTAAAAATAATATAAGCTCCTTTGTTTTAAATGGCGTTTGTTAATGATGTTACTCAAGGCATAATGATCTGAATTAAAATATTGTCTGATTGTAGAACACTGATGAAGGAAAAACTTATTTACTTATCCAATTCAGAACTACTTTAAAACGTAAGGTGCTGTAAGCTGAATGTTAGAAAACGCCATTTTAAACTAAGAAGCTTGTATTATTTTTTATTTCATAATTCCTTTTTATGGTTTCCATACTTTTTTAATCCGTTATCGATAGTGCAGTAGAAGTTCACCCAACCGAAAATGTCCAATAGAAGCAAAAAAAAAAGAAATGCTAAAAATTCAAAATTTACAGTTCCGTAAAATTTGATTAAAGGAATTACAAGAAATCTTTGGAAATCACTTAATTTATTGTTCTTTACTTTGCAAATTATTTTAAAAAATAAATATATCTAGGTAAATCCATTATCTTTCTCATGTCCATCATATGCTATTTAAAACCTTTAATATTCTTTACTCCTTTCCGAAATCTCTAAATTAAAAGGGATATTTCTCTGATCTTGTTTTTTTTAATCTGCTGTGTATCTTATGCGATTGCTAACGAGGAGAAAGAGTTCGGGTCTATCATTTTCAATACCTTCCCGTGCCACAAGAAATCTTGTGTCATGCAACTTAGGAAGTATGTTTATAAAGTCATTTTCTGACCAGTGTGATATATATAGATATAATAAGAACAGTAATGTGTGCTACAATGCATACACCTTTTTTTATTCTTGCTATAAAATTTCTTTCTATCAAAGTATCAATGGTGTCCAAAGTTTACATTAATTTTGTATGTTTCAATTGAAAATACTTTTAAATTTTATACTGTTAAGAATAAGATATGAATAATAAAGATATAAAATGCAATACCCTTATATACCAAGAAGACTTGGTATTAATAATTTCATCACTTAATTTTCTGCAAAAACTAATGAATTTCCAGTGCAGATGTCCAGGGTTCTCCATGAGCTGTTTTACTGTGTTGCTCCCGACACAGTAAAGTCACCGTATACAACGGGTAACGCGGGGGAGTCGCTAAAAAGTATGGGGGAGTCGTTTTCAACGTATGGGGGAGTAGATTTTCACCGCTTCGGAGTCAGATGAGATGTGGGTCACGTCTTTTTTCGGTATATATAAGATGTATTTACAAAAAACAAATATCCCACGGAAGATGGCAATAGTTAAGCTTTATCGTGGTCATTTGTCCGGCTATCCTATACGTCTAGTTTTCTCAAACACTTCGAAACTATTTGACAGTTTTCATATTTATGTTGATCGGGTAGTAAAAAAATGCATGATTTGCACAATCTACGGCTTGCGTAGGGATTTTCACATTTAAAACAGCGAGAGAAAACGTTTATCTTTTAAATGCAACAACTTAAACTTGACTAGACCTTATAAAAATTAATACTAGTAATTAAGACATTTTCTCTCCAGACAGTAACGGTTACGTAGGGGGGAGTCGTTTATGGGAAAGCATATCGCAGGGGGAGTCGCAAAATAAAGTCAAATGCATATACTTGGTGTTGTTTTCATCTCTTTTATACTGCCAGTACCTTTTTTATTTACTCGTGATATACATGATATTACATACTGAGGGGGAGGGTCCTGTCCGCAAGCACATGTGCTCCGATGATATATAATCCAATTGTTCATGAAATCTTAATTGCTGATTGTTTTCTGGAATTGATAAAGCCACAGAAAAAAAAACTCTTTTCGTAGTTTCAGATTATAAAGTAAATAACCAAACATAAATTTATAGATATCTACGAGTAAATAAAAAAGGTATTGGCAGTATAAAAGAGATGAAAACAACACCAAGTATATGCATTTGACTTTATTTTGCGACTCCCCCTGCGATATGCTTTCCCATAAACGACTCCCCCCTACGTAACCGTTACCGTCTGGAGAGAAAATGTCTTAATTATTAATTTTAATAAAGTCTAGTCAAGTTTAAGTTGTTGCATTTAAAAGATAAACGTGTTCTCTCGCTGTTTTAAATGTGAAAATCCCTACGCAAGCCGTAGATTGTGCAAATCATGCATGTTTTTACTACCCGATCAACGTAAATATGAAAACTGTCAAATAGTTTCGAAGTGTTTGAGAAAACTAGACGTATAGGATAGCCGGACAAATGACCACGATAAAGCTTAACTATTGCCATCTTCCGTGGGATATTTGTTTTTTGTAAATACATCTTATATATACCGAAAAAAGACGTGACCCACATTTCCTCTAACTCCGAAGCGGTGAAAATCTACTCCCCCATACGTTGAAAACGACTCCCCCATACTTTTTAGCGACTCCCCCGCGTTACCCGTTGTATACGGTGAAAGTTTTCTTCGACACAGTAACGATTCAAATTTAATGCTTGCGACACAGTAAAAAAATTGCCGACACAGTAAGATCTGTGATAATTAGAAAATCTAAGCATAAATTCTCTCTAACTTAGTGAGATTTTAAACAAACAATTCTACCGTCTCTCAATTCTAAACGGCGGAGCACTTAATTACTAGGGCTTCCCCTTGCATAATCATTATCCCCTAGACCCTCGCCGGACTTCACGCATGAAGGAACAAAGATAAATATAATTTGTTTTCACACTTCCATGTAACGGTTAATTGGTACTTGCATTAAAATAGATTGAATTATTTTTTTTATGCGCCCGCATTTTTTCGGGGCGCATATTGTTTTTGTCCTGTCTGTTTGTCTGTTTATCTGTTTGTCTGTTTGTCTGTTTGTCTGTTGTCAACTTTAACCTTCGCCAAAACTTTTAAACCGTAAGAGATAGAGACTTCATATTTGGTATGCATACTCCTATAATAAAGTCCTTTCAAATGACATTAAGGTCAATGACCTTGTGACCTTGACTGTGACCTATATGCTAAAAATAGCTCTTCCACTGTTTGTCATAACTTTTTAACAATAGGAGATAGGGACTTCATATTTGGTATGCATACTCCACTAATAAATTCCTTTCAAAAGACGACAAGGTCAATGATCTTGTGACCTTGACTGTGACCTATATGCTAAAAATAGCTTTTTACACTTTTTGCCATAACTTTTGAACAATAAGAGATAGAGACTTCATATTTGGTATGCATACTCCACTAATGAAGTCCTTTCAAATGACACCAAGGTCAATGACCTTGTGACCTAGTCTGTGACCTATATGCTAAAAATAGCTTTTTCCACTGTTTGTCATAACTTTTTAACCATAGGAGTTAGGGACTTCATATTTGATATGCTTACTCCACTAATGAAGTCCTTTGAAACGATGACAAGGTCAATGATCTTGTGACCTAGTCTGTGACCTATATGCTAAAAATAGCTTTTTCCACTGTTTGTCATAACTTTTTAACCATAGGAGTTAGGGACTTCATATTTGATATGCTTACTCCACTAATAAAGTCCTTTCAAACGATGACAAGGTCAATGATCTTGTGACCTTGACTGTGACCTATATGCTGAAAATAGCTTTTTACACTTTTTGACATAACTTTTTAACCATAGGAGATAGAGACTTCATATTTGGTATGCATACTCCACTAATAGAGTCTTTTCAAACAACGACAAGGTCAATGATCTTGTGACCTTGACTGTGACCTATATGCTAAAAATAGCTTTTTACACTTTTTGCCATAACTTTTAAACCATAGGAGATAGGGACTTCATATTTGGGATGCATACTCCACCGATTAAGTGCTTTCAAATGACACCATGGTCAATGACCTTGTGACCTTGACTGTGACCTATATGCTAAAAATAGATTTTTTTAAAACTATGTTGCCGCCGGGCGCATAGTGTTTCACAAACACATCTTGTTTAATATTTAAACGTGTCTTTTCTAAAGAACCACAGCTCTTCTGTAGGATTATGTTAGTACTGTAAGTGAACCATAAAATCGTACCGAAGCATTTCATTGATGTAGATGAATTGCTTAAAATTTTCAATATGTTCAAATAAGGATCTCTTAAACGTCTTTTACTGTTCTGAAGTTTTTTTGTGTAATTCGGTAATACGATCTAGAAAATTGACTAATAGTAATACTCACGTCAAATTTACTCTAAAAAAAAGAAGAGTACTACAACTGTATCGACCAGAATTTCCTCAGCTTTTCAGAACATGTGTTTTTACTTTCATTTGTGTAACGAATTCCCTTTTAAAAAAAAAAAGAAAAAGAATGTGCATGTATTCTTTTGTTATTATATTGAATCAGTTTTAGTTACGAATTTGATCGCGAAAATACCGCGAAATTTTAGTGCTTCGCGTAAACTCTGCAACACAGTAACATTTTAAATGATGGAGAACCCTAAATGTCACATTAACTACATACACTGTCTCTCGTCTCGACTCCTCCCATTTGTTTACTTAAAAGTCATGCATCTCAATAGAGCGTTACACTGAAAATTAGTGTCTCAACGATTTTCAGCGTAAAGGTATTTAATTTTCAGCACAGATTTCAAGAGGCAAACCACAGCAAAAATCAATGAAATATCCTTTTCGCAGTTCATTTTTAAAGATGCACAACGAATTATATGCGACAGCTTGTTATAAATATATCGATTTGAACTTTTTTAGGATGTGGTTTTAAAACTTGACTATGATTATTTACAACATATTTAGGAAATTGATATTAGACTTGTCTCGTGATTTGGTATCATTTGATTTAAGCACCTGTACCTGGGATAATTAAAATAGATAACTGAGATAACTGAATAAATTCACGGTACAAATATAGTAAACAGAAAGGCGTTTTCTTATGAATCTATAGAACAAGTATTTAGCCTCTTTGTCCTCTAATCTTTTAACTGCACTTTATACACCTCATTTTATGTGCTCGAATGCAATTTCATTGCAAATACACTTGAACAAGACATTTGAAAATGAGAAGTATTCAACTCTAGTACTAGTGACAAAGTACATACGTCTAATTGAATATGTTGAAGGTGACCTTTATTAATATATTTAGGTTCTGATGATGTATTTCAATGTTTGAATATTAGATGATAAAGACCTTGGCGGGAGGACGTGGCATTTGAATGAACTTATTGCTTCAACCAATGGAGGTTATTTTTTCACTGGCGTTGATATGCCCGTTTGTCTGCAAAATTTCTAGAAAATCAAATTACTTTTTCATACGACGTACATTGCAGATGTGCACTTGCAAAAATTCAGAAGTTAAAGATACGGATGCTGAATGAATATATCATCTCGATCTCTAATGACTGGTAGTAGTTTGTAGTAATGTTAAAACTAATAACAGATATAAAGTAAAAAAAAAATAGTAGATGTATGACCATTAAGGGCAATGGTTGGCACATTAAAGCCAGAGCAGGGTTCGATTACGCGTTTCTCAACAACAGGAAACATTTTCAATAAAAAGGAACTATCATTTGGTCACAATTTTCCCCAATATATCGAGTTTTGGTCATGAGTGCATTTCTATAGAAATCAAAACTGCAAAATGATCTATATACTTTATTAAAAAAAACTTTAAAATTATTTCAAAGACTATTTTCATAAGGAAGAAATGATAGAGTAAAGCGATTGATAAACTTGCTGTTCTCTATTGCTATATATATCCTTTATTACATTGTGCGTAGAGAAGAAACTTTAAAATTATATGTACAAAACTGCAGTATGTTTTGTCTTTTGTTATTACTGACAAATTAAACATCAATATCTTCAGTATAGTGATATTATTCTTTTTTTTAAATAAATGGTAGATAAACGGTCTGTTTTCAAAATAAAAGCTTTATATACTAAAAAATGCCTGGTTTTACTGGCATCTTTTATAACAAAATAAATCAAATGGCAATCAAAACTAGATGCTGTCATGAGACGGTAATACCCGCACTAAGGTGTTTGCCTCTAAATACACACTCCTTCATATTGGACTTTCCAAGGAAAAAGTCAAAATAATTCTATAATTATCTCCGTACATGTATTCGTCAAATTGAGCATAAAGTTTTCAGGTGACCATATGATCTATGAGCCTCATAGATGTATTTTGTATACTTAATTCATTACCAGTCTGAAATAACAGAATTTAATTAATAAAGTAAATTAATTAATTAGATTCTGATAAATATTTTGCCCATAATTTGGAACTTTTTAAATTTACTTTCTCAATAACATAAAATATTATTTTAGGAAAAAAA